>JAAAWM010012183.1:0-206663 GCA_036873465.1 Thinopyrum obtusiflorum | reverse complement strand
TGGAGGCATTCCCACACGACACTAAATCCACGATGACCCCTCTTGATAGTGCGGTTTTTCCTACGACTCAAATCGAACCAAAACGAAAACCTTCGAGTCGTCGGTAAACCACGCCTTGACCTTTTTGAATTGGGGGGGGGGTCACACAACTCCAATGGAATCTTCATGGAACCAATATCCTGAGATAAACTTTAGCAACCGATATTAGTTCCACTAACCATATTGTCATCACACCAAAATATACTTAAGTGCCACATGCACTTTCAATTATCCTATGGTGTGAATTTGCCAGTACATTCAATGTACTGACCTACATGGCTGCAACGTCTCATGTTGCAGGAATCTTATGACGAGTAAGTGATACATTAGGGTTACGATTTCTATGCTCAACTTTGCCGTTGGTGTTGATGGGAATCCACAACCTTGTTGTTACTTCCGCTATTTGGATTGAGGTAATAGTATTTACGTTATTTTATACATGTGATTTACCTCTGTTATAAATCCTCGAGTACTGTGTGTGTCAGCATACCGATCCAGGGATGACACTTAAGCACAGAGACTTGACCGTCTGAGGTCGGGTCGCTACACCGAAAGGTCGAACGTGGATCATATAGTAGATATGATCAACATAGAGATGTTCACCATTGATGACTACTCCATCTCACGTGATGATCGAACATGGTTTAGTTGATTTGGATCACGTATCATTTAGATGACTTGAGGGATGTCTATCTAAGTGGGAGTTCTTAAGTAATTTGATTAATTGAACTTAATTTATCATGAACTTAGTCCTGATAGTATTTTCATATATGTGTTGTAGATCAATAGCTCGCATTGTAGCTCCCCTATGTTTTTGATATGTTCCTAGAGAAAACTAAGTTGAAAGATGATAGTAGCTATGATGCGGACTGGGTCCGTGATCTGAGGATTATCCTCATTGCTGCACAGAAGAATTATGTCCTTGATGCACCGCTAGGTGACAGACCTATTGCAGGAGCAGATTCAAATGTTATGAACGTTTGGCAAGCTCGATATGATGACTACTTGATAGTTTAGTGTGCCATGCTTTACAGCTTAGAACCAGGACTTCAAAAACGTTTTGAACACCACAAAGCATATGAGATGTTCCAAGAGTTGAAATTGGTATTTCAGACTCATGCCCATGTCGAGAGGTATGAGACCTCTGACAAGTACTTTGCCTACAAGATGGAGGATAATAGGTCAACCAGTGAGCATGTGCTCAGAATGTCTGGGTACTACAATCAGTTGAATCAAGTGGGAGTTAATCTTCCAGATAAGATAGTGATTGACAGAGTTCTCTAGTCACTATCACCAAGCTACTAGAACTTCGTGATGAACTATAATGTGCAAGGGATAGCGGAAAAGATTCCTGAGCTCTTCGCGATGTTGAAATCGGCGAAGGTAGAAATCTAGAAAGAAAAGTGTTGATGGTTGACAAGACCACTAGTTTCAAGATAAAGGGCAAAGAAAAGGGAACGTCAAGAAGAATGACAAGCAAGTTGCCACTCCCATGAAGAATCGCAAAGCTAGACCTAAGCCTAAAACTAAGTGCTTCTACTGCAAAGGGAATGGTCACTGGAAGCGGAACTACCCCAAATACATGGTGGATAAGAAGGATGGCAAAATGAACAAAGGTATATTTGATATACATGTTATTGATGTGTACTTTACTAGTGTTCATAGTAACCCCAGGGTATTTGATACCGGTTCAGTTGCTAAGATTAGTAACTCAAAACAGGAGTTGCAAAATGAACAGAGACTAGTTAAGGGCGAGGTGACGATGTATGTTGGAAGTGATTCCAAGGTTGATAAGATCACCATCGCGCACTCCCTCTACCTTCGGGATTAGTGTTGGACCTAAATAAATGTTATTTGGTGTTTGCGTTGAGCATGAATATGATTGGATCATGTTTATTGTGATACGGTTATTCATTTTAAGTTCCGGCTTCTCCGGTGTTCAAGCAAAAGAGATAAGGCATTAAAAACAGTTTTAAATGTGTGTGTGTCTCTGTATCTTCAGCTGACAAGGACACGGTGAAGATATTCGACACGTGTCAATAGAATGCATATGAAGAGACATAGAGAATTTGAGGAATAAGCATAGAACAGGTTAGGGTCCGATCACATTCACTTAGTTCAGAAAATGGCAAATATGAAGACATAGCTATAAGTGAATGTTGTAGAGGACAGAACACACACACACACACAGGGGGTATATCAGTGAAGACCAAATCAACATTGCGAAGATAAACTTTGAATTCAAACCAATGTTGAAGACAAACCAAATAATGCACCCAAGACGCCACTCAATGAAAAACTTCAAGAAAGTGTGGTGGTGGCATTACCCACAGTATAGGAAATATTAGACCCAGACACGGCGCACAATTATCATGGCGCTCCAAAGTCAAATTCCACATTAATGTATTCACACTTAGAGGGTAAGTCTTCATGAATTGAAGATATACGTTACTTCGTGTGTTGCACATCTAAGTCATTAACATGCATAAGCGTTAGGATGTGTGTCCATTCACAGGACATTTGAGGATTCTAAGATATTTAGCTCACACCGCAGCTTGCAAAACCTTTTCTCATCCAAGGGCTTTGTGAAGATATCTGCCAATTGATATTCAGTGTTGACATGAATGATATCAATGTCTTCCTTCAACACATGATCCCTGAGAAAATGATGATGGATTTGAATGTGCTTTGTCTTCGAGTGCTGAACAGGATTGTGAGCAATCTTGATGGCGCTTTCATTGTCGCACTAGAGTGGCACATGATTCATGTTGATGCCATAGTCCTTGAGAGTTTGCTTCATCCAGAGAAGCTAAGCGCAGCAAGATCCAACAGCACTGTATTCATATTCAGCAGTGGAGAGTGATACACAGTTCTACTTCTTTGAAGACCAACAGACAAGAGATCGTCCAAGAAAGTGGCATGTGCCTGATGTGGACTTGCGATCCACCTTGTCACCAGCATAATCAGCATCTGAGAATCCAACTAGATCAAACTCTGAGCCCTTTGGATACCATAATCCTAGTGTTGGGGTGTGAGCCAAATATCGAAGAATTCGCTTCACTGCTAGGTGATGCGATTCCTTTGGTGCCGCTTGGAATCGGGCACACATGCAAACGCTAAGCATTATATCAGGCCTAGATGCACATAAGTACAGTAAAGAACCATTCATGGAGCGGTATACCTTTTGATCGAACTCTTTACCACTGTCATCGGGGCCCAATTGGCCTTTGGTTGGCATTGGCGTCGTGTACCCTTTGCAGTCTTGCATTCCAAACTTCTTCAGGAAATCTTTGAGGTACTTCTCTTGTGATATGAAGATGACATTTCTTTGCTGACGGATTTGAAGACCAAGGAAGAACTTCAGCTCACCCATCATGGACATCTGATATTGCTCTTGCATAATATGCCCAAACTCATCACTGTATCTCTTATCAGTGCAGCCGAAGATAATGTCATCCACATAGATTTGGCATACAAACAGTTCTCCATTATATGTCTTCATGAAAAGAGTGGGATCTAGAGAACCAGGTTTGAAGCCTTTGCTCTTCAGGAAGTCTTTGAGTGTGTCATACCAAGTGTGAGGTGCTTGTTTGAGGCCATACAGTGCCTTGTTGAGCTTGTAGACCATGTCAGGACGCTTTGGATCTTCAAAACCAGGGGGTTGTGCAACATACACTTCTTCTTCAATTTTGCCGTTGAGGAAGGCACTCTTTACATCCATTTGGTACAGAAGAATGTTGTTGTGGTTGGCAAAGGCTAGCAGTATGCGAATTGCTTCAAGCCTAGCCACAGGAGCAAAGGTTTCGTCAAAGTCAATTCCTTCCACTTGTGTGTAACCTTGGGCAACGAGACGAGTTCTGACTACCCGACCATGCTAATCTTGTTTGTTGCGATAGATCCATTTGGTGCCGATGATGTTGTGCTTGCGAGGATCAGGACGCTTGACTAGCTCCCATACATTATTCAGTTCAAACTGTTGAAGCTCTTCTTGCATAGCTTGAATCCATTCAGGTTCCATGATGGCTTCATCAACTTTCTTGGGTTTAGATATAGAGACAAATGCAAAGTGCCCACAGAAGTTTGCTAGCTATGTTGCTCTTGAACGAGTGAGTGGACTAGGTGCATTGATACTATCAATTATCTTCTCAATATGGACTTCATTTGCAACCCGAGGATGTACTGGACAAAGATTTTGCCCTTGCTGATCATTGTCTTCATCTTCAGCATTGGATTCAGGCTGAGCATTGTCTTCATGCTGATTAGGTGCAAAAATGATGATTTCCTCTTCAGCCTGTTCCTCGGTAGGTATGATTTCTCTGGTACCCATTAGCTTGATAGATTCACTTGGTGTAGCTTCATCTAGCACATTTGGCAGGTGCTCTCTTTGCGAGCCATTAGTTTCATTGAACCGCACATCCACAGTTTCAACCACTTTATAGTGAAAGAGGTTGAAGCCTCTGTAGGTGTGCGAATCCTTTCCGTAACCAAGCATAAAACCTTCATGTGCTTTCGGTGCAAATTTGAAGTGTGATGTGGATCCTTGACCCAGCACCTAGCACCAAAGACCTTGAAGTAACTGACATTTGGCTTCTTACCAGTCAGGAGCTCATAGGATGTCTTCTTGAAGAATTTGTGAAGATAAACTCTGTTGATGATGTGGCAAGCAGTATCAATGGCTTCAGGCCATAACTTCCTTTGAGTCTTGTACTCATCAAGCATCGTACGTGCCATCTCAATGAGGGTTCTGTTCTTGCGCTCCACTATGCCGTTCTGCTGAGGTGTGTATGGAGCAGAGAACACATGCGTGAGGCCCAACGTATCAAGATAAGTGTCAAGGCCGGTGTTCTTGAATTATGTGCCATTGTCACTTCTGATGTGCTTGATCTTGATGCCATAGTTGGTCATAGCATGATTGGCGAAACGTCTGAAGACATCCTGCACTTCAGTCTTGTATAGAATTATGTGCACCCATGTGTATCTTGAATAGTCATCAACAATGACGAAGCCATAAAGATGTGCAGTGGTAGTAAGGGTAGAGTAATGAGTAGGGCCAAATAAGTCCATGTGAAGCAGCTCGAAGGGGCGTGATGTAGTCATGATTGTCTTCGAGGGATGCTTGGCCCTTGTCATCTTCCCGGCTTCATAAGCACCACACAAATGATCCTTCTTGAACTTGATGCCCTCGATGTCAATGATATTCTTCTTCTTCATGAGAGTGTGCAAGTTCCTCATACCCGCATGTCCTAGCCTTCGATGCCAGAGCCAGCACTCTGAAGCTTTTGCTAGAAGACATACGGCAAGATGTGGTCCTGTGGAGAAATCTACCATATACAGATCGTCTCTTCGATACCCTTCAAAGACTAGAGATTTGTCAGATTCCATAAGCACAAGGCAATGATATTTTCCAAATATCACAATCATGTTCAGATCACAAAGCATTGAGATAGACATTAAGTTGGATCCAAGGGATTCAACAAGCATCACTTTATCCATGTGTTGATCCTTTGAGATTGCAACTCTACCTAGGCCCAAGACCTTGCTTTTACCAGTGTCAGCGAATGTGATGTGACTTTTGTCAGAAGGACGTAGGGTAGAATCTGTAAGAAGACTTCGATCACTAGTCATGTGATTAGTGCATCCACTGTCCATAATCCACTTAGTAGCCTTCGGAGCCGTACCCTACAGTGCAGTTAGGGGGATAGGCGTCACAAAGAGAAGTGTGAAGCGCAAACATTTGACGAACAAGCATACTATCAAAGTTCAGATCCTTGTTAGGCAAGATAAGATGTTTGTCAAGAAACCCTGGGACGAAATACATAGTAAGACCATTCTGGCACTTTATCTTGCGTCCCACAAGATGTTTTAGGTCCCCAGCATTAGCGCCAGAAGCCTTTGATTTCCGGCTGGAGACCTTTCCCTGCAAAAGAAAGTTAATTCTTCTTAACCACCCACATCTTCAAGGGTGGCTTAGAAGCAATGAGTTTAAGTGCAGCATCTGAGAACTTTGGCTTTAGAGCCCTAGCAAATAGCCTTGCAGGAGGTGAATAATACTCATAAGAATATGCAGAAAAGTTATTTGTTTTATGAACATAGTGGTTTGAAGAAACAGGCTCATATTCATGAGCCTGAGTATGGTTTCCCTGCAAAACATTGGCGTTAGGGTGACCTTGTGAGGTCCTCTGTCTATATGAAGCCTTTGGACCATATGAAGCCTTTGGTCTGGGGTTTGTCTTCTTCCCAGGTGGTGTCATGATGACATTCACAGGAAGCTTCTCAAGACAACTTTTGGGCACCCAGATCTTCTTCAAGGGTGGCCCGTTCCTGCAGTTAGTACCAATAAACCTGGCAAACACTTCACCATTCTGATTCTTAAACAGCTTATAGTTGGCGTCAAAGGATTCATCAATGATAATGGGGTTAGCACAAGTGAAGCCAGATAACGTGGATGGGTCCACTGAAGGATCCTTTGCAGCAACCCAGGTAGTTTTGGGGTACTGCTCAGGCTTCCAGTAGGAACCATCGACATTCATTTTTCTCTCGAACCCAACACCCTCTTTCCTAGGGTTTCGGTTCAGAATCTGTTTCTTAAGGACATCACATAGTGTCCGATGCCCTTTGAGGCTTTTGTACATGCCTGTTTCAAGCAATGTCTTCAACCTAGCATTCTCATCAGCAAGAGTAGTGGTATCCTCATAAGAGGGGTTAGTTACCACATCAGTAGTTGAAGATATTGCAACATCAGAGGCAGTGGAACATTCAGCAGCAGAGATGGCATTATCACGCTCAAGACATTTTAGACACGGTGGCACAAAGTTTTCCTAAGCGGAACTGATCTATTGAGCGAGTAGTGAATCGTTCTCCTTTTGAAGATCTTCATGAGACGCTCTCAGTTTCTCTAGATCTTGCTTCCTTTGAAGATAATCGTAGGAAAGCTTCTCATGAGTAGTTGAGAGTGTTTCATGACGAATTTCAAGTTCCTTGTACTTAACACGAAGATTTTTAATGCCTTCGATTAAGGACTGAGTTCGATTCATTTCCTCGTCCAATAGGTCATCGCTTTTGTCTAGCAAATTTTGAATATGTTCCATAGCAGTTTGTTGTTCAGTTGCAATTTTAGCAAGAGTCTTATAGCTGGGTTTGGATTCACACTCAGAGTCATCTTCACTGGATGTTTGAAAGTAAGCATCGCGTGAGTTTACCTTGGCACCTCGGGCCATGAAGCAGTAGGTCGGAGCAGAGTCATCCTCATCATCGGCTTCAGCGTCGGTGACGTGACCATTGTCTTCAGTGTTGAAGATGGACTTGGCGACGAAAGCCGAAGCTAGAGCCAGGCTTGCCACGCCTGAATCAGACTCCTCCTCAGACTCCACCTGATAGAGTCCTGGATTACGGGGTCCTCGGGTGTCCGGATTACTCAAGATGGGCCGGACTGATGGGCCGTGAAGATATGAAGACAGAAGGCCCTCCCTCGTGTCCGGATGGGACTCTCCTTTGCGTGGATGGCAAGTTTGGCGTTCGGATCTGTAGATTCCATTCTCTGTAAACTGACTCTGTACAACCCTAGGCCCCTCCGGTGTCTATATAAACCAGAGGGGTTAGTCGGTAGAGGCAATCACAACCATACAGGCTAGACATCTAGGGTTTAGCCATTACGATCTCGAGGTAGATCAACTCTTGTAAACCCCTATATTCATCAAAGTCAATCAAGCAGGAAGTAGGGTATTACCTCCATCGAGAGGGCCCGAACCTGGGTAAACATCGTGTCCCTGTCTCCTATTACCTTCCATCCTTAGACGCACAGTTCGGGACCCCCTACCCGAGATCTGCCGGTTTTGACACCGACATTGGTGCTTTCATTGAGAGTTCCACTGTGCCGTCGTCGAAAGGCTCGATGGCTCCATCGATCATCTACAACAATGCTGCCGTGAAGGAGATTTTTCTCCCTGGCCAGATCTTTGTATTCGGCGGCTTCGCACTACGTGCCAACTCGGTTGGCCACCTAGAGCAGATCGACAGCTACGCCCCTGGTCACCAGATCAGTTTTGGAAATCTGAACTATGTCGCTGATATCCGAGGAGACTTGATCTTCCAAGGGTTCGCGGCCCCAACCACCGCTCCGGCCTTAGATCCGGAGCGCATCATCAGGTCCAAAGATGGGAGTCTAGAGCCTGCCGAACTCTCTGTGGCTATAGAGTCCAACACCGGAGAACCGGAGAGAATAGTGTCACCGGCAGTCATTGCAAAGCCGGACTCTTCTTCGGACACTAGCTTCGAACCCTCGAAGTCCGCGTCATGCGAGCTCGGCCAGGGAACTTCTGTCCCCGTCCAAACCTCGCTCTTAAGCAAGGCTTTGGACTTAATGCGATCCCTCGCCATCACAGAGGAACCGCTTCCGAATTGCGCCCAGCCCGGACTAGGGGCTGAAAATAGGGAATTTTACTTCCCACCCACCACCCACTTCATAGCCACTGTCAAGGATCTAACCGACATGCTCTATTGCGCCTCCGAAGACATTGACGGTATGGACGACGATGCCGGAGAGGAGCAGGCCCAAAACCCGCCATTCACCGGACGCTGGACGGGCACTTCCTCATACGACGTGTACATGGTGGACACACCTAAAGAAGGCGACGGCAATGATGAGAATGATCCAGTCGAGGACGAACCTCCTGAGATACCACCAAAGCATCGACGTCAGCGGCGCCGCTCTAAATTGCGTCGCGGAAAGGACAGCAATACCGGCACCAGAGACAATGATACTCCGGAGAACACCGAAGACCACGAAGACCCCATCGAACCAACATCCGATCAGGATGATCGGGAGGACGGGCAAGTTGACCCTGATGAGCAAGCAGGGAACGAAGACTCAGAGGATAGCAACTATCTACCACTCTCCGAGGACGATGTGAGCCTCGGCGACGAAGATTTTATCGTGCCAGAGGAACCCCTCGAACAAGAGCGCTTTAAGCGCCGGCTAATAGCCACTGCAAGAAGCCTAAAGAAGAAGCAGCAGCAGCTTCAAGCTGACCAAGATCTGCTCAACGACAGATGGACTAATGTCCTGGCAGCCGAAGAATATGGCCTCGAACACCCAACAAAGAGTTACCCGAAGCGTAAGCTGCTACCCCAATTTAACGATGAGGCACTGGAGCCCATACCACCCGCGCGTAACGCGGCTAACGGACCTGACCGACCACCATGTGGCTGAGACAGAATGGCAACTCAAGCCGAACACCAGCCCGCACCACCTCGTCGTAAAGCAGAGAAACAACAGCTCGGGGATACACTTATGACCTATGTCAGGACCTGGACAATAGAGCCGGTTAGACCAGGTCAATCTACGGATCAAGGGGGCGTGCCCAAGCGCGAGAAGACGGTCATCAGGCCTGGCGCGACAAACACAACCTCACCAGGGCCGAAAACCGCGTACGGACTTCATCCGAACTGTGCCATGATGTTGCCCGATATAGACGCGCTGCACACCCCCTATGCTTCATCGATGAGGTAATGGAGCACCAATTCCCAGAAGGGTTTAAACCCGTGAACATCGAATCATACAATGGCACAACAGATCCCGTAGTATGCATTGAAGATTTTCTTCTCCAGATTCACATGGCACGCGGTGATGATCTACATGCCATCAAGTACCTCCCCCTAAAACTCAAGGGGCCAGCATGGCACCGGCTGAACAACCTACCAGAAAACTCTATTGGTAGTTGGGAAGACTTGGAGGACGCATTCAGAGACAACTTCCAAGGTACCTATGTTCGGCCCCTAGACACCGATGATCTTAGTCACATAATCCAGCAACCCGGAGAATCGGCCCGGCAGCTCTGGACCATGTTCTTAATCAAAAAGAACCAGATTGTGGATTGTCCGGATGCCGAAGCCCTCACGGCCTTCAAACACAGCGTCCGAGATGAGTGGCTCGCCCGACACCTCGGCCAAGAAAAGCCGAAGTCCATGGCGGCCCTTACCGCACTTATGACCCGCTTTTGCGCGGGAGAGGATAGCTGGCTTGCTCGTAGAAGCAATAGCACCAGCGACCCTGGCACCTCCGAATCCAGGGACGGCAATGGCAAGCCACGATGCAACAAGCACAAGCATCGAAACAATAACGAAGGAACCCAAGACATGGCGGTCAACGTCGGATTCAGTGGCTCCAAACCCGGTCAACGGAAGAAGCCATTCAAGGCAAACAGAGATGG
This sequence comes from Thinopyrum obtusiflorum, assembly GCA_036873465.1. NCBI lineage: Eukaryota > Viridiplantae > Streptophyta > Magnoliopsida > Poales > Poaceae > Thinopyrum > Thinopyrum obtusiflorum. The sequence continues at coordinate 196,416 of JAAAWM010012183.1, read as the reverse complement.
CCCATCCAGTTTAGACAGAATACTTGATCGGCCTTGCCAGATTCATGGCACCCCCGATAAACCCGCCAATCATACCAACAGAAACTGTTGGGTCTTTAAACAGGCCGGCAAACTAAACACCGAACACAAGGGGAAAGGGTCGCCCAGCAACGATGATGACCAAGAGCCTCGTCAACCGAACACAGGGGGACAGAAGCAATTTCCCCCCGAGGTAAAAACAATAAATATGATATATGTCACACATATCCCTAAGAGGGAGCGCAAGCACGCATTAAGGGACGTCTACGCCATAGAGCCGGTCGCCCCAAAATTCAACCCATGGTCGGCTTGCCCGATCACCTTCGATCGAATGGACCACCCAACCAGTATCCGTCATGGAGGTTCGGCAGCTCTGGTCCTCGATCCAATCATCGATGGATTCCATCTCACGGGAGTCCTCATGGACGGCGGCAGTAGTCTCAATCTACTTTATCAAGACACTGTCAGCAAAATGGGCATCGATCCGTCAAGAACCAAGCCCACTAAAACTACCTTCAAAGGAGTAATACCTGGTGTAGAGGCGCGTTGCACGGGCTCAATCACGCTGGAAGTCGTCTTCGGTTCACCGGACAACTTCCGAAGCGAAGACTTGATCTTCGATATCGTCCCCTTCCGCAATGGCTATCACGCACTGCTCGGACGAACCGCTTTCGCCCGCTTTAACGCGGTCCCACACTACGCCTATCTAAAGCTTAAGATGCCCGGTCCATGTGGCGTCATTACAATCAACGGAAACATGGAACACTCCCTCCGTACTGAGGAGCATACTGCGGCCATCGCGGCCGAAGTACAGAGCGGCCCTGTCAATCCGCACACCTCATCGGCTATTAAGCCACCGAACTTTATTACGCAAGGCCGGTCAGTTCTGCATGTCGGCAGCCCGGCAATTCCAGGGCTGGATTAGCAGTTTCGCCTCCGTCGATCGCCACGTACATCAGCGAAATTCGTACCGCGCGTGCACAATTATGCACTCAAAGTACCTTGGGCATCAGCGGAGGCAAAATACGGACAGGCCTATAGTATGGTTTGACCCTATATGGCCTTCCCCTCCTTTTTACTTATTTCTTATCTTTTACCACAGGTGAATCAAAACCTATGCATCCTACGGACTTAAAAGGACTCTCTCTGAGCCCGGTTTCGTACAAATAAACAAAGACCATTCCTCTCAAGGAATCTTTCTCACTAAGGCGAAAGCAGCGCATACGTGCGGCAGGAGGTCCAAAGGATTTTGTAGACCAAAACTTTATTTAAAAGAACCTGTATAGAGCCTTTTTCCCTTAGTCTTAGACCCCCGGCATGTAAAATGGCCTTGGTGATTATGGTACAATCTGTCAGTATTACGTTCGACATGTCAATCAGATTCCAATGAACATACTTCTCATTTCACCTTTATTCATAGACTGTATTCCGTCTCTTCAGCTGTCTCACGCACACAACTCGGCATAAATCACCAGGGGTTCTATATGGCAACATATGTGTTCCCAAACAAAAGCCCGAACAACTTTATAGCATACTTCGGCGTCCCGAGTTTGGCATTATATGCACCGGCTCCGAATCATGTCTTTGGTCAATAGTTGGGTTGTCCGGCTCCTGTGTTTGCTACCTTAGGTTCCGCCTGATCGACTAGGGTAGTAAAGGGAGAACTACTGCGATTGTGCTTCTGGTTCATCCGGTGAAGCACCTCAGTAGAGAAAGCCGAAAACTAACTCATGATACGGTGAGAGCTGGTCAGCCACTCGGCGACTTATTAAAATCTTTAGCGATTTTTTATTCCGTATTACATGAAGGACTATTTTCCGGTCACATATGTAACGCATCCGCATTGGGATAGCCGCGTACATACCAGGGGCTACTTTGTAGACCCATCGTCAAACTCCTATGGCTAAATGAGAGCAATAAAACCACATAGTCTGATTGTCTGGTTCACCACACTGACACCTCCTTCATGGACCAACACGTTGGGTTAAGTGTAGTCATGTGCAATTCTGAACACCCCAGTAGTATCTACATGGGGGTTGAAGCCGATGACTGGGAACTCTCAGATGTAAAAACGGCCGCACAAGAGGATAAAACTCTTCATAAAGGCATGAATGTATTACAAAAGCCTTAGTTCATAATACAAACTCCCGGATAGTTTGGACTCGTTCACTCGAACACTACATCCTTAGAGCATTGGCCTTCTACAAGGTGGGCACCTTTTAGTACGTCCTCAAAATAGCGCTCCGGTGTGCGGTGGTCCTTGCTTTTGGGCGGACCCTCAACTGCCACCTTTTCGGCCTTCATCTTCGCCCAGTGCATCTTGACACGGGCGAAGGCCATTCGCGCTCCTTCTATGCAAGACCACCTCTTGACGGCGTTGATTCGGGGAAGCACATCGATGAGACATCGCACAAGGCCAAAGTAGCTGTCTGGAATAGCTTCGGTCGGCCACAACCGGACTATGACGCCCTCCATGGCCGCGCTGGACATCTTATGCAGCTCCGCTCATTGTGCCATCTGGTCATTTAGCAGTGCGGGACATTCCTGCCCCACAAACTGCAACCAGAAGAGCTTCTCCGTTGTGTACCCCTCCTGGGCCCGGAAGAATTGGGCGGCGTCCGCAGCACTCTTCGGCAGATCCGCATATGCGTCTTGAGAACTCCACAGTCGATTAAGCAAGGCATACCTCTGATCCCCAAATTTAGCCTGTAAAAGAGAGGGCTTACCAGCCGCTATCTATCCGTCTTGACGGATTTCCTCGCGCGTTGCACGGGATTCGGACCGCGCCTCCTGGGCATCTTGAAGGGCCTTGGCGAGTTTGATCCCCTTCGCCTTATTTTCCTCTTCTAAGGACTTGCACTTGTGGGCGGTGTCCTTGAGCTTCTGCTCCACCTCGGTCACCCGTTCCTCAAAACGGCGCCGAGCGGCCTGTTCGGCCGTTAAGTCCGCGGTCGCTTTATCAGCGGCCGCCTTGTTTACCCTCGCTTGCTCCTTGGCTTGGGCAAGCTCACCCCTGAGGGTCTCAACCAGGGCGGCACCATCTGTACAAACACACACATTGCATCTCTTGAACTTCCACAGAACACGGACATAAACAGGCATAAAGTAAGATGTATTTTATACCTTGTGCCTGGTCGAGCCGCGTGTTAACAAGGACTAGGTCCTCATCGGCTCGCTCCAGTTTTCATTCGAGTTCAGAAACTTCCGCTGTCTGGGCGGTTGCCGCAAACAGAGAGGCCTGTTTTAATCCAAATAAAATAGTATGTTACCACCTGACAACTGATTATTGATCCTCTGCTCGCTTTTCTTTCAAAAAACCAAACAGAGTCTCAGGGGCTACTATCTATATACAGGCACATTTCTCATAAAAATGATCAAAAACATTACATTGCGTACCTCGAAGCCTGCTAGCAGGCTGGAGAAGGCTTCGTTGAGCCCGCTCTTGGCGGACTGAATCTTCTCAGCCACCGTACCCATCAGGATGCGGTGCTCATCCAGGACGGATGCACTTCGCAGTGCGTCTGCCGTGGTATTCGGTGCCTCTGGATTAGCAGAGGTCACCGCTCCCCCCTCTCCTGCAGGGGGTCGCTCACTAGACTCCGGAGCCGTGTGGGTCTCCGGAGTAGTATGTGGTTGGGGGTTGGATTGACCAGGGCCCCCGTCGCCGGTCTCCGGTGGGTTCATACCCCCCCAGTCCTTCGGCAGCCGAGGTATTACCCTTCGGCGCCGTTAAGTCCCCCCCCCCGCGTCTCTTCAAGGCCCGGGGAGGGCCTATGGGATGACACCTCGGCGTCGTCCACCCTAGGCGGCGGGGAAGCTAGTGGAGGCGACTCGCTCTCCATCATCTCTGGCGGCAGATCCCCCGAGGATGAGGATAGCCGGGGGAGATCGCAGGCCGGACTAAAAAATAGAACTTAGAGTTGTCATCACAATTCATAGAGATTGGATGTATGTGAAAAATCCCGAACTACTTACGAGTCGGCTTGGGGCTTGTTCCGGAGAGGGTGCTTCGGGATGGCCTCGGCGTCTGACTCCGAGTCATCGGAGAGGGTAATCTTGTCCCTCTTGGATGCTTCGGCCTCCAGGTCTTTGGAGGCCGCCCTCTTCTTGCCCTTGCGGGGAGGATCTTCTTCTTCCTCCTCCTCCTCGTCATCGTCGTCGCCCTCGTGAGAGGACTGGGCATCAGCTTCTCCGGACACTGCGTCCGGAGTGCCCTCCTCTTTCTCTTTCTTCTTCTTCTTGTCCTTTATCGGCGCCTGGTATGGCGCTGGTACCAGCATCCTCATTAGTAGAGGGTTGGCTGGGTTTTCGGGTAGCGGAGCCGGACACTGGATCTGCTCCGCCTTCTTGATCCAGACCTGCTTGGGGATGGACTACTCAGTACTTCTACTTTGGATGGATGAACCAATTGGTGTTCAGAGGTTTTAGAATTTACCTCGGAGGCAGGATGGTTGCAGTCGAGGCCGGTGTCGTCCGATGACTTTGGCCACGACTTCTGCTTCTTAAAAAGCAGCTTCCAGATCCCCTTATGCGTTGTGCCATAGAACCGTTGTAGGGTCCACGGCCCTTCCGGATTGAACTCCCACATCTTGAGGGGTTGCCGCTGGCAGGGGAGTGCTCGGCGGATCAGCATCACTTGGATCATGTCAGCGAGGGTAATGTCCTTCGCTATCATGCATTGGACGCGTTCCTGTAGCAGCAGCACCTCATCGACCGACCCCCAGTCTGGACCCTTGTCAGTCCAGGATGTGAGCCTCAGCGGGGGTCCGGATCTGAAGGCTGGAGCGGCTGCCCACTTAGGACCGCGGGGTTCTGTGATATAGAACCATTCCTGTTGCCATATCTTGACGGTGTCCACTGCTACCTCTTGAGCACTGCGTTGGTTTTCCCTTGAAGAGGAAAGGGTGATGCAGTAAAGTAGCGTAAGTATTTCCCTCAGTTTTTGAGAACCAAGGTGTCAATCCAGTAGGAGACCACGCTCGAGTCCCACGCACCTACACAAACAAATAGAACCTCGCAACCAACGCGATAAAGGGGTTGTCAATCCCTTCACGGTCACTTACGAGAGTGAGATCTGATAGAGATGATAAGATAATATTTTTGGTATTTTTATGATAAAGAGTAAAAGTAAAGAAAGCAAAATAAACGGCGCCAGAAATAGCTTGTTGTCGAGAGATTAATATGATGGAAAATAGACCCGGGGGCCATAGGTTTCACTAGTGGCTTCTCTCAAGATAGCATAAGTATTATGGTGGTAGACGAATTACTGTCGAGCAATTGATGGAATTGAGCATAGTTATGAGAATATCTAGGTATGACCATGTATATAGGCATCACGTTCGTGACAAGTAGACCGACTCCTGCCTGCATCTACTACTATTACTCCACACATCGACCGCTATCCACCATGAATCTAGAGTATTAAGTTCATAAGAACAGAGTAACGCTTTAAGCAAGATGACATGATGTAGAGGGATAAACTCATGCAATATGATATAAACCCCATCTTTTTATCCTCGATGGCAACAATACAATACGTGTTGTTTCCCCTACTATCACTGGGATCGAGCACCGCAAGATTGAACCCAAAGCTAAGCACTTCTCCCATTGCAAGAAAGATCAATCTAGTAGGCCAAACCAAACTGATAATTCGAAGAGACTTGCAAAGATAACCAATCATACATAAAAGAATTCAGAGGAGATTCAAATATTGTTCATAGATAATCTTGATCATAAACCCACAATTCATCGGATCTCGACAAACACACCGCAAAAAGAAGAGTTGCATCAAATAGATCTCCAAGAGAATCGAGGAGAACTTTGTATTGAGATCCAAAGAGAGAGAAGAAGCCATCTAGCTAATAACTATGGCCCCGAAGGTCTGAAGTAAACTACTCACACATCATCGGAGAGGCTACGGTGTTGATGTAGAAGCCCTCCGTGATCAATGCCCCCTCCGGCGGAGCGCCGGAAAAGGCCCCAAGATGGGATCTCATGGGTACAGAAGGTTGCGGTGGTGGAAATAGGGTTTTTGCTCTGTATCTGATGTTTCCAGGGTATATGAGTATATATAGGCGAAGGAGGTCGGTCAGGGGAGCTACGAGGGGCCCACGAGGGTGGCGGGCGCGCCCAGGGGGGTAGGCGCACCCCCCTGCCTCGTGGCTTCCTCATCGGTTGCTTGACGTCCACTCCAAGTCCTCTAGATCATGTTTGTTCAGAAAATCACGTTCACGAAGGTTTCATTCCGTTTGGACTCCGTTTGATATTCCTTTCCTTCGAAACACTGAAATAGGCAAAAAAAACAGCAATTCGGGCTGGGCCTCCGGTTAATAGGTTAGTCCCAAAAATAATATAAAAGTGTATAATAAAGCCCATTAAACATCCAAAACAGAATATAATATAACATGGAACAATCAAAAATTATAGATACGTTGGAGACGTATCAAGCATCCCCAAGCTTAATTCCTGCTCGTCCTCGAGTAGGTAAATGATAAAAACAGAATTTTTGATGTGGAATGCTACTTAGCACAATTTTCAATGTAATTCTCTTATTTGTGGTATGAATATTCAGATCCGAAAGATTCAAGACAAAAGTTTAATATTGACATAAAAGTAATAATACTTCAAGCATACTAATAAAGCAATCATGTCTTCTCAAAATAACATGGCCAAAGAAAGTTATCCCTACAAAATCATATAGTCTGGCTATGCTCTATCTTCACCACACAAAATATTTAAATCATGCACAACCCCGATGACAAGCCAAGCAATTGTTTCATACTTTTGGTGTTCTCAAACTTTTCAATCTTCACGCAATACATGAGCGTGAGCCATGGATGTAGCACTATAGGTGGAATAGAATGGTGGTTGTGGAGAAGACAAAAAGGAGAAGATAGTCTCACATCAACTAGGCGTATCAACGGGCTATGGTGATGCCCATTAATAGATATTAATGTGAGTGAGTAGGGATTGCTATGCAACGGATGCACTAGAGCTATAAGTGTATGAAAGCTCAATAATGAAAACTAAGTGGGTGTGCATCCAACTTGCTTGCTCACGAAGACCTAGGGCAATTCGAGGAAGCCCATCATTGGAATATACAAGCCAAGTTCTATAATGAAAAATTCCCACTAGTATATGAAAGTGACAAATCAAGAGACTCTCTATCATAAAGATCATGGTGCTACTTTGAAGCACAAGTGTGGAAAAAGGATAGTAGCATTGTCCCTTCTCTCTTTTCTCTCATTTTTTTTTAGTTGGGCCTTTTCTCTTTTTGTTATGGCCTCTTTTTTTTCTCTTTTTTTTTTATTTTTCGTCCGGAGTCTTATCCCGACTTATGGGGGAATCATAGTCTCCATCATCCTTTCCTCACTTGGGACAATGCTCTAATAATGACGATCATCACACTTTTATTTACTTACAACTCAATACTTAGAACAAAATATGACTCTATATGAATGCCTCCGGCAGTGTACCGGGATATGCAATGAATCAAGAGTGACATGTATGAAAATTATGAACGGTGGCTTTGCCACAAATACGATGTCAACTACATGATCATGCAAAGCAATATGACAATGATGGAGCGTGTCATAGTAAACGGAACGGTGGTAAGTTGCATGGCAATATATCTCGGAATGGCTATGGAAATACCATGATAGGTAGGTATGGTGGCTGTTTTGAGGAAGGTATATGGTGGGTGTATGATACCGGCGAAAAGTGCGCGGTAGTAGAGAGGCTAGCAATGGTGGAAGGATAAAAGTGCATATAATCCATGGACTCAACATTAGTCAAAAGAACTCATATACTTGTTGCAAAAATCTATTAGTTATCAAAACAAAGTATTACGCGCATGCTCCTAGGGGGATAGATTGGTAGGAAAAGACCATCGCTCGTCCCCGACCGCCACTCATAAGGAAGACAATCAATAAATAAATCATGCTCCGACTTCATCACATAACGGTTCACCATACGTGCATGCTACGAGCATCACAAACTTTAACACAAGTATTTCTCAAATTCATAACCACTCAACTAGCATGACTCTAATATCACCATCTTCATATCTCAAAACAATTATCAAGCATCAAACTTATCTTAGTATTCAACGCACTTATAAGAAAGTTTTTACTAATCTTGGATGCCTATCATATTAGGACTAATTTCATAATTAAAGCAAATTACCATGCTGTTTTGTAGTACTCTCAAAATAATATAAGTGAAGCATGAGAGAACAATAGTTTCTATAAAACAAACCACCGTCGTGCTCTAAAAAAATATAAGTGAAGTACTAGAGCAAAAACTATATAGCTCAAAAGATATAAGTGAAGCACATAGAGTATTCTAATAAATTCCGAATCATGTGTGTCTCTCCCAAAAGGTGTGTACAGCAAGGATGATTGTGGTAAACTAAAAATCAAAGACTCAAATCATACAAGACGCTCCAAGCAAAACACTTATCATGTGGTGAATAAAAATATAGCTCCAAGTAAAGTTACCGATGGACGAAGACGAAAGAGGGGATGCCTTCCGGGGCATCCCCAAGCTTTGGCTTTTTGGTGTCCTTAGATTTACCTTGGGGTGCCTTGGGCATCCCCAAGCTTAGGCTCTTGCCACTCCTTGTTCCATAATCCATCAAATCCTATCCCAAAACTTGAAAACTTCACAACACAAAACTTAACAGAAAATCTCGTGAGCTCTGTTAGCGAAAGAAAACAAAACACCACTTCAAGGTACTGTATTGAACTCATTATTTATTTATATTGGTGTTAAACCTACTGTATTCCAACTTCTCTATGGTTTATAAACTATTTTACTAGCCATAGATTCATCAAAATAAGCAAACAACACACGAAAAACAGAATCTGTCAAAAATAGAACAGTCTGTAGTAATCTGTAACTAACGCAAACTTATGGAACTCCAAAAATTCTACCAAAATAGGACGACCTATGTAATTTGTTTATTGATCTGATGCAATTGGAATCAGTATTTCATCACGTTCTAGTGATTTTTAACAATTTTTTTCGTGAACAGAAAGTTTCTAGAATTTTCAGCAAGATCAAATAACTATCATCCAAGAAGATCCTACTTGGCACAAACACTAATTAAAACATAAAAACACATCTAACCAGAAGCTAGATCAAAGATTTATTCCTAAACAGAAGTAAAAAGCAAAAAACTAAAATAAAATTGGGTTGCCTCCCAACAAGCGCTATCGTTTAACGCCCTTAGCTAGGCATAAAAACAAGGATAGATCTAGGTATTGCCATCTTTGGTAGGCAATCCATAAGTGGCTCTCATAATAGATTCATAAGGTAATTTTATTTTCTTTCTAGGAAAGTGTTCGATACCTTTCCTTAATGGAAATTGGAATCTAATATTTCCTTCCTTCATATCAATAATTACACCAATCGTTCTAAGGAAAGGTCTACCAAGAATAATAGGACATGAAGGATTGCAATCTATATCAAGAACAATAAAATCTACGGGCACATAGTTCCTATTTGCAACAATAAGAACATAATTAATTCTTACCATAGGTTTCTTAATAGTGGAATCCGCAAGGTGCAAGTTTAGAGAACAATCATCAAATTCGCGGAAACCTAGCAAATCACACAAAGTTTTTGGAATCGTGGAAACACTAGCACCCAAATCACACAAAGCATAGCATTCATGATCTTTAATTTTAATTTTAATTGTAGGTTCCCATTCATCATAAAGTTTTCTAGGGATAGAAACTTTCAACTCAAGTTTTTCTTCATAAGATTGCATCAAAGCATCAACGATATGTTTAGTAAAAGCTTTATTTTGGCTATAAGCATGAGGAGATTTAGCATGGATTGCAACAAGGAAATACAATCTATCAAAGAGCAATTATCATAATTAAATTCCTTGAAATCCAAGATAGTGGGTTCATTGATATCTAAAGTTTTGACCTCTTCAATCCCACTTTTACCAAATTTTGCATCAAGATCTAAAAACTCCGAATTTTTGGGACGCCTTCTAACTAAAGTTGACTCATCTCCAGTCCCATCATTATGAAGATTCATATTGCAAAACAAAGATTTAATAGGGGACACATCAATAACTTTTAGATCTTCATCTTTATTCTCATAAAAATTAGAAGAACACGCTTTTACAAAGCAATCTTTCTTAGCACGCATCCTAGCGGTTCTTTCTTTGCACTCATGAATGGAAATTCTCATAGCTTTGAGAGACTCATTGATATCATGCTTAGATGGAATAGATCTAAGCTTCAAAGAATCAACATCAAGAGAAATTATATCCACGTTCCTAGCCAATTCATCAACTTTAAGCAATTTTTCTTCAAGCAAAGTATTGAAATTCTTTTGCGAATTCATAAACTCTTTAACACTAGTCTCAAAATCAGAGGGCAACTTATTAAAATTTCCATAAGAATTGTTGTAGGAATTACCATAATTATTAGAGGAATTACTAGGATACGGCCTAGGATTAAAGTTTCCTCTATAAGCGTTGTTACCAAAATTATTCCTACCAACAAAATTCACATCCATAGATTCATTATTATTCTCAATTAAGGTAGACAAAGGCATATCATTAGGATCGGAAGGAACACTCTTATTAGCAAACAATTTCATAAGTTCATCCATCTTTCCACTCAAAACATTAATTTCTTCTATCGCATGCACTTTTTTACTAGTAGATCTTTCGGTATGCCATTGAGAATAATTAACCATAATATTATCTAGGAGTTTAGTAGCTTCTCCTAAAGTGATTTCCATAAAAGTGCCTCCCGCGGCCGAATCTAAAAGATTTCTAGAAGCAAAATTCAATCCGGCATAAATTTTTTGTATAATCATCCACAAATTCAAACCATGAGTAGGGTAATTACGTATCATTAATTTCATCCTCTCCCAAGCTTGTGCAACATGTTCATGATCAAGTTGCTTAAAATTCATAATATCATTTCTAAGAGAGATGATCTTAGCGGGAGGAAAATACTTAGAGATAAAAGCATCTTTGCATTTATTCCATGAATCAATACTATTTTTAGGCAAAGACGAAAACCAAGTTCTAGCACGATCTCTAAGCGAAAAAGGAAATAGCTTCAATTTAACAATATCATTGTCCACATCTTTCGTCTTTTGCATATCACACAAATCAACAAAGCTATTTAGATGGGTAGCGGCATCTTCACTAGGAAGGCCAGCGAATTGATCTTTCATGACAAGATTCAGCAAGGCAGCATTAATTTCACAAGATTCAGCATCGGTAAGAGGAGCAATCGGAGTGCTAAGAAAATCATTATTGTTGGTATTGGTAAAGTCACACAATTTAGTATTGTCTTGAGCCATCATGACAAGCAAGCAATCCAACACAGAAGCAAACAAGAGGCAAGCGAAAAAGAGGCGAACGGAAAAAGAGGGCGAATAAAATGGCAAGGGTGAAGTGGGGGAGAGGAAAACGAGAGGCAAATGGCAAATAATGTAATGCGAGGAATAAGAGTTTGTGATGGGTACATGGTATGTCTTGACTTGTGCGTAGACTCCCCGGCAACGGTGCCAGAAATCCTTCTTGCTACCTCTTGAGCACTGCGTTGGTTTTCCCTTGAAGAGGAAAGGGTGATGCAGTAAAGTAGCGTAAGTGTTTCCCTCAGTTTTTTAGAACCAAGGTCTCAATCGAGTAGGAGACCACGCTCGAGTCCCACGCACCTACACAAACAAATAGAACCTCGCAACCAACGCGATAAAGGGGTTGTCAATCCCTTCACGGTCACTTACGAGAGTGACATCTGATAGAGATGATAAGATAATATTTTTGGTATTTTTATGATAAAGAGTAAAAGTAAAGAAAGCAAAATAAACGGCGCCAGAAATAGCTTGTTGTCGGGAGATTAATATGATGGAAAATAGACCCGGGGGCCATAGGTTTCACTAGTGGTTTCTCTCAAGATAGCATAAGTATTACGGTGGGTAGACGAATTACTGTCTAGAAATTGATAGAATTGAGCATAGTTATGAGAATATCTAGGTATGATCATGTATATAGGCATCACGTCCGTGACAAGTAGACCGACTCCTGCCTGCATCTACTACTATTACTCCACACATCGACTGCTATCCAGCATGCATCTAGAGTATTAAGTTCATAAGAACAGAGTAACGCTTTAAGCAAGATGACATGATGTAGAGGGATAAACTCATGCAATATGATATAAACCCCATCTTTTTATCCTCGATGGCAACAATACAATACGTGTCGTTTCCCCTACTGTCACTAGGATCGAGCACCGCAAGATTGAACCCAAAGCTAAGCACTTCTCCCATTGCAAGAAAGATCAATCTAGTAGGCCAAACCAAACTGATAATTCGAAGAGACTTGCAAAGATAACCAATCATACATAAAAGAATTCAGAGGAGATTCAAATATTGTTCATAGATAATCTTGATCATAAACCCACAATTCATCGGATCTCGACAAACACACCGCAAAAAGAAGAGTTACATCAAATAGATCTCCAAGAGAATCGAGGAGAACTTTGTATTGAGATCCAAAGAGAGAGAAGAAGCCATCTAGCTAATAACTATGGACCCGAAGGTCTGAAGTAAACTACTCACACATCATCGGAGAGGCTATGGTGTTGATGTAGAAGCCCTCCGTGATCGATGCCCCCTCCGGCGGAGCGCCGAAAAAGGCCCCAAGATGGGATCTCACGGGTATAGAAGGTTGCGGCAGTGGAAATAGGGTTTTTGCTCCGTATCTGATGTTTCTAGGGTATATGAGTATATATAGGCGAAGGAGGTCGGTCAGGGGAGCTACGAGGGGCCCACGAGGGTGGAGGGCGCGCCCAGGGGGGTAGGCGCGCCCCCCTGCCTTGTGGCTTCCTCGTCTATTGCTTGACGTCCACTCCAACTCCTCTGGATCACGTTTGTTCAGAAAATCACGTTCCCGAAGGTTTCATTCCGTTTGGACTCCGTTTGATATTCCTTTCCTTCGAAACACTGAAATAGGCAAACAAAACAGCAATTCGGGCTGGGCCTCCGGTTAATAGGTTAGTCCCAAAAATAATATAAAAGTGTATAATAAAGCCCATTAAACATCCAAAACAGAATATAATATAGCATGGAACAATAAAAAATTATAGATACGTTGGAGACGTATCATCCACAAAGACTCCCTTTGGCCAATTGACTTTGGGGAGCTTGCTCACCATGGCGCCACCGTAGTCCGCATGTTGCCCATCGACCACCTTCGGCTTCACGTTGAAAATCTTGAGCCATAAGCCGAAGTGTGGGGGGATGCGGAGGAAGGCCTCACACACGACGATGAACGCCGAGATGTGGAGGAACGAATTTGGGGCCAGATCGTGAAAATCCAGCCCGTAGTAGAACATGAGACCCCTCACAAAGGGGTGGAGGGTGAATCCGAGTCCGCGGAGGAAGTGGGGGATGAACACCACCCTCTCGCCGGGCCCCGGAGTGGGGATGACCTGCGCTGGATCGGGAAGCCTATGCCTGATTTCCGCGGTTAGATATCGCGCCTCCCGCAGCTCCTTGATGTTCTCCTCCGTGACGGAGGAAGCCATCCACTTGCCTTGAAGCTCGGAAACTTGGGCACTGGAGCTCGAAGATGGGGAAGCAGAGAGAGAATGAGGCATGGGATGGAAGAGTTGGATTCTATCCACGTATATGGACTGCGAATATCAAGCGTCCCCCTCCCTCGAGCCTTAAAACTCGCCTGTTCCCAAGGGGTCGTGCGAACAACACGGTTAGATTACCAAAACTCGTATTGATGAGAATCCCACAATAAGGGGACATGATCTCTGCTTTGACAAGACGTGTCAATGGGAGTTGCGTATTGAAACGCGAGGCGGAAGGCCCAAAAACGGTTCGGAATGATAGCAGAGCTAAGCGTGACTGTCGGTGTCAAAACCGGCGGATCTCGGGTAGGGGGTCCCGAACTGTGCGTCTAGGATCGATGGTAACAGGAGACGGGGGACACGATGTTTACCCAGGTTCGGGCCCTCTTATTGGAGGTAATACCCTACCTCCTGCTTGATTGATCTTGATGAATATGAGTGTTACAAGAGTTGATCTACCACGAGATCGTAATGGCTAAACCCTAGAAGTCTAGCCTGTATGACTATGGTAATGAATATCCTATCCGGACTATGCCCTCCAGATTATATAGACACCAGAGGGATCTAGGGTTACACAGAGTCGGTTACATAGGAAAGAATCTTCATAGATGATCGCCATGCTTGCCTTCCACACTAAGGGGAATCCAATCCGGACACAGGTAGAGTCTTCGGCCTTCATGTCTTCACAGCCCATCAGTCCGGCCCATGGATAACAGGCCGGACGCCCGAGGACCCCTTAGTCCAGGACTCCCTCAGTAGCCCCTGAACCTGGCTTCAATGACGAGGAGTCCGGCGCGCAGATTGTCTTCGGCATTGCAAGGCGGGTTCCCCTTCCGAACTCCAAGGTAGTCTTCAGAAGTAATGATTGTATCCGGACTTATATACACAACTGCAGAGGATATAATATTTCATGAGTCCAACCTGCTGACATCTTTTGGTAATATAACATCACGCCTACTCGGCCATTATTTTCGAACCGTTAGCTGGCCCGTCGTCCTACGTCTCAAGACGTGGTTTTATTGGCCTGTCTTATCCAAGCGGAGATCGTGTCTCCCTTTTTTAAGGGATTCTTGTCAACCCAGACGTGGGTAACCCAACCGTCGTTTGGGTACAACTCCTTGGGAATAGGCAAGTTTTGAGGCCCAGGAGGAGACGTTTGATATTCGCAGTCTTTATATAGGGGTACAAACCCGTCTTTTTCTTTCACGCTTGCTTCCCCCTCAACCCTTACTCCCCCGAGTTCCAACACCCGGGTTTCAGTCGCCACAAACCCCAATCATGTCCGGGTCCAGCCGTCAAGGCCAGTGGGTAGCTTCTTCTGTCACGGAGGGAGATATTGCAAAGCTTCGGGCGGCAAGGTATCTGACCGCAGAAATCCACCATCGGCTTCCAGCCGAGGGGCAGGTTATTCCCACCCCCAGATCCGGCGAGAGGGTCGTGTTCGTGTCCCACTTCCTCCGCGGGTTAGGGTTTGCACTTAACCCTTTCGTCCGAGGGCTCATGTTCTATTACGGGCTAGATTTTCACGATCTGGCCCCGGACTCTATTCTTCTTATCTCGGCGTTTATCGTCACGTGCGAAGCCTTCCTCCGGACTCCTCCGCACTTCGGCTTGTGGCTCAAGACCTTCGATGTGAAGCCGCAAGTGATAGAGGGGGAGCAAGCTGAGTGCGGCGGTGCCGCAGTGAGCAAGCTTGCTAGTGCCGTTTGGCTGAAAGGATCCTTCGCCAAATCTTCCGATTTATAGCAGCAGGGGTGGTTCTATATCACCGAGCCCCGCGGCTCCAAGTGGGCAGCTGCGCCTGCATTTCGATCCAGCCCCCCAATTCAGCTTGCATTGTGGATTAATAAGGGGCTTGACTGGGGATCAGCGGACGAGGTGCGAACTCTGCAAAGTCGCATCCGAAGCCTCACTGAGAGGAACATCAATATCGTCAATGTCGTTCAAGTAATGTTAGTTCGTCGGACCCTGCCGTGCCAGCGACGGCCTCTCCGTCTGTGGGAGTTCAATCCAGAAGGGCCGCGGACTCTTCAGCACTTCTTCGGCATTACGCATGAAGGAATGTGGAGATTATTCTTCGGGAAACGAAGGCAATGGCCGGACACCACCGAAGATGTCGGCCTAGACTGTAACCATCCGGATACCCCGGTAAGTACCCGTTTGCCGAATACCTCATAACTAGATACCCAGTGGCAAGATACTAACAGAATCATCCTTTTTCAGTGTTGGATAAAGAAGGTGGAATGGATTAGGTGTCCGGCTCCCCTTCCCGAAGACTCAGCTACTCCTGTGCTAACAAGGATGCTGGCCTCGGCACCATACCAGGCGCCGGCAAGGGAGGGTGAAGAGGAGAGTGAGAAGACCCAAGATGACCTTGGTTCCGGAGGTAAGTCGGACACTGAGTCCGGAGAAATCGATCTTTCCTTGCCTGAAGACAGAGGCGGAAAAGGACCCAGTATCCCTTCTCCAAGCAGGAGGAAAAGGGCCGCCTCCGAAGATTGGGAGGGGCGGTCTTCCAAGAGGGGCAAGATGCCACCGTCCAGCGGCTTGGGTTTGGAAAGCGATGCCGTTGAACAGCTCCAACAAGGGGACAAGCCCTCGGCCAAACCGTAAGTGAATCTGGAGTACTTTGATAGCGTCCTGCTCTGTTGCTATTTACCGAAGATATACGTAACGCGTTCATGCATTTTTGCAGGTCGGCACAGAGTTTTTCTAGGCAATCCTCTTCTTCAGGAAGTCTCCTCCCAGAGATGATGGAGAGCGAGACGCCTCCTCCAACCTCTTCGCCCAATAAGGCGGATGACTCTGAAGTGTCATCACGGAGGATCCCTCAACAAGTTACGCAGGGGACAAAAGAGGCAGCACCCGAAGGTGGATCTCCGACCATCCGGGATTCTGGGGCTGATGATAACAAAGGCCCCGGACTGTCTGGCTCGCAGCCAACAGTGATTCTGGAGACGGGTGAACAGATTCCTTCAAAGGATGGTGGTGCTCCTAGAGCGGCTTCCGGAGACCCGGAGGCTCCGGATATATTGCGGGACATGTTGCGAAAAGCATCTGTCTCGGGGGAACAGCGTACCTTGATGGGTACAATGGTTGAAAAGATTTTGTCCACGAAGAGCGGATTGGATGAAGCCTTCATGAGCCTGCTAAAAGGCTTCGAGGTTTGTGATGTAATATTTTCAGCTATGTTTTATTTGCAAAGATGCACCTGTGTATTGGTAGTAGCCCCTGAGACTCGGGTTGGCTTCCACTGGGAAGCGAATCGGAGGATCAAAAAGGATTACTCAAGGACTGACCTGATGAATTTGAACGTAGGCTGTTTCCCCCTTAGCTACTTCCCGGACTATGGATATTGCTGAGCTGCAGCAGAAGCTTGATGTAGCAGGGGATGACCTTGCGTTAATCAATATGCGTCTTGATGAGTTGCAAGGTATGTATTTGGGGCCATCCCCATACATTTTTGGTGGTATAAGCATGATGCTAAAATCTGTATGCTGGAATATGCGTGGCTGCAGATGGTGCTGCCGCCGTTGAAGTTCTTCGAGCGGAGCTGGCCCGGGCCAAGGAGCAGGCCCGGCATAGCAATGCTACTGCCGAAAAGGCATCGGCTGAGCTAAAAGCCGAACAAGCTACACGGCGCCAAGACGAGGAGAAGATGTCCACGGTGGCGCTCGAACTGGAAAATGCCACTGGCCGCTGCGAATTTCTGGAGAAGGAGAATAAAGCCTTAACGGCTGAGCTGGAAAGGGCCTTACAAGAGGCGAAGGAAGCGCGATCGGAATCCAGAGCAACCCGTGAGGAGGTTCGGCAGGCTAGGGAGATTGCGGCTGGAAAACCCTTTCTGCTGCAAACTAAGTTCGGTGACCCGAACTATGCTCAGCTTAACCAAGTATGGAGTTCTCCGGACGAGTTCTTGGACTTGCCGAAGAGTTCTTCCGATGCGGCGCAGTATTACCAAGCGCGAGATGGGTATGCAACGGAGAAGCTTTTTTGGTCGCAGTTTGGCGCATCAAAGCGCCCTTTGTTACTCAATGAACAGATGTCCCAATGGGCCGAACTTCATAGGATATCCGGCGCTGCCATGAAGGATGTCATAATCCGATTGTGGCCAACCGAGCCTATTCTGAATAGCTATTTCAGTTTGCTGCAGAGGCTTGTTAACGCGGTGCCGCGTATCGACGCTGTGAAGCGGTCAACGTGCATTGAGAGTGCACGGATGGCTTTTGCCCGAGTCAAGACATTCTGGGGAAAGATGAAGGCCATCGATGTCACGGCTAAGGGTCCACCCAAGGGCAAGGACCGTCCTGAACCGGAGCATTATTTTGAAGACGTCCTCGAGGCCGGCCGCTTAATAGAGGGTAAATGCTCGAAAGACATAATGTTCGAGTAAGGTGTATGATAATTGTAAAAGACAATTTTATAGTTAATCCATTTTTATGTCTTGCTTTGAAAGCTTGAATTCCTCCTGTGCGGCCATTTTAATATAATCTGAAAGTTTTCCAGTCGTCGGCTTCAGCCCCCTCGTAGGAAGTACGGGGGTGTTCGGAAAAGCATTTAATCACTCTTTATCCAACGTCTTGGTCCATAAAGGAGGTGATAATGCAGCGAACCAGGCAATCGTACTATAGGGCATTAACACTTTCACTTAGCCATAGGAGTTTTATGGTGGGACTACGACATAGCCCCTGGTATGTATGCGGCGTATGGTGCCTTACATATTTGATCTGAAAAAGATCCTTCGTGTGACACGGAGAATCGCTAGAGATTCCAAGAAATCGCCAAGTGGTTGACCAGCTCTCGCCGCATCATGACAGTCAGTTTTCGGCTTTCTCTACTGAGGTACTTGACCAGATGATCCGGAAGCACAATCGCAGTAGTTCTCCCTTTACTACCCTAGCCGATAGAGCGGAACGTAGGGTAGCAAGCACAGGAGCCAGGCAACCCAACTATTGACCCAAGACAATGATTCGAAGCTGATGCATATAAGGCCAAACTTGCGACGCCGAAGTACGATGTAGAGCTATTCGGGCTTTTGCTGGCAACTCATTTATTCCCATACCGAGCCCCTGGCAGGTTATGCCAAGGTATGTCTGTGAAACAACCATGGAAGCCGTATTTAGTGGTGAAACAACATGGATGATTAATTCGGATACTGGGAGCTGAGCGATATGCCAATGATTTATTTATTATATATATAAAAGCCATCCTCCCGGCTATTTGACATGCTCGGGGTCGAAGGTGGAGGAACAGGCATAGTACAGGTTCGAAATAGAGAGTGCGGTCTGCAAAAAGTTATTTTGGACCTACTGTCGCACGTCTGCGCCGCCAGTCCTCGGCGGGGGGAATCCTTGACGGAGATAGCCCCTCAGGTGAGTGTACGGATCCGAACTCCGATAGAGCCAGTTTCAGATGTTTGTCCTGTTCGTCATCTGTTTCTAAGGGATAGTGAAGGAGGAAATAAAAAGAAAATGGATAAAAAATGTTACTGGGATGCTTGCAGGCTTGTCCGTAGTGTGCCTCCGCCAATGCCCATGGTATCTTGAGTGCGTAATGGTGTATGCGCGGCACAAATTTTGTAGGTGTACGAGGTGGGCGGCGGGAGCTGGACTGCTATTTCCGCTCCGGGAGTAGTTGACCCTTGGGTGGAAATTGCTTCAGGCCCCCGGTATTTCGTTGGTGAACCTCTCCGTCGTCCCTATCGCCTGGCGGCCTCTTCCCCTTGTGTTCGGCGTTGAGCTTGCCGGCCTGTTTAAAGACCCAACAGTTTCTGTTAGTATGATTAGCTGGTTTGTCGGGGTGGCCGTGAATCTGGCAAGGTCGGTCCAATATCCTGTCTAGGTTGGATGGTTCATCTCGTTTCGCCTTGAATGGCTTCTTCCGTTGACCGGGCTTGGGATTGCTGAATCCGGCGTTGACCGACGTGTTGCGTGATCTTTCATTATCATTGCGACTGTTGTGTTTGCTTCGTCGTGGCTTGCCGTTGCCGTCTCGAATTTCGGAAGTGCCCGGGTCACTGGCGCTGCTGCTTCTACGAGCGAGCCAGCTGTCTTCTCCCGCGCAAAAGCGGGTCATCAGAGCAGTGAGGGCTGTCATGGATTTAGGTCCTTCTTGACCGAGGTGGCGTGCAAGCCATTCGTCCCGGACACTGTGTCTGAAAGCCACAAGGGCTTCCGCATCCGGACAGTCGAATATTTGGTTCTTTTTGACTAAGAACTGGGTCCAGAGCCTCTTGGCTGACTCTCCGGGCTGCTGGACAATGTGACTTAGGTCATCGGCATCCGGTGGTCGGACATATGTTCCTCAGAAGTTGTTGAGGAAGGCCTCCTCCAAGTCCTCCCAGCTGCCTATGGAATTTTCAGGCAGGCTGTTTAACCAGTGCCGAGCTGGCCCTTTTAGCTTTAGTGGGAGGTATTTAATGGCGTGGAGGTCGTCCCCACGAGCCATATGGATGTGGAGGATAAAATCTTCTATCCATACCGCGGGATCGGTTGTTCCGTCGTATGATTCAATGTTGACGGGTTTGAATCCTTCGGGGAATTCATGATCCATTACTTCATCGGTGAAGCAAAGCGGGTGTGCGGCGCCTCTATGTTGGGCCACACTGCGACGTTACTCCGAAGGAGTCCATTTGCGGTTTTCGGCTCGGGCGTAGCTCGGTTTGTCATGTCCGAATAGGTAGCTGTCGTCGCGTGTCGTGGCATGCCTTCGCGATCCGTAGATCGGTCTTGCGTGTTCTGCACTACTATCCAAGTCCCGCTGCAGGTCGTCTGGACAATCGTGAGCTGCGTTATTCTTGCCTTTACGGCGAGGTGGGGCGGTCTGGTGTTCGGCTTGAGTTGCTTCTTTATCCTGACAGAGTTGTCGGCGACCAGCCGCATTGCGTGATGATGGTACGGGCTCCAACGCCTCGTCATCGAACTGATGTAGCAATCTATGCTTCGGGTAGCTTTTGGCTAGGCCACTAAGGCCATATTCTTCAGCAACCAGGACTTGGGTCCATCTATCGTTGAGTAGGTCTTGGTCAGCTTGAAGCTGTTGCTGCTTCTTTTTCAGGCTCCTTGCAGTAGCTATGAGCCTGCGCTTGAAGCGCTCCTGCTCGAGGGGTTCTTCGGGTACGATAAAGTCTTCATCGCCGAGGCTTACCTCATCTTCGGAGAGCGGAAGGTAGTTGTCATCCTCTGATACGTCTCCGTCGTATCTACTTTTCCAAACACTTTTGCCCTTGTTTTGGACTCTAACTTGCATGATTTGAATGGAACTAACCCGGACTGACGCTGTTTTCAGCAGAATTGCCACGGTGTTATTTATGTGCAGAAACAAAAGTTCTCGAAATGACCTGAAACTCCACGGAACTTATTTTTGGAAAATATTAAAAATATTGGAAGAAGAATCCATGTCAGGGGGGCCTCCACCTTTCCACGAGGGTGGGGGGCGCGCCTGCCCCCCTGGGCGCGCCCCCTGCCTCGTGGGCCCCCTGGAGCTCCACCGACCTCAACTCCAACTCTAAATATTCGTGTTCGGGGAGAAAAAATCAGAGAGAAGAATTCATCGCGTTTTACGATACGGAGCCACCACCAAGCCCTAAAACCTCTCGGGAGGGCTGATCTGGAGTCCGTTCGGGGCTCCGGAGAGGGGAATCCGGGGGGGGGGGGGGGGGGGGGGGGGGGGGGGGGGGGGGGGGGGGGGGGGGGGGGGGGGGGGGGGGGGGGGGGGGGGGGGGGGGGGGGGGGGGGGGGGGGGGGGGGGGGGGGGGGGGGGGGGGGGGGGGGGG
This sequence comes from Thinopyrum obtusiflorum, assembly GCA_036873465.1. NCBI lineage: Eukaryota > Viridiplantae > Streptophyta > Magnoliopsida > Poales > Poaceae > Thinopyrum > Thinopyrum obtusiflorum. The sequence goes on along the minus strand of JAAAWM010012183.1, from coordinate 175,002 downwards.
GGGGGGGGGGGGGGGGGGGGGGGGGGGGGGGGGGGGGGGGGGGGGGGGGGGGGGGGGGGGGGGGGGGGGGGGGGGGGGGGGGGGGGGGGGGGGGGGGGGGGGGGGGGGGGGGGGGGGGGGGGGGGGGGGGGGGGGGGGGGGGGGGGGGGGGGGGGGGGGGGGGGGGGGGGGGGGGGGGGGGGGGGGGGGGGGGGGGGGGGGGGGGGGGGGGGGGGGGGGGGGGGGGGGGGGGGGGGGGGGGGGGGGGGGGGGGGGGGGGGGGGGGGGGGGGGGGGGGGGGGGGGGGGGGGGGGGGGGGGGGGGGGGGGGGGGGGGGGGGGGGGGGGGGGGGGGGGGGGGGGGGGGGGGGGGGGGGGGGGGGGGGGGGGGGGGGGGGGGGGGGGGGGGGGGGGGGGGGGGGGGGGGGGGGGGGGGGGGGGGGGGGGGGGGGGGGGGGGGGGGGGGGGGGGGGGGGGGGGGGGGGGGGGGGGGGGGGGGGGGGGGGGGGGGGGGGGGGGGGGGGGGGGGGGGGGGGGGGGGGGGGGGGGGGGGGGGGGGGGGGGGGGGGGGGGGGGGGGGGGGGGGGGGGGGGGGGGGGGGGGGGGGGGGGGGGGGGGGGGGGGGGGGGGGGGGGGGGGGGGGGGGGGGGGGGGGGGGGGGGGGGGGGGGGGGGGGGGGGGGGGGGGGGGGGGGGGGGGGGGGGGGGGGGGGGGGGGGGGGGGGGGGGGGGGGGGGGGGGGGGGGGGGGGGGGGGGGGGGGGGGGGGGGGGGGGGGGGGGGGGGGGGGGGGGGGGGGGGGGGGGGGGGGGGGGGGGGGGGGGGGGGGGGGGGGGGGGGGGGGGGGGGGGGGGGGGGGGGGGGGGGGGGGGGGGGGGGGGGGGGGGGGGGGGGGGGGGGGGGGGGGGGGGGGGGGGGGGGGGGGGGGGGGGGGGGGGGGGGGGGGGGGGGGGGGGGGGGGGGGGGGGGGGGGGGGGGGGGGGGGGGGGGGGGGGGGGGGGGGGGGGGGGGGGGGGGGGGGGGGGGGGGGGGGGGGGGGGGGGGGGGGGGGGGGGGGGGGGGGGGGGGGGGGGGGGGGGGGGGGGGGGGGGGGGGGGGGGGGGGGGGGGGGGGGGGGGGGGGGGGGGGGGGGGGGGGGGGGGGGGGGGGGGGGGGGGGGGGGGGGGGGGGGGGGGGGGGGGGGGGGGGGGGGGGGGGGGGGGGGGGGGGGGGGGGGGGGGGGGGGGGGGGGGGGGGGGGGGGGGGGGGGGGGGGGGGGGGGGGGGGGGGGGGGGGGGGGGGGGGGGGGGGGGGGGGGGGGGGGGGGGGGGGGGGGGGGGGGGGGGGGGGGGGGGGGGGGGGGGGGGGGGGGGGGGGGGGGGGGGGGGGGGGGGGGGGGGGGGGGGGGGGGGGGGGGGGGGGGGGGGGGGGGGGGGGGGGGGGGGGGGGGGGGGGGGGGGGGGGGGGGGGGGGGGGGGGGGGGGGGGGGGGGGGGGGGGGGGGGGGGGGGGGGGGGGGGGGGGGGGGGGGGGGGGGGGGGGGGGGGGGGGGGGGGGGGGGGGGGGGGGGGGGGGGGGGGGGGGGGGGGGGGGGGGGGGGGGGGGGGGGGGGGGGGGGGGGGGGGGGGGGGGGGGGGGGGGGGGGGGGGGGGGGGGGGGGGGGGGGGGGGGGGGGGGGGGGGGGGGGGGGGGGGGGGGGGGGGGGGGGGGGGGGGGGGGGGGGGGGGGGGGGGGGGGGGGGGGGGGGGGGGGGGGGGGGGGGGGGGGGGGGGGGGGGGGGGGGGGGGGGGGGGGGGGGGGGGGGGGGGGGGGGGGGGGGGGGGGGGGGGGGGGGGGGGGGGGGGGGGGGGGGGGGGGGGGGGGGGGGGGGGGGGGGGGGGGGGGGGGGGGGGGGGGGGGGGGGGGGGGGGGGGGGGGGGGGGGGGGGGGGGGGGGGGGGGGGGGGGGGGGGGGGGGGGGGGGGGGGGGGGGGGGGGGGGGGGGGGGGGGGGGGGGGGGGGGGGGGGGGGGGGGGGGGGGGGGGGGGGGGGGGGGGGGGGGGGGGGGGGGGGGGGGGGGGGGGGGGGGGGGGGGGGGGGGGGGGGGGGGGGGGGGGGGGGGGGGGGGGGGGGGGGGGGGGGGGGGGGGGGGGGGGGGGGGGGGGGGGGGGGGGGGGGGGGGGGGGGGGGGGGGGGGGGGGGGGGGGGGGGGGGGGGGGGGGGGGGGGGGGGGGGGGGGGGGGGGGGGGGGGGGGGGGGGGGGGGGGGGGGGGGGGGGGGGGGGGGGGGGGGGGGGGGGGGGGGGGGGGGGGGGGGGGGGGGGGGGGGGGGGGGGGGGGGGGGGGGGGGGGGGGGGGGGGGGGGGGGGGGGGGGGGGGGGGGGGGGGGGGGGGGGGGGGGGGGGGGGGGGGGGGGGGGGGGGGGGGGGGGGGGGGGGGGGGGGGGGGGGGGGGGGGGGGGGGGGGGGGGGGGGGGGGGGGGGGGGGGGGGGGGGGGGGGGGGGGGGGGGGGGGGGGGGGGGGGGGGGGGGGGGGGGGGGGGGGGGGGGGGGGGGGGGGGGGGGGGGGGGGGGGGGGGGGGGGGGGGGGGGGGGGGGGGGGGGGGGGGGGGGGGGGGGGGGGGGGGGGGGGGGGGGGGGGGGGGGGGGGGGGGGGGGGGGGGGGGGGGGGGGGGGGGGGGGGGGGGGGGGGGGGGGGGGGGGGGGGGGGGGGGGGGGGGGGGGGGGGGGGGGGGGGGGGGGGGGGGGGGGGGGGGGGGGGGGGGGGGGGGGGGGGGGGGGGGGGGGGGGGGGGGGGGGGGGGGGGGGGGGGGGGGGGGGGGGGGGGGGGGGGGGGGGGGGGGGGGGGGGGGGGGGGGGGGGGGGGGGGGGGGGGGGGGGGGGGGGGGGGGGGGGGGGGGGGGGGGGGGGGGGGGGGGGGGGGGGGGGGGGGGGGGGGGGGGGGGGGGGGGGGGGGGGGGGGGGGCAGCGACAATTCGGAGAACAACAACTACCTCCCACTCTCCGAAGATGAGGTAAGCCTTAGCGACGAAGACTTCATCGTACCCGAAGAGCCCCTCGAGCAGGAGCGCTTCAAGCGCATGCTAATAGCTACTGCAAGGAGCCTGAAAAAGAAGTAGCAGCAGCTTCAAGCTGACCAAGACCTACTCAATGACAGATGGACCGAAGTCCTGGTTGCCGAAGAATACGGCCTTAGTGGCCTAGCCAAAAGCTACCCAAAGCACAGATTGCTATACCAGTCCGACGACAGGGCGTTGGAGCCCGTACCATCGTCACACAATGCAGCAGGTCACCGACAACTCTGTCCGGATAAAGAGGCAACTCAAGCCGAACACCAGACCGCCCCACCTCACCGTAAAGGCAAGAATAACGTGGATCACGATCGCCCAGCCGACCTGCAGTGGGACCTAAACAATAGAGCAGGATATGCAAGACCGATCTACGGATCGCGCAGGCATGCCTCGACACGCGATGATGGCTACCTATTTGGACGTGACAAACCTAGCCACGCCCAAGCTGAAAACCGCAAAGGGACTCCTTCGGAGTTACGTCGCAGTGTGGCCCAACATAGAGGCGCCGCACACCCGCTTTGCTTCACTGATGAAGTAATGGTTCATGAATTCCCCGAAGGACTCAAACCCGTAAATATTGAATCATACGACGGAACAACCGATCCCGTGGTATGGATAGAAGATTTTATCCTCCACATCCATATGGCTTGCACGTCACCTCGGCCAAGAAGGACCTAAATCCATGATAGCCCTAACTGCTCTGATGACCCACTTTTGCGCGGGAGAAGACAACTGGCTCGCTCGTAGAAGCATCAGCACCAGCAACCCAGGCACTTCCAAAATCCGAGACGGCAACGGCAAACCACGACGAATCAAATACAATAGTCGCAATGATAATGAAAGATCACGTGACACAGCGGTCAACGCCGGATTCAGCAATCCCAAGCCCGGCCAAAGGAAGAAGCCATTCAAAGCGAAACGAGATGAACCATCCAACCTAGATAGGATATTGGACCGACCCTGCCAGATTCACGGCCACCCCAATAAACCAGCTAATCATACTAACAGAAACTGCTGGGTCTTTAAACAAGCCGGCAAGCTCAACGCCGAACACAAGGGGAGAAGGCCGCCAGGCGACAGGGATGACGGAGAGGTTCACCAACGAAGTACCGGGGGTCAGAAGCAATTTCCGCCCGAGGTTCAACCACTCCCGGAGCGGAAATAGCAACCAGGCTTCCGCCGCCCACTCCGTACACCTACAAAGTTTGTACCGCGCATACATCATTACGCACTCAAGATACCATGGGCATTGGCGGAAGCACAATACGGACAAGCCTGCAAGCACTCCAGTAACTTTTATTATTATTATTATTATTATTTATTTTCTCTTTATTTCCTCCTTCTCTATGCTTTAAAAATAGGTGACGAACAGGATAAACATCTGAAAACTGGCTCTATCGGAGTTCGGATCCGTGCACTCACCTAAGGGGCTATTTCCATCAAGGATTCCCCCCACCGAGGACTGGCGGCGCAGACGTGCGACAGGAGGTCCAAAATAACTTTTTGTAGACCGCACTCTCTATTTCTCGAGCCTGTACTATGCCCGTTCCTCCGCCTCCAACCCCGAGCATGTCAAATAGCCGGGGGGATGGCTTTTATATATATATCATAAGTAATCATTGGCATATCGCTCAGTTCCCAGTAAGCAATACCCGAACTAATCATCTGGATTATTTCGCCAAAAAAATATGGCTCCTACGGTTATTTCACAGAAATACCTTGGCATAACCTGCCAGGGGCTTGGTGTGGGAACAAATGAGTTGCCAGTAAAAGTCCGAACAGCTCTATAGCATACTTCGGTGTCGCAAGTTTGGCCTTATATGCATCAGCTCCGAATCATTGTCTTGGGTCAATAGTTGGGTTGCCCGGCTCCTCTGCTTGCTACCCTACGTTCCGCTCTATCGGCTAGGGTAGTAAAGGGAGAACTACTGCGATTGTGCCCTGGTCTAAACCGGACGAGCACCTCGGTAGAGAAAGCCAAAAACTGACTGTCATGATGTGGCATGAGCTGGTCAACCACTTGACGACTTCTTGGAATCTTTAGTGATTCTCCGTGTCACACGAAGGATCTTTTCTAGATCAAATATGTAAGGCACCATACGCCGCATACATACCAGGTCTATGTCGTAGTCCCACCATAAAACTCCTATGGCTAAGTGAAAGTGTTAATGCCCTATAGTCCGATTGCCTGGTTCGCCGCATTATCACCTCCTTCATGGACCAAGACGTTGGATAAAGAGTGATTAAATGCTTTTCCGAACACCCCCGTACTTCCTATGAGGGGACCGAAGCTGACGACTGGAAAACTTTCAGATTATATTAAAACGGCCGCACAGGAGGAATTCAAGCTTTCGAGCAAAACATAAAAATAGATTAAATATAAAAGTGTCTTTTACAATTCCCATACATCTCACTCGAACATTATGTCTTTCGAGCACTAACCCTCTATCAAGCGGGCAGCCTCTAGGACGTCTTCAAAATAATGCTCCGATTCCGGATGGTCCTTGCCTTTGGGTGGACTCTTCATCGCAACATCGATGGCCTTCATCTTCCCCCAGAAAGTCTTGACTCGGGCAAAAGCCATCCGTGCACCCTCAATGCACGTTGACCGCTTCACAGCGTCGATACGCGGCACCGCGTCAACAAGCCTCTGCACCAAACCGAAATAGCTATTCGGAACAGGCTTGGTTGGCCACAACCGGTTTATGACATCCTTCATGGCAGCGCCGGATATCCTATGAAGTTCGGCCCATTGGGACAACTGTTCATTGAGCAACAGAGGGCGCTTTGATGCGCCAAACTGTGACCAAAAAAGCTTCTCCATTGCATACCCATCTCGCGCTTGGTAATACTGCGCCGCATCAAAAGAACTCTTCGGCAAGTCCAAGAACTCATCCGGAGAACTCCACACTTGGTTAAGCTGAGCATAGTTCGGGTCACCGAACTTAGTTTGCAGCAGAAATGGCTTTCCAACCGCAATCTCCCTAGCCTGCCGAACCTCCTCACGGACTGCTCTGGATTCCGATCGCGCTTCCCTCGCCTCTTGTAAGGCCTTGTCTAGCTCAGCCGTTAAGGCTTTATTCTCCTTCTCCAGAAATTCGCAGCGGCCAGTGGCATTTTCCAATTCAAGCGCCACCATGGATATCTTCTCCTCGTCCTGGCGCCGTGCAGCTTGTTCCGCTTTTAGCTTGGCCGATGCCTTTTCGGCAGCAGCATTGCTACGCCGGGCCTGCTCCTTGGCCTGGGCCAGCTCCGCTCGAAGAACTTCAACGGCGGCAGCACCATCTGCAGCCACGCATACTCCAGCATACAGATTTTAGCGTCATGCTTATACCATAAAAATGTATGGGGACTGCACCGAATACATACCTTGCGACTCGTCAAGACGCATATTGATTAATGCAAGATCATCCCCTGCCGCATCAATCTTCCGCTGCAGCTCGGCAATTTCCATAGTCCGGGAAGTGGCCAAGGGGGAAGCAGCCTGTGTTCAAAATTTATCAGGTTAGTCCTCAAGCGATCCTTTTCGATCCTCCGTTTGCTTCCTCAGGGAAGACAACCCGAGTCTCAGGGGCTACTACCTATACACTGGCGCATCTTCACAAATGAAACATAGCTGAAAACATTATGTCACAAACCTCAAAGCCCTTCACTAGGCTCACGAAGGCTTCATTTAATCCGCTTTTCGCGGACAAAACTTTCTCAATCACTGTACCCATCAAGGTACGCTGCTCCCCCGAGACAGATGCTTTCCGCAACATGTCCCGCAATATATCCGGAGTCTCCAGGTCTCCGGAAGCTACTCCAAAAAGACAATCATCCTTTGAAGGAATCTGTTCACCCGTCTCCAAAATCACTGTTGGCTGTGAACCAGACAGTCCGGGGCCTTTTTTATCATCAGCCCCAGAGTCCCGGATGGTCGGAGGTCCACCTTCGGGTACTGCCTCTTTTTTTCCCTGGTCTAAAGGGACCCTCCGCGATGACACTTCAGAGTCATCTGCCTTATTGGGCGAAGAGGTTGGAGGAGGCGTTTCGCTCTCCATCATCTCTGGGAGGAGACTTCCCGAAGAAGAGGATCGCCCAGAAAAACTCTGTGCCGACCTGTAAAAATGCATGAACTCATTATGTATATCTTCGGTAACAGCAACGGAGTGGGATGCTATCAAAGCACTCCGGATTCACTTACGGTTTGGCAGAGGGCTTATTCCCTTGTTGGAGCTGTTTAACGGTGTCGCTTTCCAAACCCAAGTCGCTCGACGGTGGTACCTTGCCCTTCTTGAAAGACCGCCCCTCCCAATCTTCGGAGGTGGCCCTTTTCCTCCTGCTTGGAAAAGGGATACTGGGTCCTTTTCCGCCCCCGTCTTCGGGCGAGGAAAGGTCGATTTCTCCGGACTCAGTGTCTGACTTACCTCCGGAACCAAGGTCATCTTGGGTCTTCTCGCCCTCCCCTGCTGGTGCCTGGTATGGCGGCGAGACCAGCATCCTTGTTAACACAGGAGTAGCTGAGTCTTTGGGAAGGGGAGCCGGACACCTAATCCGTTCCACCTTCTTTATCCAGCCCTGAAAAAGGATGATACTATTGGTATCTTGCCACTGGGTATCTAACTATAAGGTATTCGGTAAACGGGTACTTACCGGGGTATCCGGATGGTTACAATCTAGGCCGACATCTTCGGTGGTGTCCGGCCATTGCCTTCGTTTCCCAAAGAATAATCTCCACATTCCTTCGTGCGTTATGCCGAAGAAGTGCTGAAGAGTCTGCGGCCCTTCTGGATTGAACTCCCATAGGCGGAGAGGCCGTCGCTGGCACGGCAGGGTCCGACGAACTAGCATTACTTGAACGATGTTGGCTATGTCGATGTCCCTCTCAATGAGGCTTCGGATGCGACTTTGCAGAGTTCGCACATCATTCATTGATCCCCAATCCAGCCCCTTGTTAATCCACGATGCAAGCTGAATTGGGGGGCTAGATCAAAAGGCAGGCGCAGCTGCCCACTTGGAGCCACGGGGCTCGGTGATATAGAACCACCCCTGCTGCCATAAATCGGAAGATTTGGCGAAGGATCCTTTCAGCCAAACAGCGCTAGCAAGCTTGCTCACAGTAGCGCCACCACACTCAGCTTGCTCCCCTTCTATCGCTTGCGGCTTCACATCAAAAGTCTTGAGCCACAAACCGAAGTGCGGAGGAGTTCGGAGGAAGGCTTCGCACATGACGATAAACACCGAGATAAGAAGAATAGAGTCCGGGGCCAGATCGTGAAAATCTAGCCCATAATAGAACATGAGCCCTCAGACGAAGGGGTTAAGTGCAAACCCTAACCCATGGAGGAAGTGGGATATGAACACGACCCTCTCACCGGATCTGGGGGTGGGAATAACCTGCCCCTCGGCAGGAAGCCGGTGATGGATTTCTGCGGTCAGGTACCGAGATAAGAAGAATAGAGTCCGGGGCCAGATCGTGAAAATCTAGCCCATAATAGAACATGAGCCCTCAGACGAAGGGGTTAAGTGCAAACCCTAACCCATGGAGGAAGTGGGATATGGGGGGGGGGGGGGGGGGGGGGGGGGGGGGGGGGGGGGGGGGGGGGGGGGGGGGGGGGGGGGGGGGGGGGGGGGGGGGGGGGGGGGGGGGGGGGGGGGGGGGGGGGGGGGGGGGGGGGGGGGGGGGGGGGGGGGGGGGGGGGGGGGGGGGGGGGGGGGGGGGGGGGGGGGGGGGGGGGGGGGGGGGGGGGGGGGGGGGGGGGGGGGGGGGGGGGGGGGGGGGGGGGGGGGGGGGGGGGGGGGGGGGGGGGGGGGGGGGGGGGGGGGGGGGGGGGGGGGGGGGGGGGGGGGGGGGGGGGGGGGGGGGGGGGGGGGGGGGGGGGGGGGGGGGGGGGGGGGGGGGGGGGGGGGGGGGGGGGGGGGGGGGGGGGGGGGGGGGGGGGGGGGGGGGGGGGGGGGGGGGGGGGGGGGGGGGGGGGGGGGGGGGGGGGGGGGGGGGGGGGGGGGGGGGGGGGGGGGGGGGGGGGGGGGGGGGGGGGGGGGGGGGGGGGGGGGGGGGGGGGGGGGGGGGGGGGGGGGGGGGGGGGGGGGGGGGGGGGGGGGGGGGGGGGGGGGGGGGGGGGGGGGGGGGGGGGGGGGGGGGGGGGGGGGGGGGGGGGGGGGGGGGGGGGGGGGGGGGGGGGGGGGGGGGGGGGGGGGGGGGGGGGGGGGGGGGGGGGGGGGGGGGGGGGGGGGGGGGGGGGGGGGGGGGGGGGGGGGGGGGGGGGGGGGGGGGGGGGGGGGGGGGGGGGGGGGGGGGGGGGGGGGGGGGGGGGGGGGGGGGGGGGGGGGGGGGGGGGGGGGGGGGGGGGGGGGGGGGGGGGGGGGGGGGGGGGGGGGGGGGGGGGGGGGGGGGGGGGGGGGGGGGGGGGGGGGGGGGGGGGGGGGGGGGGGGGGGGGGGGGGGGGGGGGGGGGGGGGGGGGGGGGGGGGGGGGGGGGGGGGGGGGGGGGGGGGGGGGGGGGGGGGGGGGGGGGGGGGGGGGGGGGGGGGGGGGGGGGGGGGGGGGGGGGGGGGGGGGGGGGGGGGGGGGGGGGGGGGGGGGGGGGGGGGGGGGGGGGGGGGGGGGGGGGGGGGGGGGGGGGGGGGGGGGGGGGGGGGGGGGGGGGGGGGGGGGGGGGGGGGGGGGGGGGGGGGGGGGGGGGGGGGGGGGGGGGGGGGGGGGGGGGGGGGAACCAAGGCTCGGGAGGTGCCTCCATGGTGGCATGCAGATCTTTGTGAAGATCAAAGGCCTGCGAGGCCTAGGTAGGAACCAGAGGACAAGACAACAGCGAGGCTCCTTGCTGAGGATGCCCACGAGGCCCCGGCAAGGCTCCTGCCGAAGATACCCATGAGGCCCCGGCAAGACTCTTGCCGAGGGCACCCACAAGGCCTCGGCAAGACCCTTGCCGGGAATGTCAGCAACACCACGGCAAGGCCTTGCCGCCCCGTCGCCGCCCCAGCCGAGCGGCCGACCCACCCGCTAAGCATGTACCCACGTGGCAGTACGTGGCTCCTAAGCCAACTAGTCAAGCACCTACGTGGTGGCATGCAGATCTTTGTCAAGACCCTGCCACCACACCAGCTCAGCAGCCTGCCAGCCTACATGGCACTGCATGCCTCATTGGCTTGGACGCGTGTCGGAGCAAGGCGAAGCGGCGACAGACGGGACGGGCCTCGTTATCGTCCCCGATAAAGTAAGAGGACACCTAAGTAGCGCATTTAATGCATTTTGTCCTGTGATGTCAGTCGATAAACTCAACCACTGTACAACTTTCCACCTCCTGTGTGCCACTGTGGCAGCCCCTTTGACTATAAAAGGAGGCCCACGGCATACAGAGAGAGGATTCGGACTTTTTGGACCCGGCACGCTTTGTAGCTAGTCCAAGAACATCAGATATACACAAGCCAATAGGAGTAGGGTATTACGCATCACTTGCGGCCCGAACCTGGATAAATCTCCCGCGTTGATCTCCTAAACCCGCTCTTTCCACAGCCCCGTGCCCGCCGACCGTAGAAGGGATTCCCCATGATCCCATAGGTGTCGTTTCCACCGATATCTTTGGCGCACCAGGTAGGGGGCGCAAGCTATGAAAATCCGGTTTTGGAGCCAACTTATCGGCTCCCTCGTCGCGGTGGCCCGAGAAGAGAAGGCGGCAACAATCAGCCGCACTCTGGTGCCGTCCACGGCAGCAACTATCATCTGCGTGGCCGCAAAAAGCTAAGTCGCGCAAAACCTTGATTAATTCCCTTTTTCTTTCATAAAGCTATTTTCCTCGAAAGGTCTCGCTCTTTGTATGGAAAACCTGCACGCGATGGGACCCTCCCGCTATTGGCAACGCCCTTGTTTTGTTTCGAGTCCGCTCAACAGTTCGAGCGGCCGCGTTGAGATCAACAGGGTGGCCTATCCGCTATTGGCAACGCCCTTGTTCTGTTTCGAGTCCGCTCAACAGTTCAAGCGGCCGCGCTGAGAGCGGTAAGGTGGTTTGCCCGGTAGCAAGCACACCCGGCAGGCCGCTAAGGATCCGTCCTCAAAGCATCGCGGCATGGGTTTACGCGTCGGCAAGCCTGTCCAACTAAGCGTAGGGCGTACATACCAAGAAAGATCAAACAGGAAAATAGGATGCATCGTTTAAAAAAGGACTGCAGAGTTATATTACATCAATTGTTGCTGCGGTTCTAACTTAAGATAAAATTGTCTTGGTCATGAACCCGCAGCGACGATGAGAAACAGGGCGCCTAGTCCCGGCGCTGGCCCTCCACCCTCTGGACTCCGTCAACGCAGCTGATGATGGGCTCGATACGCTCCTCGAGTGCCGTGAGGTCCACATCCTCTGGCAAGCTCTCCAGCGCGGTGGCGAAGTCGACGTTGGGGTTCCAGTACGCCACCTTGGTGAGGACCTTGGTCAGGGCGCCGCGGCAGAGCTTCCGGGCCTCGTTGGCCAGGGAGGTCGCTCGGTTGGAATGCAGCTGCTCTAGGGCTCCAAGAACGCCCTCGAAGAGCAGAGTCAGCTTGGCATTGGGACTCACGTTCGGCTCCGAGGAGTACCTGACATTCGGTATCCCCATGGCGGCCAGCTTTGTGGTGATCCTGTCGGTGACATCGATGAGGCGGCTGATCCAACGGTTTATGCCCTTCGCGTACTCCTCATGTTCGGCGGCATCATTCCTCCGCAGCTGCCTCTTGTCCTCCAGGACCTTGTTCAAGGTCTCCTCACGAGCCCCGGCCTCCGAAAGCTTCCCCTCCAAGCCATCCAGCTTCAACTTCAGATCGTTGATGGAGTCGTTGGCCTCAGAGAGCAGCTTGGCCTTGTCGGAGACTGTGGCCTGGGCATCCGCCAAGGAATGGTTGGCCGTGTCCCTCTCCTTCGTCAGCTCCGAGGCCACCTTCTTCAGCTCCTCCCGCTCCAGCTCTAGCTTTTGCACCTTGTCGGCATGGACCAGGGCCTGAGCATTGAGTGCCTCCTCGTGCCTCTGCGCCAGCTCCTGGGTCCACTGCACGACGAGCTTCTCGACCTCCTCATCCTTTCCGTGGAGTGTGGCGGCGAGCGCCTCCTCACGGGCGGCAAGGTTCTCCTCCTGGGAGTCCAGCAGAGCCTGGTGCTGATGCCGAGCGGCCTCGTCCTTGGCGGCCTGTTCCTTCGCCGCCTCCTGGGCCTTCTTGATGTCAGCCTGCTTTAGGATAAGCTCCTGCTTGTGCTCAGCCAGCAAACCCTGGGCAACCCTCAGTTCTTCATGGGCCTCGCGGAACCAGGCCTACACGCTCCTCAAGATCCGCCTCCGCCTTATCCACCGCCGCCATCCTGGATTTTGCCTTGTCCAGGCGGGCACGATGGAGCGCCTGGAGCTTCTGGAAGTTGACGCTCATGGCCCGAAGAAGCTTCTCCTCTTGGGAACCGCCACCGCCGTCGCTCAGTTCATCAACAACCTAAAGCCTGGCGGAGGCGAGCGCCTTGTCATCAAACACCTCCCCCTTGGTTTGCGCCCTGGTGCTCGCCATCCCGGGGAGGTGGACGAACAGGTCATCGCCCACCTTCAGGTACTTGCCCGAGCCAGAGGCAGCGGAGGAGGAAGGTTGGTCGTCAACCACCCCCTCCCGGTAGGCCCTTTGCCGGCCTCCTCGGCAGCGGCCTTGCCGGCCTCCCCGGCAGGCCCCTTGGCTGCCTCCTCAGCGGCGGTATTGGCGGCCTCCTCGGCAGCAATCTTGTCGGCCTCGGCCTCGGCGTCCTTGGCGACCTCCTCGATGACGGTGTCAATGTCCTCCCGGTCTGCCGAGGAAGGGTCTGGATACCAAGAAGGGGAATGAGACGGGGCCAAGGTCAAGGTTCAAAAAGAAGAAGAAAGAACAGGGACAGGAAGCAAACAACTTACCCGCATCGGGCTGGGAAGAAGTGGCACCCTCTCCGCCAGCGTTCGTTGCCGGGGCAGAACCACTGGCACCCAAGCTCGCCCCCTCCTCCTTCATATGCGTGGGATTGGTGGTGGATGCCCTTACCGGGGACACCCCTCTGGGCGGCGTGGTCGAGGGGGGCAGCGTGTTGGGAGTGGCCCTCGGCGGCTCCTCCTGCTGCCGTTCTCCTCCTGCAAACCTGGCAAGGTCAGCATCAAGAATTCACACCCCAATGTTCATCAGTGAAGGAGTGAGTGATGAGCTCACGCTGGGGGCTGGAGCGGGGGCTGCGTCGGGGGATGCTGCCCGGGCTGCTCTCCACCAACACCGGCGTACGCGAAGTACCCGCCGGGGGCTTGTCGCCCGTCGAGGCCTTGGCCCTCTTCGATACCCTCTAGGCCAACGTCTCCGTGTCCCTGTCAAGACAACATCAAATCAAAGGAGGGTGACACAGGCGTAAAGTCAGGAGATGATGGGGGGTGAAATACTTACTCGTCCTCCACCTCCCCCTCCGCTGGCTTCCTCTTCCTTTTCGGGCTAAAATATCCGAGGTCGAATTCGGCCTCCTGGGTGCTGTCCGAGGGAGGGGGAGAAGGAGATGGGGACCGGCGCCGTGATACGTCTCCATCGTATCTATAATTTTTGATTGTTCCATGCCAATATTCTACAACTTTTACATACTTTAGGCAACTTTTTATACTATTTTTGGGACTAACATATTGATCCAGTGCCCAGTGCCAGTTCCTGTTTGTTGCATGTTTTTTGTTTCACAGAAAATCCATATCAAACAGAGTCCAAATGGGATAAAAACTGATGGAGATTTTTTTTGGAATATATGTGAATTTTAGGAAGTGGAATCAACGTGAGACGACGCCCGAGGGGCCCACGAGGGTGAGGGGCGCGCCCCAGGAAGTCAGGCACGCCCTGGGCCCTCATGGCCACTCTGTAAGGCGGTTGGTGCCCTTCTTACGCCGCAAGAAAGCCAATATCTGGATAAAAATCGTGTCCAAATTTCAGCCCAATCGGAGTTATGGATCTCCAGGAATTTAAGAAACGGTGAAAGGGTAGAATCAGAGAACGCAGGAACAAAGAGAGACAGAGAGACAGATCCAATCTCGGAGGGGCTCTCGCCCCTCCCATGCCATGGAAGCCAAGGACCAGAGGGGAAACCCTTCTCCCATCTAGGGAGAAGGTCAAGGAAGAAGAAGAAGAAGGGGGGTCCTCTCCCGCTCTCTCCCGGTGGTGCCGGAACGCCGCCGGGGCCATCATCGTGTGACGGCAATCTACACCAACACCTTCGTCATCTTCACCAACATCTTCATCACCTCCCCCCATCTATCTACAGCGGTCCACTCTCCCGCAACCCGCTGTACCCTCTACTTGAACATGGTGCTTTATGCTTCATATTATTATCCAATGATGTGTTGCCATCCTATGATGTCTGAGTAGATTTTCGTTGTCCTATCGGTAATTGGTGAATTGCTATGATTGGTTTAATTTGCTTGTGGTTATGTTGCTGTCCTTTTGTGCCCATCATATGAGCGCGCGCGTGGATCACACCATAGGGTTAGTTGTATGTTGATAAGATTATGTATTGGAGGGCAAGAGTGACAGAAGCTTCGACCTAGCATAGAAATTGATGCATACGGGATTGAAGGGGGACCAATATATCTTAATGCTATGGTTGGGTTTTACCTTAATGAACGTTAGTAGTTGCGGATGCTTGCTAATAGTTCCAATCATAAGTGCATAGAATTCCAAGTCAGGGATGACATGCTAGCAGTGGCCTCTCCCACATAAAACTTGCTATCGGTCTAGTAAAGTAGTCAATTGCTTAGGGACAATTTCGCTACTCCTACCACCACTTTTCCACACTCGCTATACTAACTTTATTGTGTCTTTATCTAAACAACCCCTACTTTTTTTTGACGCGCTCTTTATTATCTCGCAAACCTATCTAACAACACCTACAAAGTACTTCTAGTTTCATACTTGTTCTAGGTAAAGCGAACGTTAAGCGTGCGTAGAGTTGTATCGGTGGTTGATAGAACTTTAGGGAATATGTGTTCTACCTTTAGCTCCTCGTTGGGTTCGACACTCTTACTTATCGAAAGAGGCTACAATTGATCCCCTATACTTGTGGGTTGTCAAGACCTTTTTCTGGCGCCGTTGCCGGGGAGTTATAGCGTGGGGTGAATATTCTCGTGTGTGCTTGTTTGCTTTATAACTAAGTAATTTTTATTTGCTATTCTAAGTTGTTCTCTATCTTTAGTTATGGATATGGAACATGAAATACCAAAAAAATTAGGTTTACTTGCTACTCATGGAGATGGGGAACATCCTAAAACCCTCGATGCTCATTATGTGAAAGATATTATGTACTACTTTGATAATACTGAGAAAACCCCATTCAACTTTATAATGGGAGTAACGTTGGATCAACGCGAATACTTTAGGGATTATCGCTTGACTCAAAAAGGGAAACTATTATGGGATCAAATTCATATGTTGCATTGGTATGCTCGGGAACTATGCTTGAGATATGATTATACTTGTTGCTCTAGGATGAAGGCTCCACACCTTCCCTTTTCATGCAAATTTAATGATGATAAAACCTTGGCTTCTTATGCTAATGGTATATATGATTACTATGATGTGGAACAAATAGAAGAATTCGTTGCTTTTATGGGTGCTTATGAAATTGAATCTTTGTTTAAAGAGTGTGAAAATCTTGATGATGCTGTTTACAGACCTAAAAATTTAGCTATCCTTAAATATTTCTATGAGAATTATAAATATAATTATGAGAATTATAAATATTTCTAAAGTCTCCGCTGTCCGAGAAGAGACTAATATTTTGCAGGAGTCTATGGAAGAAGGAATTGATGAAACTGTGGGCTCATTGGATGAAAAAGATGATGAGGAGAGTGAAGAACAAAAGGAGGAAGAACGGATTAGCTACCCGTGCCCACCTTCTAATGAGAGTAACCCTCCAACTCATAAATTGTTTAATGTCCCTTCATTCTTACCGAAGGATGAATGCTATGATAATTGCTATGATCCCGTTGACTCGTTTGAAATATCCCTTTTTGATGATGCTTGCTATGCTTGTGGCCAAGATGCCAATATGAATTATGCTTATGGAGATGAACTTGCTGTAGTTCCTTATGTTAAACATGAAATTGTTGCTATTGCACCCACGCATGATAGTCCTATTATCTTTTTGAATTCTTCCGACTACACTATATCGGAGAAGTTTGCCCTTATTAAGGATTATATTGATGGGTTGCTTTTTACTACTACACATGATGATTTTGATAGATATACTATGCATGTGCTTGCTGCTCCTACTTGCAATTATTATGAGAGAGGAACTACATCTCCGCCTCTCCATGTTTCCAATAAGATAAAATTGCAAGAAACTGCTTATGCTATGTATTGGCCTTTACTTTGTGTGCATGAATTGTTCTTTTATGACATGCCGATGCATAGGAAGAGAGTTAGACTTCGTCATTACATGATATATGTTACTTTGTGCTCACTACTAAATTACAAATCATTGTTAATTAAAATTGGCTTTGATATACCTTGGGATCCGGGTGGATCCATTACTTCAGCACTATATGCCTAGCTTAATGGCTTTAAAGAAAGTGCTGCCAGGGAGACAACCCGGAAGTTTTAGAGAGTCACTTATTTCTGTTGAGTGCTTTTATAAAGTTTAAAAACAAAAAAAATATAGAGGGGAACCTAAAACTTTTCAAAAAGGAAAGTGAAAGTGAGAGAGACAAGCATTGTTGAAGTGGGGGAGCTCCTTGAACTTTGTTCATGCTCATGGAAACTTTGTGAATCTTGATTACAGAAAATTTTCAACAAAAATAATTATCCCCTTGTACAAATCCATTGTATCATAAAAATAATGTGCCAAGATTTGCCTTTAGGATGTTTACATTGCTTGTTGGTTTGTGCGGTACAAAACAGAAACTTTGGCTGTAGTGCACGGTTTTACATTTTTTACTGGAACGTCGAACGGTTATGAAACTTTTTGAACTGTCTTTCTATACAAATTTTTTATTTTTCCTAATTCTTTCAGCATTTTTGGAGTACCATAGGTATGGTGAATGTTCATATTACTACAGACTGTCCTGTTTAAGACAGATTCTGTTTTTGATGCATAGTTTGCTTGTTTTGATGAAACTATTGATTTCTATCAGTGGATTAAGCCATGGAAAAGTTATATTATAGTAGCTGCAAAAAAAATATGAATTTGTTTGCAACAGTACTTAGAGTAGTGATTTGCTTTATTATACTAACGGATCTTACCGAGCTTTCTGTTGAGTTTTGTGTGGATGAAGTGATCAAAGATCGAGGAGGTCTCGATATGAGGAGAAGGAGGAGAGGCAAGAGCTCAAGCTTGGGGATGCCCAAGGCACCCCAAGTAAATATTCAAGGAGACTCAAGCATCTAAGCTTGGGGATGCCCCGGAAGGCATCCCATCTTTCTTCAACAAATATCAGTATGTTTTCGGATTCGTTTCGTTCATGTGATATGTGCAAATCTTGGAGCGTCTTTTGCATTTAGTTTTCACTTTTCTTTGATGCACCATGCTGGTATGAGATAGTCCATGGTTGATTTATAGAATGCTCATTGCACTTCACTTATATCTTTTGAGTATGGCTTTATAGAATGCTTCATGTGCTTCACTTATATCATTTGAAGTATGGATTGCCTGTTTCCCTACACATAGAAAACCGCCATTTCTAGAATGCTCTTTTGCTTCACTTATATTTGTTAGAGCGTGGGCATATCTTTTGTAGAAAGAATTAAACTCTCTTGATTCACTTATATCTATTTAGAGAGATGACAGGAACTAGTCATTCACATGGTTAGTCATAAAATCCTACATAAAACTTGTAGATCACTGAATATGATATGTTTGATTCCTTGCAATAGTTTTGCGATATAAAGATGGTGATATTAGAGTCATGCTAGTGGGTAGTTGTGGATTGTAGAAATACTTGTGTTGAAGTTTGTGATTCCCATAGCATGCATGTATGGTGAACCGTTATGTAACGAAGTTGGAGCATGAGGTATTTATTGATTGTCTTCCTTATGAGTGGCGGTCGGGGATGAGCGATGGTCTTTTCCTACCAATCTATACCCCGTAGGAGCATGCACATAGTACTTTGTTTCGATGACTAATAGATTTTTGCAATAAGTATGTGAGTTCTTTATGACTAATGTTGAGTCCATGAATTATACGTAATCTCACCCTTCCATCATTGCTAGCCTCTTCGGTACCATGCATTGCCCTTTCTCACCTCGAGAGTTGGTGCAAACTTCGCCGGTGCATCCAAACCCCGTGATATGATACGCTCTGTCACACATAAGCCTCCTTATATCTTCCTCAAAACAGCCACCATACCTACCTATCATGGCATTTCCATAGCCATTCCAAGATATATTGCCATGCAACTTCCATCATCTTCATATACATGACTTGAGCATTTATTGTCATATTGCCTTGCATGATCGTAAGATAGCTAGCATGATGTTTTCATGGCTTGTCTGTTTTTTTGATGTCATTGCTATGCTAGATCATTGCACATCCCGGTACACTGCCGGAGGCATTCATATAGAGTCATATCTTTGTTCTAGTATCGAGTTGTAATATTGAGTTGTAAGTAAATAGAAGTGTGATGATCATCATTATTAGAGCATTGTCCCAAAAAAAAGGAAAAAAAAGAAAGGCCAAAAAAAAGAGAAAGGCCAAAAAAAAAGAGAAAGCCCAGAAGGGACAATGCTACTATCCTTTTACCACACTTGTGCTTCAGAGTATATTTATGTGAAATCTCTCTTCCTTCAATATTCTTTCATGAATTGTTCAAGTGGCCAATGTTGTGTTTGCTAACTTTCAATAAATTTTACCCCCTATACTTATTAAATGTGAAGCCATTACTCCCCATGGGATAAGCATATGAAACATATATAATTTCATATTTATGATATTCAATTCATTCAGCCATTTACTCATAGGATATAAGTGAAGCACGAGATTAAATGACAAAACTACTCAAAAAATATATAAGTGAAGATCAATGAGTAGTCAAATAGTTAAATAGCCATGTGAGGACTCTCTCTTATTAAAGATTTCAGATCCAATGATTTTATTCAAACAGCTAGTAAAATGAACATACCTCCAGGCAAAACACATATCATGTGACGAATAAAAATATAGCTCCAAGTAAGGTGTACCGATAGTGTAGAAGACAAAAGAGGGGATGCCTTCCGGGGCATCCCCAAGCTTACTTGCTTGGGTATTCCTTGAATATTACCTTGGGGTGCCTTGGGCATCCCCAAGCTTAGGGTCTTGACACTCCTTATTCTTCTCATATTGACATCTCACTCAAAACTTGAAAACTTCAATCACACAAAACTTAACGGAACTGCGTGAGATGGGTTAGTATGATAAAGACAAATCATTCACTTTGGTACTGTCAAGATAAGATTCATAATTGTTCTCACACAATTCCTACTGTACCATATCATTTCTACAATTTATATTGAGCAAAGATAAGCCATAGAAACTAGAAAACAAGCAAACTATGCATTGAAAACAGAATCTGTCAAAGATAGAATAGTCTATAATGATCAGAACAACAAACATATTTATGTTATTCCCAAAATTCTTCAAAATTAGGAAACCCTAGGAAATTTGTATATCAATCTTGTGTAAAAAATTCAGATCAAAAGCACGCTTCTGTGATTTTCTAAATTCTTGCAATGAGCACAAAAGTTTCTGTTTTTCAGCAAGATCAAATCAACTACCACCATAGATCATCCCAAAGGTCTTAATTGGCACTTTATTTAAACAAAAGCTATAAAAGCTGATTACTACAGTAGCATAATCATGATATCACACAAAAACAGTAGGGGTAAATATTGAGTTGTCTCCCAACAAGCGCTTTTCTTTAATGCCTTTTTAGCTAGGCATGATATTTTAATGATACTCTTCCATGCCCAATTTTGATGACAATTTTATTCATACTCTAAAAGATATAAGTGAAGTTCATAGATAATTCTACAATTAATATAGATTGACCAATATCCAAGCTCAAAAATATATAAGTGAAGCACACGAAGCATTCTATAATGCCATACTCAAAAGATTTAAGTGAAGCACAATGAGCATTCTATAAAGCCATGCCTAAAAGATTTAAGTGAAGCGCATGAAGCATTCTATAAATCAATGAAGGACTATCTCAAACTAGCATGGAGCATAAATCAAAAGAAAAAAAAACAAAAGATGCACATCATGTGAACAAAACAAAAACCGAGATATACCGATAATTGTTGAAGAAGAAAGATGGGATGCCAACCGGGGCATCCCCGAGCTTAGATGCTTGAGTATCCCTAAAATATTTAATTGGGGTGCCTTGGGCATCCCCAATCTGGAACTCTTGCCTCTCCTTATTCCTCTTATATCGGTAACTCATCGATCTTCGAACACTTCATCCACACAAAACTTAACAAAAACCCTAGTGAGATCCGTAAGTATAATAAAGCAAATCAATACCTTTAGGTACTGTTGTAAACTCATTCCAATTTCATATTAGCATTATATATACTATATTCAACTTCACCATGGTTCATACCCCCCAATACAACCCATAGATTCATCAAAATAAGCGAACAACACATAGAAAACAAAATCTGTCAAAAACAGGACTGTCTGTAGCAATCTGGAAACTTCATATACTTATGTAACTCCAACAATTCATAAAAATTAGGACAAAATAAACAATTTTTATAGAAGTACTGTGTAAAAATTTCAGACACTTTTGACGTTCCAGTACAAAATGTAAATTCACGCACTACAGCCAAAGTTTTCATTTTTGCACTGCACATAGCAAACAAGCAATCTAATCATCCTAAAGACAAAACTTGGCACATTATTTTTATAATACAATGGATATATACAATGGGATAATTATTTTTGAGAAACTTCGATGAAAAATTCTACATTGTTTCCATGAGCATGAACACAAGTGTTCAAGGTCGACCCTCACTTCTCCAATGCATAACCTTCCAATCACTTCTCTTTTTGAAAAAGTTTGTAGGCATAAAAGGCAAGTAATTTTTTTTTGCATTCTTTAATTCTTTTTGTTTGTTTCACCCACAACTAAAGAAAACAAAATCTAAAGCAAAAACAGATCTACTTAGTGAAGAAAGCAAACAAGCACACACGAGAATATCAAGCCCATGCTATTACTCCCCGGCAACGGCGCCAGAAAAGAGCTTGATAATCCCCAAGTGCAAGGAATCATCGTAGCAATTTCCAAAGGTGGAAGTGATAAGTATGGAGTATCAAACCCACAAGTAGCTAAAGGTAAGATCAATATTCTCTCGAGTCCTATCTGCCACTGATACGACTCTACGTACACCGAACGTTTGCTTCCATCTAGAAACGAGAAATAAAACTACGTTGTGGGTATGAAGAGGATAGCTTTGCATGATATCCGAGAACTAAAATATAAAAATAGGTGTTGTTAACATAAAGTTAGAATATATTACAATATATTATAGATAGCGAGTGTGGAATAATGATGGGTCGGTGTGCGGAATTGTCCTAGGCAATTGTTAACAAGATCAGTAATCATTATTGCAATTTTATATGAGGGAGAGGCAGAAGCTAACATACTTTCTCTAATTGGATCATATGCACTTATGATTGGAACTCTAGCAAGCATCCGCAACTATTAAAGATCATTAAGGTAAAACCCAACCATAGCATTAAAGTACCAAGTCCCCTTTATCCCATACGCAACAACCCCCTTACTCCGATTTAAGCTTCTGTAACTCTAGCAACCCACTATCAGCAAATCATGAACATATTGCAACACCCTAATCCTTCATGTGTGCGTAGCACAGAAGGCACCATAGGACAGCACCAAAATAATACATACAACTCAAACCAATCTAGATCATCAATCAACCCAAAAGGCAAAAGAAATCTACTCAAAACATCATAGGATGGCAACAGGGGGGGGGGGGGGGGGGGGGGGGGGGGGGGGGGGGGGGGGGGGGGGGGGGGGGGGGGGGGGGGGGGGGGGGGGGGGGGGGGGGGGGGGGGGGGGGGGGGGGGGGGGGGGGGGGGGGGGGGGGGGGGGGGGGGGGGGGGGGGGGGGGGGGGGGGGGGGGGGGGGGGGGGGGGGGGGGGGGGGGGGGGGGGGGGGGGGGGGGGGGGGGGGGGGGGGGGGGGGGGGGGGGGGGGGGGGGGGGGGGGGGGGGGGGGGGGGGGGGGGGGGGGGGGGGGGGGGGGGGGGGGGGGGGGGGGGGGGGGGGGGGGGGGGGGGGGGGGGGGGGGGGGGGGGGGGGGGGGGGGGGGGGGGGGGGGGGGGGGGGGGGGGGGGGGGGGGGGGGGGGGGGGGGGGGGGGGGGGGGGGGGGGGGGGGGGGGGGGGGGGGGGGGGGGGGGGGGGGGGGGGGGGGGGGGGGGGGGGGGGGGGGGGGGGGGGGGGGGGGGGGGGGGGGGGGGGGGGGGGGGGGGGGGGGGGGGGGGGGGGGGGGGGGGGGGGGGGGGGGGGGGGGGGGGGGGGGGGGGGGGGGGATCCATTTTGTCCTATGGGTTAATTGATGATCGTGATTGGTTTGAGTTGCATGTTTTATTATTGGTGCTGTCCTATGGTGCTCTCCGTGTCGCACAAGTGTGAGGGATTCCCGCTGTAGGGTGTTGCAATACGTTCATGATTCACTTATAGTGGGTAGCTTGAGTGACAGAAGCATAAACCCGAGTAAGGGGGTTGCGGCGTATGGGATAAAGAGTACTTGATGCATTAATGCTATGGTTGGGTTTTACCTTAATGATCTTTAGTAGTTACGGATGCTTGCTAGAGTTCCAATCATAAGTGCATATGATCCAAGAAGAGAAAGTATGTTAGCTTATGCCTCTCCCTCAAATAAAATTGCAATAATGATTACCGGTCTAGTTATCGATTGCCTAGGGACAAATAACTTTCTTGTGTGACAACAAGCTCTCTACTAAAACTAACTTAGTTGTGTCTTTATCTAAACAGCCCCTAGATTTTATTTACGCGCTCTTTATTATCTTGCAAACCTATCCAACAACACCTACAAAGTACTTCTAGTTTCATACTTGTTCTAGGTAAAGCGAACGTTAAGCGTGCGTAGAGTTGTATCGGTGGTCGATAGAACTTGAGGGAATATTTGTTCTACCTTTAGCTCCTCGTTGGGTTCGACACTCTTACTTATCGAAAGAGGCTACAATTGATCCCCTATACTTGTGGGTTATCAAGACCTTTTTTTGGCACCGTTGCCGGGGAGTTATAGCGTGGGGTGAATATTCTCGTGTATGCTTGTTTGCTTTATCTCTAAGTAATTTTTATTTGTTGTTCTTAGTTGTTCTGTATCTTTAGTTATGGATATGGAACACAAAATACCAAAAAAATTAGGTTTACTTGCTACTCATGGAGATGGGGAACCTCCTAAAACCCTCGATGCTCATTATGTGAAAGATATTATGTACTACTTTGATAATCCTGAGAAAACCCCATTCAATTTTGTAATGGGAGACATGTTGGATCAACGTGAATACTTTAGGGATTATCGCTTGACTCAAAAAGGGAAACTATTATGGGATCAAATTTGTATGTTGTAGTGGTATGCTAGGCAACTATGCTTGACATATGATTATACTTGTTGCTCTAGGATGAAGGCTCCACACCTTCCCTTTTCATGCAAATTTAATGATAATGAAACCTTGGCTTCTTATGCTAGAGGTATATATGATTATTATGATGTGGAACAAATAAAAGAATTTGTTGCTTTTAAGGGTGCATGTGAAATTGAATCTTTGTTTAAAGAGTTTGAAGATTTTGATGATTCAGTTTATAGACCTGAAAATTTAGCTATCCTTAAATATTGCTATGAGAATTATGAATACAATTATGATATTGATGAATTTATTGAGAAAGTCTCCGCTGTCCAAGAAGAGACTAATATTTTGCAGGAATCTATGGAAGAAGAAATTGATGAAACTGTGAGCTCATTGGATGAAAAAGATGATGAGGAGAGCGAAGAACAAAAGGAGGAAGAGCGGATTATCTACCCGTGCCCACCTTCTAATGAGAGTAACTCTTCAACTCATACATTGTTTAATTTCCCTTCGTGCTTACTGAAGGATGATTGCTATGATGACTGTTATGATCCCATTGATTCTTTTGAAATATCCCTTTTTGATGATGCTTGCTATGCTTGTGGCCAAGATGCCAATATAAATTATGCTTATGGAGATGAACTTGCTATAGTTCCTGATGTTAAACATGAAATTGTTGCTATTGCACCCATGCATGATAGTCCTATTATCTTTTTGAATTCTCCAAACTACACTATATCAGAGAAGTTTGCCCTTATTAAGGATTATATTGATGGGTTGCGTTTTACTACTACACATGATGATTTTGATACATATAATATGCACGTGCTTGCTGCTCCTACTTGCAATTATTATGAGAGAGGAACTACATCTCCGCCTCTCCATGTTTCCAATATGATAAAATTGCAAGAAACTGTTTATACTATGCAGGGGGGGGGGGGGGGGGGGGGGGGGGGGGGGGGGGGGGGGGGGGGGGGGGGGGGGGGGGGGGGGGGGGGGGGGGGGGGGGGGGGGGGGGGGGGGGGGGGGGGGGGGGGGGGGGGGGGGGGGGGGGGGGGGGGGGGGGGGGGGGGGGGGGGGGGGGGGGGGGGGGGGGGGGGGGGGGGGGGGGGGGGGGGGGGGGGGGGGGGGGGGGGGGGGGGGGGGGGGGGGGGGGGGGGGGGGGGGGGGGGGGGGGGGGGGGGGGGGGGGGGGGGGGGGGGGGGGGGGGGGGGGGGGGGGGGGGGGGGGGGGGGGGGGGGGGGGGGGGGGGGGGGGGGGGGGGGGGGGGGGGGGGGGGGGGGGGGGGGGGGGGGGGGGGGGGGGGGGGGGGGGGGGGGGGGGGGGGGGGGGGGGGGGGGGGGGGGGGGGGGGGGGGGGGGGGGGGGGGGGGGGGGGGGGGGGGGGGGGGGGGGGGGGGGGGGGGGGGGGGGGGGGGGGGGGGGGGGGGGGGGGGGGGGGGGGGGGGGGGGGGGGGGGGGGGGGGGGGGGGGGGGGGGGGGGGGGGGGGGGGGGGGGGGGGGGGGGGGGGGGGGGGGGGGGGGGGGGGGGGGGGGGGGGGGGGGGGGGGGGGGGGGGGGGGGGGGGGGGGGGGGGGGGGGGGGGGGGGGGGGGGGGGGGGGGGGGGGGGGGGGGGGGGGGGGGGGGGGGGGGGGGGGGGGGGGGGGGGGGGGGGGGGGGGGGGGGGGGGGGGGGGGGGGGGGGGGGGGGGGGGGGGGGGGGGGGGGGGGGGGGGGGGGGGGGGGGGGGGGGGGGGGGGGGGGGGGGGGGGGGGGGGGGGGGGGGGGGGGGGGGGGGGGGGGGGGGGGGGGGGGGGGGGGGGGGGGGGGGGGGGGGGGGGGGGGGGGGGGGGGGGGGGGGGGGGGGGGGGGGGGGGGGGGGGGGGGGGGGGGGGGGGGGGGGGGGGGGGGGGGGGGGGGGGGGGGGGGGGGGGGGGGGGGGGGGGGGGGGGGGGGGGGGGGGGGGGGGGGGGGGGGGGGGGGGGGGGGGGGGGGGGGGGGGGGGGGGGGGGGGGGGGGGGGGGGGGGGGGGGGGGGGGGGGGGGGGGGGGGGGGGGGGGGGGGGGGGGGGGGGGGGGGGGGGGGGGGGGGGGGGGGGGGGGGGGGGGGGGGGGGGGGGGGGGGGGGGGGGGGGGGGGGGGGGGGGGGGGGGGGGGGGGGGGGGGGGGGGGGGGGGGGGGGGGGGGGGGGGGGGGGGGGGGGGGGGGGGGGGGGGGGGGGGGGGGGGGGGGGGGGGGGGGGGGGGGGGGGGGGGGGGGGGGGGGGGGGGGGGGGGGGGGGGGGGGGGGGGGGGGGGGGGGGGGGGGGGGGGGGGGGGGGGGGGGGGGGGGGGGGGGGGGGGGGGGGGGGGGGGGGGGGGGGGGGGGGGGGGGGGGGGGGGGGGGGGGGGGGGGGGGGGGGGGGGGGGGGGGGGGGGGGGGGGGGGGGGGGGGGGGGGGGGGGGGGGGGGGGGGGGGGGGGGGGGGGGGGGGGGGGGGGGGGGGGGGGGGGGGGGGGGGGGGGGGGGGGGGGGGGGGGGGGGGGGGGGGGGGGGGGGGGGGGGGGGGGGGGGGGGGGGGGGGGGGGGGGGGGGGGGGGGGGGGGGGGGGGGGGGGGGGGGGGGGGGGGGGGGGGGGGGGGGGGGGGGGGGGGGGGGGGGGGGGGGGGGGGGGGGGGGGGGGGGGGGGGGGGGGGGGGGGGGGGGGGGGGGGGGGGGGGGGGGGGGGGGGGGGGGGGGGGGGGGGGGGGGGGGGGGGGGGGGGGGGGGGGGGGGGGGGGGGGGGGGGGGGGGGGGGGGGGGGGGGGGGGGGGGGGGGGGGGGGGGGGGGGGGGGGGGGGGGGGGGGGGGGGGGGGGGGGGGGGGGGGGGGGGGGGGGGGGGGGGGGGGGGGGGGGGGGGGGGGGGGGGGGGGGGGGGGGGGGGGGGGGGGGGGGGGGGGGGGGGGGGGGGGGGGGGGGGGGGGGGGGGGGGGGGGGGGGGGGGGGGGGGGGGGGGGGGGGGGGGGGGGGGGGGGGGGGGGGGGGGGGGGGGGGGGGGGGGGGGGGGGGGGGGGGGGGGGGGGGGGGGGGGGGGGGGGGGGGGGGGGGGGGGGGGGGGGGGGGGGGGGGGGGGGGGGGGGGGGGGGGGGGGGGGGGGGGGGGGGGGGGGGGGGGGGGGGGGGGGGGGGGGGGGGGGGGGGGGGGGGGGGGGGGGGGGGGGGGGGGGGGGGGGGGGGGGGGGGGGGGGGGGGGGGGGGGGGGTGATGATCATCATTATTAGAGCATTGCCCCAAGAAAAAAAAGAGAGGCCAAAGAAGCCTAAATAAAAAAGGGGGCCAAAGAAGCCCGCCAAAAAAAAGAAAAAAAATGAAAAGAAAAGGGGCAATGTTACTATCCTTTTACCACACTTGTGCTTCAAAGTAGCACCATGTTCTTCATATAGAGAGTCTCTTGAGTTATCACTTTTATATACTAGTGGGAATTTTCATTATAGAACTTGGCTTGTATATTCTGATGATGGGCTTCCTCAAATGCCCAAGGTCTTCATGAGCAAGCAAGTTGGATGCACACCCACTTAGTTTCCAGTTTGAGCTTTCATACACTTATAGCTCTTAGTGTATCCGTTGCATGCAAATCCCTACTCCTCACATTGACAACAATTGATGGGCATCTCCATAGCCCGTTGATTAGCCGTGTCGATGTGAGACTTTCTCCTTTTTGTCTTCTCCACACAACCTCCACCATCATATTCTATTCCACCTATAGTGCTATGTCCATGGCTCACGCTCCTATATTGTGTGAAAGTTGAAAAGGTTTGAGAACATCAAAAGTATGAAACAATTGCTTGGCTTGTCATCGGGGTTGTGCATGATTTGAATATCTTGTGTGGTGAAGATGGAGCATAGCCAGACTATATGATTTTGTAGGGATAACTTTCTTTGGCCATGTTGTTTTGAAAAGACATGATTGCTTTATTAGTATGCTTGAAGTATTATTGTCTTAATGTCAAATGATAGATTATTGCCTTGAATCACTCATGTCTTAATACTCATGCCATGATTAGATTATGTGATCAAGATTATGCTAGGTAGCATTCCACATCAAAAATTATCTTTTTTATCATTTACCTACTCGAGGACGAGCAGGAATTAACTTGGGGATGCTGATACGTCTCCGTCGTATCTATAATTTTTGATTGTTCCATGCCAATATTCTACAACTTTTACATACTTTTGGCAACTTTTTATACTATTTTGGGACTAACATATTGATCCAGTGCCCAGTGCCAGTTCCTGTTTGTTGCATGTTTTTTGTTTCACCGAAAATCCATATCAAACGGAGTCCAAACGGGATAAAAACTGACGGAGATTTTTTTGGAATATATGAGATTTTTGGGAAGAAGAATCATTGCGAGACGATGCCCGAGGGGGCCATGAGGCAGGGGGCGCGCCCCTGACCCACGTGGACACCCCGTAAGGCGGTTGGTGCCCTTCTTTCACTGCAAGAAAGCTAATATCCGGATAAAAATCATGTTCAAATTTCAATCCAATCGAAGTTACGGATCTCCGGGAATATAAGAAACGGTGAAAGGCCAGATATGGGAATGCAGAAACAGAGAGAGACAGAGAGACAGATCCAATCTCGGTGGGGCTCTCGCCCCTCCCACGCCATGGAGACCATGGACCAGAGGGGAAACCCTTCTCCCATCTAGCGAGAAGGTCAAGGAAGAAGAAGAAGGAGGGGGCTCTCTCCCCCTCGCTTCCGGTGGCGCCGGAACGCCGCCGGGGCCATCATCATCACCGCAATCTACACCAACAACTTCACCGCCGTCATCACGAACTCTTCCCCCCTCTATGCAGCGGTGTAACCCCTCTTCTACCCACTGTAATCTCTACTTAAACATGGTGCTCAATGCTATATATTATTTCCCAATGATGTATGGCTATCCTATGATGTTTGAGTAGATCCGTTTTGTCCTATGGGTTAATTGATGATCATGATTGGTTTGAGTTGCATGTTTTATTATTGGTGCTGTCCTATGGTGCTCTCCGTGTCGTGCAAGCATGAGGGATTCCCGCTGTAGGGTGTTGCAATATGTTCATGATTCGCTTATAGTGGGTTGCTTGAGTGACAGAAGCATAAACCCGAGTAAGGGGGTTGCGGCGTATGGGATAAAGAGGACTTGATGCTTTAATGCTATGGTTGGGTTTTACCTTAATGATCTTTAGTAGTTGCGGATGCTTGCTAGAGTTCCAATCATAAGTGCATATGATCCAAGAAGATAAAGTATGTTAGCTTATGCCTCTCCCTCAAATAAAATTGCAATAATGATTACCGGTCTAGTTATCGATTGCCTAGGGACAAATAACTTTCTTGTGTGACAACAAGCTCTCTACTAAAACTAACTTAGTTGTGTCTTTATCTAAACAGCCCCTAGATTTTATTTACGTGCTCTTTATTATCTTGCAAACCTATCCAACAACACCTACAAAGTACTTCTAGTTTCATACTTGTTCTAGGTAAAGCGAACGTTAAGCGTGCGTAGAGTTGTATCGGTGGTCGATAGAACTTGAGGGATTTTTTTTTCTACCTTTAGCTCCTCGTTGGGTTCGACACTCTTACTTATCGAAAGAGGCTACAATTGATCCCCTATACTTGTGGGTTATCAACTGCTTAAAAGAGATGAGGAAGGTGATGAAGAGGGTGATGTTGATGAAGATGATCACAACGGCGATAGTTCCCCCGGTGGCACTCCGGCGCCACCGAGAGAGAGGGGGAGAGAGTCTCCCCCTTGTGCTTCCTCCTCCATGGCCTCCCCCCTAGATGGGAAGAGGTACTCTCTCTGGTCCTTGCCCTCCATGGTGATGATGACCCCCTCCGGCTTCCTCCTGCATGGTCTCCGGTGATGATGGCCCCCTCCGGTAGGGTGCCGGAGAGGGCCTAGATTGATTTTTCATGGCTACAGAGGCTTGCGGCGGCGGAACTTCCGATCTAGGGTTCTTTTTGGAGGTTTCTATATTTATAAGAATTTTTGGCGCCAGTCTCACGTAAAGGGGGTGCCCGAGGGGCCCACAAGCCCAGAGCACCCTCCCTGGCGGGTAGGGCACGCCTAGAGGGCTTGTGGCCTCCTCGTCCACTTCCTGGCCCAGCTCTTCTGCTTCGGGGGTCTCCTTTGGTCCATAAAAAATCACCCTAAATTTACAGCCCATTCCGAGAATTTTTATTTCCGCACAAAAAATGACACCACGGTAGTTTTGCTGAAAATAGTGCCAGTCTGGGTTAGTTCTAATCAAATCATACCAAAACCATATAAAATTGTTGTAAACATGGCATGAATACTTCATAAATTATAGATACGTTGGGCACATATCACCCAACCAGGACCAGAAGGAAATGACAAGCGGTTTTCAGCATGGTATTTTCTGCAAGCACTGAAATTGTCGGTAACAGATAATTTGATAGCAAGGTAATTTGTAACAAGTAACAAGTAGCAATAGTAACTAAAGTGCAACAAGGTAGCCCAATCCTTTTTGTAGCAAAGGACGGGCCAGAACGGTCTCTTATAATAAGCAAATCATTCTTGAGAACACACGGGAATTTCACCTAGTCACTTTCATCATGTTTGTTTGATTCGCGTTTGCTACTTTGATAATTTGATATGTGAGTGGAACGGTGCTTAGGTGCTGTTCTTACTTGAACAAGCCCCCCACTTATGATTAACCCCTCTCACAAGCATCTGCAACTATGAAAGAAGAATTAAGATAAATCTAACCATAGCATTAAACATATGGATCCAAATCAGCCACTTACAGAATAGCGCATAAACTAGGGTTTAAACTTCTGTTACTCTAGCAACGCATTGTCGTGGGATATCCACGACCACCTATGGGACCGGGTGGCCCCTTGCTGGTTCAGCAGGGGGACGTCATGTTGCACAAAGAGCAGACCAGCGCACGGCAGCATGGCAGAGAGCACACAAGCAATTTACCCAGGTTCGCGCTACCGCGAGGCGTAAGACCCTACTCCTGCTTTGGTGGATTGATGGTGGAATGAGTGTGGTGGTGCGCAGTACACTTTCCCGGCAAGGTTTGCCTTGGGGCCGTAGCGACTACGCGCGTATGGTGGCTTGGGTTCATCAACTTTCCAACCTTCTAACCCCTCCTACGAGTGCCATGGGCCTCCTTTTATAGATTAAGGGGTCACCACAGTGGCAAAGTGGTCATTATCCACTGATATGATAGCAAACATTGCTATCATACCTAACTTTGCGGGCTGACAGGGTGCATTAAATGCGCCGCTTAGTGTCACATCATTGGTTGCCCGGCAAGGCCTGCCGGGCTATCTTGCCAGCTCCGCGCCTGTTCCCTTGACACGTCGCATGACGGGTGTCATCTGTGGGTTTCTCTTGTAGGAAATGGCTGCCATGTGGCGAATGGCTGCCACTTAATAATCTTGCGGCTTGACACCGCACTGATTGATGACGTGGGTCGTGCCTGAGTGGTTGGCGGGGTGGTTCAGTCCCCGCAAGCCCCAGCAGGCTCTGCCGGGGATCCTTGGTTGCTTGCTTCTGGTGGTAGCCTCACCCCTTGCCGAGCTCGCCTACCCGGCAAGGGAGGCCCTTCTCTTGCCAATATCTTGCTCCTCTGGCTTGATCGTGATCTCTCTGAGCTGCATGTTGGTTCTTCAAATCTCTTGGCTCTTCAATCTCTGAGTTGAGCTGGTGCTTCAATCTTGATCTTGTGCTTGTGCACAGTTGGGCAACAGACCCAGGGTTTGTTGCACCGACAGAAGCCTCCGGGCCTGCCCCGAATGCGTTGCTGAGCATCGTTGAGGTAGGGCCTAATAAGTGCACAGGCAGGATCGCTGAAGGGGTTGTCCCCTTAAGGTTTCTTTTGCTGCTTCATTAGTCTTGATCTCGGGATGGTTTCCGTTTTCCTCACGCGTTGCGCGCGGTGTCACAGAAGAACTTGGATCATGGCCCGCGGATTCTTCTCGCCCCACGATCATGGGGTGAAAACTGCCATCCCACCTGCCCCCTTTTTCGCATGCACCTCGGCACGTGTCCCGCATGCATTGGGCGTGGTAGGTGGTGGATGCGGAGGACACGGGGAGGAGTGCTATGGCTGAAAACCGAGCGTCGATGGTTGGAGTAGAGGGGCGGCCTCGACCCTCAGAGGCATAGTGGGTGCAGAGGGGCCGTATTGGTGGAGAGGGGCGGCCGTTTCCTGTAGGAGATGCCAGCCCCCTGCACCGTTTCCCTATAAAAGGGGTCGGGGCAGTGTCCTTCTACACACACTTCTTCTTCTCCTCTGTGATCCTTCTCTTCTAGTCATGTCACGAGGGCGAGGGCGTGGTGGTGTTCCGGTGGTAGCGACGAGGGTTTCTTCTCGACAGCGCACCCCTCCTCCCTCGGACCCTGAGGCAACGGAATCGTCCGCAAGGAGGGGAGGAAGGGGACGTGGTCGTGGTCGCCGTGGTGCTCGAGGAGGAGGGCGGGGCGGTGCCTTGGCGGCGCCTCCGCCGGCGGCTCTTCCCCCGATGGAAGGCCACATTGGTGACCAACCTCAGGAGTTCGTCATCAAGCTGTACAAGCCCGTGTGTGGTCACCTTCGCCTCCCAAATCCCTTTGCGCAAGAGATGGAGCTCGAGCAACCACGTGCTCTGCAGCTGCACATGAGGGGCTACGGGAATGGAGGTATGAGGGTTGATATCGACTTCCCTGCTCCTCATGTGATGTATCTTCACCGCGGCGAGAAGACCTTCGCCCGTGCCGATGGCTTCTCGGAGGGGCACATTCTCCAGTTCAAGTTAATGGAGAACGGCCCACTCTCCGTCAAGATCTTTGGGCACTCGGGTGGTCACTTAGGGTGCTGCGCGGAGAGCTCGACCGATGACGAAAGCTCCTCCTCGAGCGAAAGCGACGAGGAGGATAGTGACAGCGATGACGACGGCAGCGGACGGAGGAGCGACGACTTTGACTCCGGTTGATCGTCGCCCGCACCATCTTCATCAGGCAGCAGCACCATCATCTGCGTCTGCATCTCCTCCCCGGCAATGTGATTTGCCGGGGAGTTGGGTGCAAAGGTGCGGATGGCGCTGCCGGGCTCCTCCAGCAGCCTTCCAGCTGGACTTCGGCAGGCTTCCTCTCGGGCTGCAGCCCTGTTAGCCCTGCCGAGTCCTACTGGCCCTGGTGACGGTGGTTTGACGGGGCTGCCTTCCGGCGTGCTCTCCATCGGGGCGTTCCCTCGTGCTTCCGCTTCCCTCGGGCTACCTCTCCTGGAGCCCGATGAGAGCGGGCCGGGCCTTCGCTCAGGTGCTCCTTTTGCCCCCTCGCCTTCGACGACTGCACCTAGGAGGAGAGGGACAAGAAAGGGCATTATAGAGCACTTATCTTTTTTCAATCTTAAACCTATAGGCAATCGCCAAATCTTAATTCAAATAATGTAATCTCTCGAGTCCATCTTTGTGTTCTGTAATGCTTGTACTTGTATCAACATATGAATGAAAAATATGAACCTTGCCGGGAGCCCGTGCATGTGTATGTCCATGCACAGGTGGAGTGCCTCTTTAATAAAAATAAATGAGGTATTCCCGGCAGGATATCCTGCCGGCACCCTCTTTGTCTGCCGGAGAGCTACGTCTGCCGGTGAACAGACAGAGGGGCCAGCCCCCCACCAACTCCTTTCTATCAAAGGCCACTACTAGCATCCTGACTGAAGCAACATTCGAGTCATGGATGGGAGCACCTAAGTTTCAAGAGAGAGACGAGGTTTTCTCATGCGAGGTTATAGCTTTACAGAACACTAATGGCCAAGAGGTAAACTTATCTGTTTGGCTTTGCCGGGGATCGCTGTGCCGTGCAATCTTCTCATCCTTTGTCGAAGTCAAGTTCACGGTAGGAACCTGTAACTCCATGCAGATGAGAATAAATGCAGGATGCAATCCTATCTATATGCATATGCAAATGCTCATGAAATGCTTATGCAGTGATCTGGATGTGCTTGCGCATTCATGCAATCTTAGTTGGGGCCCCCCTACAGTGCTTCTTTATTTTCTCTCGCACAGGGTCATCGCCCTGGCTTTGTACAAGGGGTTACATGCAGCTGAGGCAAGGCCTGTACAAAAGGGTGGCTGCTGGGCAGTGCCCGGCAGCCTCGCGCCTTACGGGTAGTTCTTACGGAGATGCTCAATATTCCATGAGTTTAGCAGCTGAGTGCCATCTCCGGTCTCTAGACGGACTGCGCTGGGTCTGGTGACTCGTACCACCCGGTAAGGGCCTTCCCACTTCGGTGATAGCTTGTTTGTATCTTTGGCGGACTGAACGCGCCTAAGGACAAGGTCACCTTCCTCAAAACATCGGGCGTGAACCCTGCGGCTATGATAGCGATGCAGGGCTTGTTGGTAGCGTGCAGCACGCGTAGCAGCCCGGAGATGGTTCTCCTCGAGTAGCACAGCGTCGTCACGCCGGTGCTGATCTTGCTCTACTTCATCGTAGGCAAGCACTCGAGGGGAGCCGTAAATGAGTTCCATGGGGATAATTGCTTCTGCCCCGTGGACCAGGGAGAAGGGAGTCTGCCCGGTAGCTCGGTTAGGTGTCGTTCTAAGGGACCAGAGAACTACCGGCAGCTCCTCGATCCACCGCCTGCTGTGCTTCTGCAGTGTATCGAAAGTTCTTGTCTTGAGTCCATGAAGCACTTCAGCGTTCGCCCTCTCAGCTTGTCCATTGCTCCGGGGGTGTGACACAGAAGCGAATAAGATCTTGCATCCGAGGGCATGAACTTATTGCATGAAGGCGTGGCTTGTGAACTGGGTGCCGTTGTTAGTGATGATCCTTGCCGGAACTCCGAAACGACACACCAATTCTTTCAAGAACTTGATAGTTGACTGAGTAGTCACCTTTCTCACGGAAGTCACTTCCGGCCACTTTGTAAACTTGTCGATGGCAACGAACAAGAATTCAAAGCCCCCAATTGCTCGGGGGAAGGGGCCGAGGATATCGAGCCCCCAGACCAAAAATGGCCATGATAGAGGGATTGTCTGAAGGGCTTGGGCAGGCAGGTGTGTTCTCTTGGAATGGAACTGGCAGGCTTCACATGTCATGACGAGCTCAACTGCATCTTGGAGGGCTGTGGGCCAATAGAATCCTTTCCAGAATGCTTTCCCAACTAATGCCCTTGATACAATGTGTGCGCCGCACATTCCTCTATGAATCTCAGCCAGCTGTTCCTTTCCATCCACCCGGCAGACACACTTCAATTTCACACCGTTGGGCCTCCTTTTGTACAGAGTGTCATCGATAAACTGATACATACTAGCCCTCCGATCTACTTTCTCAGCTTCATCTTGGTCGCCAGGAAGTTCTCCGGTTTGGAGGAAGCGGACGATGTGCCTTGCCCAAGTTGGAGCCTGGGGCTCGGCAACGAGGACTAGCGGCACCTCCTCTGCTGCGGGAGCACCAGCCTCGTTCGCGGGGTCCATAGGCCCGGCTGGAGGGGGTGGTCCGGCAGGCTGTGAGGAGTTGTTTCCGGCAGGGTCTCTGCCGGGGGCGGATGGCTCGACCGGGAGAGGCTTACCGTAGTCCAACTTTCTCCTTTTCCGGGCCATTGTGGCTGGTGATACGGAGGGCTGAGAGAGATGGAGAACAAAAGTTCCTGGTTCCACAGGAAGCTTCTGCACAACACACTTTGACAGGTGATCAGCTATGATGTTTTCCGCACGGGGTACGTGCTCTGTTTGTAACCCATCAAAGTGATCCTCCAATCTCCTCACTTCCTCGACGTATGCTTCCATCAATGAACTTTGATAATCCTTGTTGACTTGTCTCACCACAAGCTGTGAATCTCCTCGAATATCAACTTCTTGATTCCCAATTCTGCTACAATCCTGAGCCGGGTAAGGAGCCTTCATACTCAGTTGTATTGTTGGTGGCTTCTTCCTGGGCAAAGTGCATTTGGACGACGTACTTCAAGTGCTCCCCGGAAGGGGCAAAAAGAAGCATGCCAGCCCCTGCACCTTGTAGGGAAAAAGCACCATCAAAATACATAATCTATTCTTAGGGTGATTCCTTGCCGGGGAGAGCTGTTTCTGTCACTTCCTCATCACGGGTTGGCATCCTTTCTGCAATAAACTCTGCCAGTGCCCTGCTCTGAATAGTTGATGTGCTCTCAAATTTCAAACCAAAGCTGGATAACTCCAAAGCCCACTCCACTATTCTGCCGGTGGCCTCAGGGTTTCGGAGTATCCTTTGTAACGGAAAAAGAGTGACAACCATGATCTCATGGGCTTGGAAGTAGTGGCGCAGTTTCCTTGAGGCCATGATGAGGCCAAAGATCAACTTTTGCACGCCAGAGCACCTCGATCTAGCCCCTTGCAACAAGGAGCTAACGAAGTACACTGGGTGCTGCACCACTTTCTTCCTTGCCGCGTCCTTGGGGTTGCTCTCGTTGCCGTGCTCACTGCTGTTCTAATCCTTTCTGACTCTGTCGTGATCTGGCCACTTTCTGCCTCATCCACCTCTCGTTGTGCTACCAAGGCCACACTGACCACTTGGTTGGTTGCCGCCAAGTAAATCAACAATGGCTCTTGGGGTTTGGGTGCAACCAAGGTAGGCACAGATGATAGGTAGGCCTTTAATTATTGCAGAGCTACATCTACTTTCGGGGTCCACTTCATGGGCCCTCCCTTCTTCAAAATTTTGAAGAACGGCAGGGCACGCTCGGCAGACTTGGTAATGAATCTACTTAGCGCGACAACGCATCCCGTCAGGCGCCTTACATCCTTAACTGTCCTTGGCGGTTGGATCTACTAAATGGCCTTGATCTTGTCGGGGTTGGCTTCAATCCCCCGATGGGATACGAAGAATCCAAGTAGCTTGCCGGAGGGAACACCGAATACACACTTCTCCGGATTACGCTTCAAGTTAATTTTGTGTAGATTAGCAAATGTCTCCTCCAAATCCTGGATAAGGGTGGCCTTATCCTTGGTTTTGACCACAATGTCATCCATATTGGCTTCTATGTTTCTTTGCAACTGTGGCTCAAAACCAATCTGAACTGCTCTTGCAAAAGTGCACCCGACACTCTTTAATCCGAAAGGCATGCGGACAAAGCAGTACGTACCACATGGAGTGATGAACGATGTCTTCTCCTCATCTTCTTTGGACATGAAGATCTGGTGATATCCGAAGTATGCATCCAGAAAGGAGAGCAAATCACAACCTGAAGTGGAATCCACAATCTGGTCGATGCGCGACAAGGGAAATGGGTCCTTCGGGCAAGCCTTGTTGAGATATGTGAAATCAATGCAAAGCCTCCATTTCCCATTCGCCTTCTGGACCACCACTGGGTTTGCCAACCACGTAGGGTGTAGTACTCCTCTGACCAAACCAGCTGCCTCTAGCTTCTTGATTTCCTCTGCAATGAACTGTTGCCGTTCCAAGGCCTGCTTCCAGACTTTCTGCTTGACAGGTCAGGCGTGTGGGCAGACAACAAGGTGGTGCTCGATTACCTCCCTGGGAACACCGGGGATATCAGATGGTTGCCAGGCAAACACATCGATATTCGCCCACAGGAAGGCAACAAGCACGCTTTCCTATTTGTCATCAAGGGTGGCGCTGATAGTGAGAGTACCATCAACGCCAGCCAGCCCTGCCGGGACCTTCTTCACTTGGGGTGTAGCAACCTTGGATCTCTTGCTGTTGGAACACTCCGGCACATCGTCAATGGTTTCCGTGCACTCGGAGGGGGCACGCTTCCCGGACTCCTTGCCGGAGGCCCTAGAATCCTTCTTCTTTCCTTTGCTTTCCTTGGCGGGAGCTGCTGCCGCCGCAGCCTCTGCCGTGACGGCATCCCAGTACATCTTGTCCACGCAGATAATTGCATCCTTCTCATCTGATGGGATAGTGATGACTCCCAGTGGCCCAGCCATCTTCAAAATATTATAAGCATAGTGAGATGCTGCCATGAACTTAGCAAGGGCCGGGCATCCCAGAATCCCATTGTACGGCAGGGGGAGATCAACCACATCAAACACAATCTTCTCAGTCCGATAGTTCAGTTCTCCCCCAAATGTCACCGGCAATGTAATCTTGCCCTTGGGATGGCTCCTGCCGGGATTGGCTCCTTGAAACATGCCAGTAACCTCTAGCTCTTCTTCTCCTATCTGAAGCTTGTTGATGACTGCCGGGGAAATCAGATTCAACCCGGCCCCGTCATCCACTAACATCTTTGTGACCTTGAGGTTGCGAATTGTTGGGGAGGCCAACAATGGCAAACACCCTACCGCAGTGGTGTAGCCAGGGTGGTCCTCCTCATCAAATATGATGGGCATGCAGGACCACTTGAGCGGCTTCCAGACCTCTGTGGCTGGTTCCACAACATTGACCTCTCGTGCCCATCGCTTGAGTTGGCGATGAGAGGTGTGCAAAGATGCACCTCCATCAATGCATAGAGCATCAGTGGCCTTCTGAAATTCCTGCTCACTGGTTTCCTCTTCATTCCCTTCGTCACTCACATCATCACAGATTTCCTTCTCTTGGCCCCTGGCGGGTTTTCCTTGGTTCCGAAAGGGTTTGCCGGGGCGATTTGCTCCACTGCCTCGGCCCTTACTGCCAGCAGCATTCTGTCCTTTCTCCTTATCACGCTTATCATACTCTACCCTCTGTTTCTTGACAAGCTGTTCAACCTGATAACACTTGTGAAGGTCGTGGCCCTTGGTCCGGTGGATCTTGCAGTACGGCCCATCACCTTTCCCAACCTTTTCAGCGGCATCGGCTTCTCGGCAGGCAGCGCACGCGGCAGCTTCCTTGCCGGGGGCCTCAGCCTTGGCCTTCTTGCCAGTACTAGGTGTGCCCGAACCTTCTACAGTCATCACTGCCTTATCTCTTGGCTTCTTATTGCGCTTCTTGACCTTTCTCTGACTGGCTGATTCATCCTCATCCTCCGAATCAACATTGATGCAATCCTCCTCTCCGAGCAACTTCCTTCCTTCCTCCATCCGAGCACACTTATCCACCAGTGTGTATAGCTCCTTCACAGTCTTGGGCAACCGCACATTCATCTTAGAATGAATGCGACGGTTGTGCACATTGGACTGGAAGGCTGCTATAATGGCTGCCGGATGGATATTTGGAATATTTATATGAACTTTACTGAATCTCTGTAAATACTTACGGAGGGTTTCTCCTTCCTTCTGCTAGAGAAGCTGCAGGTCGCTGGGCCTGCCAGGCTCTTGGTGGCCACCGATGAAGGCACCAATGAACTCGTGGCACAGATCTGCCCATGACGAAATGGAGTTCTCCGGCAGGTGCATCAGCCAAGACCTCACATTAGACTTGAGGGCCAAAGGGAAGTAGTTGGCGAACACCTTCTCGTCTCTTCCCCCGGCAACCTGAACAGCGATGGTGTAGATGCTCAGGAACTCTGTCGGGTTCAGCCTCCCGTCATACTTCTCAGGTATCTCTGGCTTGAACGTGCGAACGGACGGCCAATGGACTTGCCGCAGCTCCCGTGTAAAGGCAGGGCAGCCGACCTCGAAGGGCAGGCACCTGCCAACACCGAGCGCAGGCTCATCGACGTTGAGGCCGCCGCACCCATCGGTCTGGCGGAGGTCGTCGGGGCGCCGATCCATGACGACGCACGCGTCTCCCCACCGCCTATCCTCCGGGGCTCGACGTTGGCCTGGACGTGCTCGAGGGTCAGAAGAGGCCATCGAGACATCGTCAGGGTCTTGATTCAGCTGCGCCCGTGTCCATCCCTAGTTCTAGTAGTGCCTAGTGCTAGCATCTGGTGTTGCATCATGTTTAAATTTCAGTTAAACTTGAAATGGGGATGTTCAAACCCTAGCACCAAATGAAATGCAACTAGGATCAAAATAAAAATATTTTCAATGAACCTGAAATGCCCTTCAAAAATGTTCATCATCTTTGCCTTGGTCTAGAACCTCTGACAAAAATGGTTCACATTTTTCTAGGATAGCATTGGGTCACTGAATTAAATCATATGCTATTTGCATTTGGGCATTTAAATGCTATATAATATTTTAAATGTCCAAATAATTCTGAACTTAAGTGAGGGCTGTTGGAAATATTCCAAACAGAGCCCACAATTATTTTCAAGGTTTTTGAAAATGCCTTAGCATTTTAATTAAGTCAAAACAATTGCAGAAAAATAGAAAACAGAAACAATTTAGAAAAGAGAGAGAGAACACCTACTTGGGCCACTTACGTGGCCTGGCACTATGCCGGCCCAGCTCACTGGCCCTGCTAGTCATCTTCTCCTTGCCAGGTGGACGGGCGCGTGGCCGACGCATGCCGGCGCACGCCCGGCCACCTCCTGCTTGCCGTTTCGCCCTGGCCTCTTCGGATGATGCCACGCAGGCCCCCGACCGCTCTCTCGCTCCCCCGTGCTTCTCCCCTCCTCTGCTCTCTCTCCCTCTCGCGCCCGAGCACAACCATCGCTGCCGCTCGTTGTTGCCGCGACCACCGCCTCCTCCTCGCCCCCTCGACATGTTTAAGAGCTCCGCGACATCTTCCTCGTCATCTTCACCGAGCCGGGACGTGCTGGGGGGGGGGGGGGGGGGGGGGGGGGGGGGGGGGGGGGGGGGGGGGGGGGGGGGGGGGGGGGGGGGGGGGGGGGGGGGGGGGGGGGGGGGGGGGGGGGGGGGGGGGGGGGGGGGGGGGGGGGGGGGGGGGGGGGGGGGGGGGGGGGGGGGGGGGGGGGGGGGGGGGGGGGGGGGGGGGGGGGGGGGGGGGGGGGGGGGGGGGGGGGGGGGGGGGGGGGGGGGGGGGGGGGGGGGGGGGGGGGGGGGGGGGGGGGGGGGGGGGGGGGGGGGGGGGGGGGGGGGGGGGGGGGGGGGGGGGGGGGGGGGGGGGGGGGGGGGGGGGGGGGGGGGGGGGGGGGGGGGGGGGGGGGGGGGGGGGGGGGGGGGGGGGGGGGGGGGGGGGGGGGGGGGGGGGGGGGGGGGGGGGGGGGGGGGGGGGGGGGGGGGGGGGGGGGGGGGGGGGGGGGGGGGGGGGGGGGGGGGGGGGGGGG
Organism: Thinopyrum obtusiflorum; assembly: GCA_036873465.1. Lineage (NCBI taxonomy): Eukaryota > Viridiplantae > Streptophyta > Magnoliopsida > Poales > Poaceae > Thinopyrum > Thinopyrum obtusiflorum. Next base: position 134,477 of record JAAAWM010012183.1, on the reverse strand, counting down.
GGGGGGGGGGGGGGGGGGGGGGGGGGGGGGGGGGGGGGGGGGGGGGGGGGGGGGGGGGGGGGGGGGGGGGGGGGGGGGGGGGGGGGGGGGGGGGGGGGGGGGGGGGGGGGGGGGGGGGGGGGGGGGGGGGGGGGGGGGGGGGGGGGGGGGGGGGGGGGGGGGGGGGGGGGGGGGGGGGGGGGGGGGGGGGGGGGGGGGGGGGGGGGGGGGGGGGGGGGGGGGGGGGGGGGGGGGGGGGGGGGGGGGGGGGGGGGGGGGGGGGGGGGGGGGGGGGGGGGGGGGGGGGGGGGGGGGGGGGGGGGGGGGGGGGGGGGGGGGGGGGGGGGGGGGGGGGGGGGGGGGGGGGGGGGGGGGGGGGGGGGGGGGGGGGGGGGGGGGGGGGGGGGGGGGGGGGGGGGGGGGGGGGGGGGGGGGGGGGGGGGGGGGGGGGGGGGGGGGGGGGGGGGGGGGGGGGGGGGGGGGGGGGGGGGGGGGGGGGGGGGGGGGGGGGGGGGGGGGGGGGGGGGGGGGGGGGGGGGGGGGGGGGGGGGGGGGGGGGGGGGGGGGGGGGGGGGGGGGGGGGGGGGGGGGGGGGGGGGGGGGGGGGGGGGGGGGGGGGGGGGGGGGGGGGGGGGGGGGGGGGGGGGGGGGGGGGGGGGGGGGGGGGGGGGGGGGGGGGGGGGGGGGGGGGGGGGGGGGGGGGGGGGGGGGGGGGGGGGGGGGGGGGGGGGGGGGGGGGGGGGGGGGGGGGGGGGGGGGGGGGGGGGGGGGGGGGGGGGGGGGGGGGGGGGGGGGGGGGGGGGGGGGGGGGGGGGGGGGGGGGGGGGGGGGGGGGGGGGGGGGGGGGGGGGGGGGGGGGGGGGGGGGGGGGGGGGGGGGGGGGGGGGGGGGGGGGGGGGGGGGGGGGGGGGGGGGGGGGGGGGGGGGGGGGGGGGGGGGGGGGGGGGGGGGGGGGGGGGGGGGGGGGGGGGGGGGGGGGGGGGGGGGGGGGGGGGGGGGGGGGGGGGGGGGGGGGGGGGGGGGGGGGGGGGGGGGGGGGGGGGGGGGGGGGGGGGGGGGGGGGGGGGGGGGGGGGGGGGGGGGGGGGGGGGGGGGGGGGGGGGGGGGGGGGGGGGGGGGGGGGGGGGGGGGGGGGGGGGGGGGGGGGGGGGGGGGGGGGGGGGGGGGGGGGGGGGGGGGGGGGGGGGGGGGGGGGGGGGGGGGGGGGGGGGGGGGGGGGGGGGGGGGGGGGGGGGGGGGGGGGGGGGGGGGGGGGGGGGGGGGGGGGGGGGGGGGGGGGGGGGGGGGGGGGGGGGGGGGGGGGGGGGGGGGGGGGTAAAGGACTTCTGGGTTGCCTGTACAGTTTATAGACAAGTGAAAGTGGATACTCTAAAATGCGCAAGATAAGCGTGAGTGCTATGGATGGCGTCCTCGTAGGGAGACGGGAGCGGATCCATAGTGGTGTATTGATATGGTGAAAATGTGGACTCGTGTGCGCCACCTCAAAAGAGTTATTTGCAGTCGTAGTTCAGGATAGCCACTGAGTCAAAGCTGGCTTGCTGCAGGCAAACTCCACCACCCCTTTATTGATACCGATGCATATGTAGCAAGTTCTGATGTAAGTCTTGCTGGGTACATTTGTACTCACGTTTGCTTATTTTATGTTTTGCAGAGAGACTTCAGTCTCACTAGTAGTTCCGCGTGGACTTCGACGTTTAGCTTGTTACCTCAGCTACGATCTTGTGCCCTCGGCAGGGTCTTGTAGTTAGTCAGGCTTCTCAGCCTTTTTCATTTGTAGTTGTCTGTACTCAGACAAGATAAGCTTCCGCATGTGCTATTGCTTGTATGACTTGAATGCTGGGTCATGAGACCCATGTTTATAATATCTGACTCTTCGGAGTCTTATGAATAAATACTTTGAGTCATAGAGTTTTGTTGTGATGCCATGTTATATTTACACATATCGAGCATATTGTGTGTATGATTGAAATGCTTGGTATGTGTGGGATCCGACAACCTAGTTGTCTATCCTTGGTAGCCTCTCTTATGGGGAAATGTAGTCTAGTGCTTCCACTGAGCCATGGTAGTCTGCTATAGCCCGGTTTACCGGAGTCCTGTTAGCCCAGTTGCTACCGCTCCGGAACACTTAGACTGGCCGGCATGTGTCCTTCTTCGATCCTGTGTCTGTCCCTTCGGGGAAATGTCACGCGGTGTCTTTCGGAGTCCTGTTAGCCTGCTACAGCCCGGATTCCCGGAGTCCTGCTAGCCTAGTTGCTACAGCCCGAATTCACTCACTGATGACCGACACGTTCGTTGCTGGGTCATGTATGCCTGTCCCTGTATGTTAGTGCCACTTTGGGTTCACGACTAGTCATGTCGGCCCGGGTTCTCTGTCATATGGATGCTAGCGACACTATCATATACGTGAGCCAAAAAGCACAAATGGTCCCGGGCCAGGTAAGGTGGCACCCGTGGGAATACCGTGCGTGAGGCCGCAAAGTGATATGATGTGTTACATGCTAGATCGGTGTGACTTAGGATCGGGGTCCTGACAGCTTTGGTATGAGAGCCTGACTGCCTGTAGGTTTACCAAGCCAAACTGGTCGAAGTTGAGTCTAGAAATTATTTAGTTATATAAGGGAATTGATTGTGGAAGGGAACGTAAGGCTCCTTTTACTTCTTATACCCTATGCCCTTCTGATCTGAGTCACCCTCTTCTTTTCTGCGGGGATTAAGAACTAGGCTTTCTCATCTTGTATCAGGATCACGTGTTACTAATCCGTAGACTTATAGGAATGATGGATTCAAGCCCGAGTTCAGTTCCTACTACTTCTGGGTGTTGACAGTTGATCTCAGAACTTTGATATTGTGATGTTAAGTGGTTATGCCACCATTTTGCAGGATGTCTCAAATCATTTTGAGCATTTACAGCCGTTATGCTGTCCGAGTCATCCCAGGTTTCTAAATAGTCTAATGCATTTGCAAATCCCTTCTTTCCGTTCCTGATGTCCCTTTGGGCCAGTTCAACCACACTAATCGGTGAGTTGAGGTACTCTATTGCCTCGACATATATGTTGGAGCTATTATTATGACCCTAGGTGTCTTAGGGAGTCACCTAGTAATCTAGCAATGCTTTGTATTCCCAGTGTGATGATTCTGGCCATTATTCTCGAAAGCATCCCGTGATGCCATTTAGTTAGTAGGCATTCTATTTCTGGGTTCTTGAACCCAAGATTCACTCTACTTAATTCGTGTAGATAGTGTTGCTCGTTCCTTTAGGATATTAGTGACCTTGTGATAGTCTTCGAGGTCCGTGGTATATCATTCTTCCAGATACCATGAACCATCCTTGGCAGAAGTTCCTTGTTGAACCAAAAGATCACAACAAGAGTGCTCTCGATGAGTTCCCCATTCTATATTGTGACTCTGCCAATCCTACCTCTCTGCATGGGTTATCCAGAAGAAATATGTTGAATTTGTTCGGCATACTAATCCATGCATCCACAACACAGAAAAACATATGTTCCTCTAAGTTGTCCCTCTTTAGTTGTCTTCTAACCTTCGTCTATCAATTGATAGTCAAGAGTATGCGTGCATTCATTCATCGGTGCCTATCATTCTTGTGGTCCGTCAAGCCATTCTAGTTCAGAATGACTAGGAGAAACAAACTCCAGTACCTCATCCATTTCTGGGATTGGGTCAAAGCAGTTGTATTCCGTAGACCAAATGCAATCAAGCTTTTAGTCTGTTCTACCCTGAAGTATTACCCACTTTATGTCAGGAATGTCATGAGAATTGCACCTTCTCTTATGAATTCTTGACGTAGTGATACTTCTCACCATCATTATTCATTTCTCGGTGTCGTGTTGTCGCAACCGGAATGCCGACAAGTGAATCATGATGTGTGAAATCAATACTCCTAGCAACTGTGTTGCTTGGTAGTTAATGGACAATAATCTTATCCTTAGCGTGTTGATTACTGAATCATCACCCTAAGGTTTATCGTGCTACCTAGTCCTTATTTCCGGTGCACTTTTCGATCAATGAGTTAGGATAGTGTCAATCCTTGCTTATTTGATCATATCGCCTTGCCCTGAAAAGCAAGATTGTTCTCGAGCTTAGTAACATATCGGTGGTTCGCGATTTTCCATATATCTTCTCGGAAGTATAACCAGGTTGTCACCTGACCGCTATGTTGAGTTCGTGATCAAGTTGGTTTCTTATAAACCACCCCTTCTCCAAGAATCTGTGTTGGATACCCCTGAGCTAGTTGGTTAAGCTAAACAACAACTTGGAGAGTTGGAAGATAAAAAGCTTTGCCGAATTTGGTTCTTTCTGAAGGGATATCTTTGTGTTTGTGTGTGTGTTGAAGAAATATGATATCTTCACCAATTGGTCCTCGTGATCAGTTGTTGGATCTACTGTCTTGTCAAAACTTTGACTTGAGTATGGGCTATCGTCAAGTCAAATCAGAACCAACGATGTTCGTAATGTTGTCTTACTCGTGGTTGATCCCTCAAGCATACACCATTACATCTTTTGGTCTGACCAATGCTATCACCGTGTTCACATGATGGTGGAAGTCCAGTGATATGGAAATTCCAATGAGTTGCTATTGAGCCCATCAGCAGCATCTTGTCTCCTCCTTGATTCATGTTGAACATCAAGCTAGTGTTGGAAACTTTTGTAAGCATTATCTTCATGTCCCGTTTATGAAATACATGTTTGGTGTAAGAAGTGACTTTCTCCAAGTTCACGTGCATTAGGTGCAGGTTGCCGCCGTGAATTTTAGAAAGTTAGTTTTGCTTCCCCTGGAATCGTCCCAAGTCAGTCATGCAGGTGCGAAGTATTCTGTGGTTTGGTAGATTAATTACCTCCATTCCATATGTATTCCCTAGCACACCAAGCCACTGGCTGATTTGTTCATGGAAAAGAAGTTTCTTCATAAGAGCTAATCATATGACTTATGCAAGGACTTCGATATCCTTGATGATGGTTCCCAACTAGGACTCGGTAGTGTCTCATTGTAAGACTACTGTGTGGTCATGCTTGTCGGGACAGCATGTTCACATGTGTTTAGCAGAACCAGCTCATGTTTTGGAGCATGCTACCATAGTTCATTTCCCGAGAATCTCGCAACGTCATCTCGTCGGTTTGTGTTGCAAACTTTCTTTTCTAGACATGTTGTCTAAAATATCCTGTTACCAACCAGATCTGAATCTCAGGCAGATATGATGGTTGGAACTTTTCCAAGACCTATGATGTAGGCCCCGACAAGGTTGATGTTCTGGCCGACACACCTAGCCGGAAGATCTATCATTGTAGTATCTTGATTGAGCTATTTGACTATCTTCTCCATGAGGATTTCGTGTGACTTATTCTAGAAGTTGCTCCTTAGGGATCCTTGTTCTCTCGGTTTCCTCAGTTATGTTATAACCTTTCCAAACAGTGGGCTCACTCTCTACTGTTGGGTTTCTCCCCAGTTACTAGAATCATTCCCAGCATTTGCCTTTTATTCCCATCTTGCACCGCCGCTGTGCCATCCTACCACGGGTTCCATCCATTTCCGATGATAAGTAGAGATCATCCATTACGTTGTCTTCAACAAGGTAGTCCACATCATCCATTCTAGTCAGGGTATGTCATTCTTTCGAACTCCTTCAAACGATTGCTCGAGATTTGCCTTAGGCTGGTATAAAGAGTTTCAATGATCTCTGAATCAAAAGTAATTCTTTTTGCCACTTGAGGGAATATTTCTGCGAGTCATCTTCCTTAAGATGTCTCGTTATGGTATCATGGCAACTCAACTCCTCGCTACATTGACAACCGTTCACCACCTTCTTAAGCGTGAAATTGTTGTCTACCTAGTGAACCTTCGTCATCTGTTACACTCCATCCCTCTGGATGTATTTGTCGTGTCTCAGCTCGAGAGATGTTTCAATGTCTCCCTCCATGAGTTGATCCTGAGTTGTTCGATCTTCGAGAAGATCGATCCTTCTAGAGTTTTCCCTTTCCTCTCGTTGTCATGTTAGTTGGAGTTCTCAGAGCAAGACATCGAGACAAAGATGGTGATCGTATCAACGTTCTTATGAAGTACAACCTGGATCATGAAGGTTGTGTTAGTTATGCGTTCCCCTTCCATCTTACCCTACGCTTGAATCTCGGGACGAGATTCTTGTTTAGTGGGGGTGAGTTGTCACATCCCTAGTTCTAGTAATGCCTAGTGCTAGCATCTGGTGTTGCATCATGTTTAAATTTCAGTTAAACTTGAAATGGGGATGTTCAAACCCTAGCACCAAATGAAATGCAACTAGGATCAAAATATTTTTTTTTCCAATGAACCTGAAATGCCCTTCAAAAATGTTCATCATCTTTGCCTTGGTCTAGAACCTCTGACAAAAATGGTTCACATTTTTCTAGGACAGCATTGGGTCACTGAATTAAATCAGATGCTATTTGCATTTGGGCATTTAAATGCTATATAATATTTTAAATGTCCAAATAATTCTGAACTTAAGTGAGGGCTGTTGGAAATATTCCAAACAGAGCCCACAATTATTTTTAGGGTTTTTGAAAATGCCTTAGCATTTTAATTAAGTCAAAACAATTGTAGAAAAATAGAAAACAGAAACAATTTAGAAGAGAGAGAACGCCTACCTGGGCCACTTACTTGGCCTGGCACTGTGCCGGCCCAGCTCACTGGCCCTGCCAGTCAACTTCTCCTTGCCAGGAGGACGGGCGTGTGGCCAACGCACGCCGGCGCACGCCCGGCCACCTCCTGCTTGACGTTTCGCCCTGGCCTCTACGGATGATGCCACGCAGCCCCCCGACCACTCTCTTGCTCTCCCGTGCTTCTCCCCTCCTCTGCTCTCTCTCCCTCTCGCGCCCGAGCGCAACCATCACCGCCGCTCATCGTTGCCGCGACCACCGCCTCCTCCTCGCCCCCTCGACATGTTCAAGAGCTCCGCGACGTCTTCCTCGTCATCTTCACCGAGCCACGTGAGCCGGGATGCGCTGCAACGCCGTCTCTGTGTCGTCTTCAACCTCTAGGTCGCCGAGATCGCTCTCGTCGCCCCGCTCACTCCGACGCCTCCCCCGAGCTGCTGACCTGCTCCTCGACCCTGCTGTGAGATTCTGCTCTGGACCCCTCTTCTCCCTCTCTCATTTGCGCCCGCTAGACTCATCCCCAACCATGGTCGAAGCTCGCCTCTGCCCGAGCTCATCGCCGGCGCTATTCCGGTGACCTTCTGGTCACACCACCGTGTCCAACGGATTCGTGAGCACGCGTACATCATGCGTATGCCGTTAGCTAGTCGATCTGCACGCTATAGCAACGAAACCGCCGCCAACTGAACCACGACAGCCGCAAACCTCGTCACCGGCGTCGATTCCGGTGACCCCCGCGTCCAACTCCACTGCTCCTTGATGCGGCGGAGCAAGGTCTATGCCCTGGTGCCCTCAGCGCTTGAACCTGCCGCCTGTAGCGCGTTCCCGAGGGACGCCGCCGCGTTTGTGTGCTCGCCGGCGTTCAACTCCGCCGTGCTGACGTGGGAACGTCATTAGCCGCTAAGAGCCCCGCTAATTAACACTAGTGACACTGACAGCTGGGCCCCACTGCCTAACTAACCATAGTTTATTTCCTGTTTAGTTTTAATTAACCACAGTGGCCCCATGCGTCAGCTTTGACCGTGCCGACGTGTCCGTTGACCCGACCCCACCTGTCTGTGGCACTAACTGACGCTGGGTCACTGACCAATGGGTCCCACTGGTCAGGTTTGACCTGGACCACCCCTGTTGACTCGCTGACGTCACAGTGATGTCATGCTAATGCAGTAATTCTTTTCTGGAATTTAAATAAATCTTAAATGATTTATTTATTCCAGAAAATGACTTAAACTTGGGGGGGGGGGGGGGGGGGGGGGGGGGGGGGGGGGGGGGGGGGGGGGGGGGGGGGGGGGGGGGGGGGGGGGGGGGGGGGGGGGGGGGGGGGGGGGGGGGGGGGGGGGGGGGGGGGGGGGGGGGGGGGGGGGGGGGGGGGGGGGGGGGGGGGGGGGGGGGGGGGGGGGGGGGGGGGGGGGGGGGGGGGGGGGGGGGGGGGGGGGGGGGGGGGGGGGGGGGGGGGGGGGGGGGGGGGGGGGGGGGGGGGGGGGGGGGGGGGGGGGGGGGGGGGGGGTCAGTCTCGCTAGTAGTTCCGTGTGGACTTCGATGTTTAGCTTGATACCTCAGGTGGTAGGTTCTGCCTCCGAGGATATTCACGAGTATCCAGCTGAAGGGCAGTACCCTTCTACCACTCTGTCAGGCAAGCAAAACCCCCTTGTTCATTCTGATACAATCCCACTCTCTCGCTCCTGCTCTCTTTTACTGCATTAGGACAACAATGATTCATCTGTTACATGCTGCGGTAGTTGAACCCCTTTCCTCTGCATGACCTGTCATTGCCACAGTAAATAGATGAAACCCACTAGCATGAGTAGGAGTTGCTTGAGCCCTGATGTGCCTACTCATTCATGCTTGTTGTCATGCCTGCTACTCTTAGAGTTGAGTCAGGTCTGATTCATCGGGGATGAATTGGAATGTGGTGAACATGTCCTACTATTGAGAGCTAAGTGTGTGAACACGATTTGGTAAAGGTAGCGGTGAGAGGCCATGTAGGAGTACATGGTGGGTTGTCTCATTGCAGCTGTCTTCAGGAACTGAGTTCTATGTTTGTGATCCATGAACAACTACTACCACGCATTGGAATGCTTAAGTGCCCCTCTCGGCTTCTTAACCACCCTTGTCCTCTGTCCAGGAGTTGCAAGTAGTTTCTGGTGTTTGTAGTATGCTGGAGGCCGTGCGCAACGCTGACCCGAGGGGTGGCCTGTGATGCGGTAGGCACGTGGCCGGGTATGCTGGGTGCCCGTTTGGTGTCGCGGAACCCTGTACACATCGTTCGGGGCCGTATGTGGAAACCTCGTCCGGACTCCCTGCGGATGGAACCTGAATAGGCGATAAACCTGGACTAGAGACTTGAGTGTTTAGGTAGGCCGTGGCCGACACCCTCGTTGGACTTCCGCTTGAAGGTTGCCGAGTACATGTCATGCAAACGGCGGTAAGTGGTGAGAGCGTGTGTGAAGAAGTACACCCCTGCAGGGTTAACATCATCTATTCGAATAGCCGCGTCCGCGGTAAAGGACTTCTGGGTTGCCTGTACAGTTCATAGACAAGTGAAAGTGGATACTCTAAAACTCGCAAGATAAGTGTGAGTGCTATGGATGGCCTTCTCGTAGGGAGACGGGAGCGGATCCATAGTGGTGGTGCATTGATATGGTGAATATGTGGACTCGTGTGCGCCACCTCAAAAGAGTTACATGCAGTAGTAGTTCAGGTTAGCCACTAAGTCAAAGCTGGCTTGCTGCAGTTAAACTCCACCACCCCCTTTGTTGATAATGATGCATATGTAGTTAGTTCTGATGTAAGTCTCGCTGGGTACATTTGTACTCACGTTTGCTTAATTTATGTTTTTGCAGAGAGACTGGGGGGGGGGGGGGGGGGGGGGGGGGGGGGGGGGGGGGGGGGGGGGGGGGGGGGGGGGGGGGGGGGGGGGGGGGGGGGGGGGGGGGGGGGGGGGGGGGGGGGGGGGGGGGGGGGGGGGGGGGGGGGGGGGGGGGGGGGGGGGGGGGGGGGGGGGGGGGGGGGGGGGGGGGGGGGGGGGGGGGGGGGGGGGGGGGGGGGGGGGGGGGGGGGGGGGGGGGGGGGGGGGGGGGGGGGACTCCTGGACAGAGGACAAGGGTGGTTAAGAAGCCGAGAGAGTCAATTAAGGAACCCAATGTGTGGTAGTAGCTGTTCATGGATCACAAACACAAAACTCAGTTCCTGAGGACGGTTTCAATGAGACAACCCACCATGTACTCCTACATGGCCTCTCACCGCTACCTTTACCAAATCGTGTTCACACACTTAGCTCTCAACAGTAAGACATGTTCACACACCTCCAATTCATCCCCGATGAATTAGACCTGACTCAACTCTAAGCAGTAGCAGGCCTGACAAACAAGCATGAATGAGTAGGCACATCAGGGCTCAAACAACTCCTACTCATGCTAGTGGGTTTCATCTATTTACTGTGGCAATGACAGGTCATGCAGAGGAAAAGGGGTTCAACTACCGCAGCATGTAACAGTTGAATCGTTGTTGTCCTAATGCAGTAAAAGAGAGCAGAAGCGAGAGAGTGGGATTGTATCGGAATGAACAAGGGGGTTTTGCTTGCCTAGCACTTCTGAAGATGGTATAGTTCTTCATCGGTGTCATCGAACTCATCGTCGGAACATCGTCTACTGAGAGGGGACAACACCGGCAACAGAGAAGAAACACGATCAATGCAATGCACAATATGATGCATGATCATGACATGGCAATATGAGTGTGTTGGGCTAATGCAACTACAACCAGATGGGTTTGAGCCATTTTGAACCAAAGATTCAAAGTTCAAACTCACTTGTGATCTTAAATAGTGCTTTATCATGTTTTGCACTAAATAGCAAGTTAACTTGTTTAAACATGCATGAAACCAGTACAGATGAACAGATTGGATTTTTCTGATCATTTTTCATATATAACACTTTGCATTTGGAGTTACAGATTAATTTCTATGATTTTTAGAAGTTAGCACTATTTCCTGGAATTTCCTGAATAAGAATAAATCCAGAAAATGATTAACTGCGTCAGCAGGTCAACTGGGGCGGTCCAGGTCAAACCTGACTAGTGGGTCTGTTGGGTTCTACGGTAGGGTGCGTCGACTACAAATTAAAATTTTCCTACACGCAGAACAACCAAGAACATGCTACGGGAGATGGATCACAGTTCGTTACCACTAGACGCGCAGTGCCGTGCAGCGGAAGAAGAGTTGGGGCAGCGCGTCCGCATGGATCGTCTCCTCCTCGTGCGATCTCCCTCGAACAGTCGGTCGTCCGATCCCACGTACAAGTTCGCCGGAGCGGCGCAGGTGCACCACCTCTAACGGTATCCACGCGTGCAGGAGGAACGTCGTGCGGCGGACTGCTAGGTCCGATCACACAACTGGCGGTGAGTGGAGGTGTCTATTCGCAACACATGCAAACCCTAGTGACAGCGCCGAAGCGATCAGCTCCATGAGTGTGCCGCACCTCCACTATATATAGGCGTCCATCGCGGGCTCAACACTTAGGCCTCGCACGAACCCTAAAGCCCATAAGTCTACTCGGCCACAATCCGAATACAGCTCGGATCACATCCGACCAGTGTCCTCGGATCCGACCTCATAGGTTCCTTCCCTTAAGCGCGCGACCCCTTAGGTTCAAGTCGGCTTGGTCGCAGTTCAGATCACCTCCAAACTGCACGGTTGGTAGCGGCCTCTAGCAAGGCATGCCGAACACCAAGAAGACTATGAAGCTGGTTAGGCGAACCTGTACATCATACTTCCATTCCTTTTGCCACACGATATATGTTGTCGGGCTCAAGGCGAGTCTTTCATCCTTGTGCTAGCCCGACCTCTTTCTCGTTCCAGTGATGCCGACCACTATCCGGATTATCTCATAATCCTTGTCGCATGGCCATGCTTATCCTGGTCGAATCACACGAGGGGCCCAGAGTGGGGGGGGGGGGGGGGGGGGGGGGGGGGGGGGGGGGGGGGGGGGGGGGGGGGGGGGGGGGGGGGGGGGGGGGGGGGGGGGGGGGGGGGGGGGGGGGGGGGGGGGGGGGGGGGGGGGGGGGGGGGGGGGGGGGGGGGGGGGGGGGGGGGGGGGGGGGGGGGGGGGGGGTCCCACTTGATTATGAACTAGCATCCAATGCTCCATGGCTAGTGAGACCAAGCCATCAACCGTGTCATATGCTAGTCTAGTTGGCTACGCGTCCACACAGCCCTTTCGACTAGGGAACTTTTAGGACAGTCATCATACAATGCATAGTCCCACAAACAAGTCACGTACTTGCTGATACACATCATTGATAATGTCCAAGGACTATCTTTATTCATAAACACATGGGAAATATCATCATACATGATTGCCTCTAGGGCATATCTCCAACAGGATCCCACTGGTCAGTCTCACGGTGCTGGCTCGAGTCACAGACAGGTGGGACCGGTCAACGGCCACGTCAGCAAAGTCAATGCTGACGTGTGGGTCCCACTTGATTATGAACTAATCTAAACAAAAAATTAAATTAAGCTAAACAGGCACAGGGCCCACATGGCAGTGGCACTAGGGGTGTTTAGCGAGGTGATTAGTGCTAACTAAACCGGCACCACATCAGCAGTTGACGCCGGCGACCACAGCAACGGTGGGGACTCACCGGAGTTGCTCGGGACGGTGGTACAGAGCACCGCTTCGCGCATGGTTTGCGGCTACGGTGAGCTGGCGATGGGGCGCATCTAAAGGAGGCAGCGGCAGGTGCCGGGGTGCAGTGTAGCGGCGGCGGCGACGGGCGGAGCGGCGGCCGGAGTTCGGCCGTGAACGGGCAGGCGGTTCTGATGCCCAGCTGGACGAGCGAGTGTGTGCGTTCGGCTCCTGGGAGCGTGCTGAGCATGAAGACAAGCTCGGACGCGAGCTTTGCTAGCTCTGTCCATGGTGGCCTCATGACCGATGGCGAGGAGCTTCGGTCACGGTTGGGGATCGGGGCTAGAGCATGCGCGGAAGTGAGGGGACAGGGGGGAAAGAAGGAGGAGCTCACGGCGATCTCGATGGCGTTGTCAGCGAGCTCGGGGATGCACTGGGGTCGACGAGACAGCGGTGGCGATCTCCGGTGCCCGGGGTAGGAGACGGCCGCGGTGACGGCGTTCGGGTGTGTCTGGTGCTGTGTGGCTCGGTGGAGAGGGCTAGGGCGAGGAGGCGGAGCTTCTGGACTGATCGAGGGGACGAGGGAGAGGCAATGGCCGCGGTGGTGCTCGTTGGCGGCGGCGGGCGCGTTCGGTGAGGTGGGGAACGGCGAGGGAGAGAGCAGGGGGAGAGTGAGAGAGGTCGGGCGGATCGGGACGACACCGGGGCGTTCATCCACGCGTCCAGGGGCTCGGCGGCAAGAAGGAGGTGGCGTGCGGTGGCCGCGCGCGTGTCGGGCATGCGCTGTGCATCCGACTGGTGGGAGGAAGAAGACCTCCCTGCCCCTGGTGGGCTGGGCCGGCCAGACGGGCTGCCAGGTGGGCTGCGCCAGGTAGGTGGCCAGGTAAGTTAGTTTCCCTTTTTACTTTGTTTTTCTTTTCTTTCTATAGGTTTGTGGCTTTTCTAAAAATGCCTAAGCACTTTCAAAAATCATCAAACTACTCATGCCCACTGTATAGAATATATCCAACAGGAAACATTTTGGTTTCAGATTATTTGGACATTTAAAATATTCTATAGCATTTAAATGTCCAAATGCAAATAGCATATGATTTAATCCAGTGACCTTATGATGTCCTAGAAAAGTGTGCACCATTTTTGTCAGAGGTTGTAGACCAAGACAAAAGTGATGAACATTTTTGAAGGGCATTTCAGGTTCATTGGGAAAATTTTCATTTTGATCCTAGTTGTATTTCATTTGGTGCTAGGGTTTGAACATCCCCATTTCAAGTTTCTGGAAATTTAAACATGATGCATCACTCTAATGCAAGCACTGACTAGGGTTGTGACAACTCACCCCCACTAAACAAGAATCTCATCCCGAGATTCAAGCGTAGGGTAAGATGAAGGGGAGGGACGCAAACTAACACAATCTTCTCGATCCAGGTTGCACTCCATAAGAACGTTGATTTGATCATCATCTTTGTCTCGACGTCTTGCTCTGAGAACTCCATCCAACATGGCAACAAGAAGAAAGGGAAACTCTAGAAGAATCGATCGTCTTGAAGATCGAGCAAGTGACGATCGACTCACAGAATGAGACATAGAACACCTCTTGAGCTGAGACATCCAAACACACATCGGGAGGGAGGGGAGAACAGATGACGGAGGTTCAATTCGGTAAACGACAATTCCACATTTAGGTAGGATGGTGCATGGTTTCAGAGTAGCAAGGAGACAACTGCCATGATTTCATATCGGGGCACCTTAGGGAAGGTGACTCGTAGAATTATTCCCTTGAGTGGCAAAAAGAATTACTTTTGATATAGAGATCATTGAGACTCTTTATACCAGCCTAAGGTAATCACAAACGATCGTCTAAAGGAGTTTGAAAGAGTGGCATACTCAGACTAGAATGGATGATGTGGACTACTTTGTTGAAGGCAACACAATGAGTGATTTTGCTTATCATTGGAGATGGATGGGACCCATGGAAGTCCACTTCTGAAGATGACCCTGGACAGCAACTGCTGAGAACGCAGCCCATGGGAAATTAGCACAATGGCGGTGCAAGCTGGGATCAAAATGCAAATGTTGGGAATGTTCCAACCATCATATTTGCCTGAGATTCAGATCCGATTGGTGATAGGATACTTCAGACTCAGCATGTCTGAAAGAAAGTTTGCAACACAAACCGACAAGATGACGTTGCGAGATTCTCGGGAAATGAACTACGATAGCAAGCTCCAAAACACGAGCCGGTTCTGCTACATACATGTGAGCATGTTGTCCAAGACAAGAATGACCACATAGTAGTTTTATAATAAAACACTATCGAGTTCAGGTTAGGATCCATCATCAAGGATTTCAAAGTCTTTACGCAAGTCCATGGATTAGATCCCAAGCATAGACTTCTTTTCCATGAACAAGTCAATCAGTGGCTTGGTGTGCTAGGAATACATATGGACTGGAGGTAGCGAGCCTATCAAACCATAGAATACTTCGCACATGCATGACTGACTTGTGATGACTCCAAAGGAAGCAAAAAAACAAGCTTTCTCGAATTCACAGCGGCAACTTGCATCAAATGCACATGAATTAGAGGAAGTCACTTCTTTCAGCCAGACATATGCTTCATGAGCTAGCATGAAGAAATGCTTTCAAAAGTTTCCAACACTAGCTTAATGTCCAACATGAATCGTGGAGAAGATAAAATGCTGCTGATGGGCTCAACAACAAATCATCAAGATTTCCATGAGAATGGAATTCCACAACTACGTGAGCAAGGCGATAGCATTGGTCAGAACAAAAGATATAACGGTGTATGCTCGAGGAAACAACCACGAGTAAGACAACATTATGAATATCGTTGGTTCTGATTTTGATTTGACGATAGCCCACACTCAGATCAAAGTATTGACAAGACAGTAGATCCAACAATTGATCACAAGGATCAATCAATGAAGATATCATCTTTCTTCAACACACACACACACAAAACAAAGATATCCCTTTGGGATGAACCAAGTCGGACAAGCTTTTATCTTCCAACTCTCCAAGTTGTTGTTTAGCTTAACCAACTAGCTCAGGGGTATCCAACACGAATTCTTGGAGAAGGGGTGGTGTGACGCCCTCGATTCAATCGTACACTAATCATACACGCAAATGTGTACGATCAAGATCAAGGACTCACGGGAAGATATCACAACACAACTCTAAACACAAATTAAAATAATACAAGCTTTATATTACAAGCCAGGGGCCTCGAGGGCTCGAATACATAAGCTCGAATACACAAGAGTCAGCGGAAGCAACAATATCTGAGTACAGACATGAGTTAGACAAGTTTGCCTTAAGAAGGCTAGCACAAAAACAACAATGATCGAAAAGGCAAGGCCTCCTGCCTGGGAGCCTCCTAAGTACTCCTGGTCGTTGGCGGTCTTCATGTAATAGTAGGCATCGGCGGTGGCATCTGGCTCCTGGGCTCCGACATCTGGTTGCATCAACCGAAAAGAAGAAGAAAGGGGGAAAAAGGGGTAGCGAAGCAACCGTAAGTACTCATCCAAAGTACTCACAAGCAAGGATCTACACTACATATGCAACATTATCAAAGGAAGGTTGTATATGTGGACTGGGCTGCAGAAATGCCAGAATAAGAGGGGGAGAAGCTAGTCCTATCGAAGACTAGCATCTTCTAGAAACCACCATCTTGCAGCAACAGGAGGGAGTAGAGTAGCATAAAGTAAAGTAGTAGTGGTGTTATCAACCTCGGCCAGAGATCCTTTCTCGACTCCCTGCGAGAAAGTAATCCCAGAGCCATACTATCCATTTCTCATATCCATGTCTCATCTCAAGTATCCAGTTCTAGTTGTATCGATCGGGATACAACTCCAAGTGTCCGTTACCGTAGGACAGGCTATCGTAGATGTTTTCTTCCCTGCAGGGGTGCACCAACTTACCCACTACGCTCGATTAACTCCGGCCGAACACACTTTCCTGGGTCATGCCCGGCCTCGGCCAAACAATACGCCGCAACCCGACCTAGACTTAATAGAGAGGTCAGCACGCCGGACTAAACCTATGCCCCCAGGGGTCATGGGCCATCGCCCCGGGAACTCCTGCACGTTGCGAACGCGGCCGGTGAGCAGACCTAGCTACCTCCTTCAAAAACGTAGGTGCTTACCAGTCCAACCCGGCGCGTGCCGCTCAGTCGCTGACGTCTATTAAGCTTCGGCTGATGCATACAACGCAGAACGCCCATACAATGCCCACGTGATGGTTAGTGCTATCAGGCCAGAGGCCCCTCAGATCAAATATCCAAATCGTAGTGGATTAGGAATGCGCGGTAACAAGCAGAGACTCACGAAAGATGTGACCCCGTTGCCCCGTCTCGAGGACTTGTGGCAAGGGCTAAGAATGCCTGGCCACGCCTCGTAAGTATCTCGCGGGCACCTTCCAGGTCAACCCGTCTCCACATCACTCGAGGGTACCCCTCAGGGTCAACCCGCCTTTCCAAGAAATAGCTGTAAAGTCCAAGTATCCGTGTGTCCAAACATCAAGGGGAAAACCCGAGGAATCACCCCCGGTGAATTCCACTCGATGTAATCATCAAGGTGAACGTAAGAGGAACCACCCCCGAGGTTCACACTTGAGGGGTTGCACGGCAGAGTCGTATCGAAAGTGGTTAAGGCGGAATCACCCCTGATGACCACGACCGAATGGCTACACTACATGGTTAACATCAAAAGTGCTGTAGAGGTCTCACCCTCGGCACTCTATAGTAACCCAGTAGTGTCGAGCAACTAGGGGGAAAGTGATGTGCGGTGCTGGGGCCTAGTCTTCGATCCTGTTGATCGGGTCTTCAATGATGAAGCAGGGGCAACAAGGACAAGGTGGGGGTCACTGATGGATCACTAACCAACCTATACTAAGCAGTTTAGGATAAGCAGGTAGGTAACAATGAGCAGGTTACAAAAGCAGGCTATGCATCAGAATAGGAGCAAACAATAACAGTAGCAAAATCTAATGCAAGCATGAGAGAATGGAATGGACGATATCGGGATGATCAAAGGGGGGGCTTGCCTGGTTGCTCAAACAAGAAGGAGGGGTTGTCAGTGACGTAGTCGATCACAACTGCATCGACAGCCGCCACGGGGTCTACCGAAGAGAAGAGGGGGAGAAATAGTAAATACATAGCAAGCAAGTGCATAACAGGACAACAGGCATAGCTAGACGTGTTCTAACGCGGTCCTAGACGTTATAGGTGAAGGGGGAATTCAACCGGGAAGGTGTTCCCGGTTCCGGACCTGTGTCAGACAGATGACCGGAGGGGGAATGTTCCATGTTCAGATAGTTAGAGGCATCTGACATGTATGTGGGTAGCGTATTCGGGTTCGGCCCATTTTTCTGATCAACTTTCATATAGAAAACTTTTTCATCTGACTTACGGATTATTTTATATTAATTTTCAAAGTTTGAAAAGATTTTCTAATATTAATATCACTTAAATTAATTCAGAAAAAGGAAAGTGACATCAGCATGGCGTCATCAATGCATCAGCGGTCAACCGACCAGCTGACCAGTCAACAGGGCCCACGCGGGGCCCACTGGCAGTAACTGGGCAATGCCCAGCCAACCGTTGACTGGGTCAACAGGGCCGTGGGGCCTAGTGGCAGCGACACCGGGGTGGGGCCCAGAGGCGCCCACATTAGCACGGTGGTGGAAGTCGCGCTGGCGACCAAAACGCACGGCGGCGCGCACGGGAGGTCTCCGGATTTGCGCTACGGTGGCTCAAATCGGACGCGGCTGGACTCTTTCGTCTGCGGTCGATCTCGCGCATCCAACGGCGGTGGTCGTGGGAGCTGGAATTGACCGGAGCAGGGCGCAGCGTCAACGACAGCGGCGGCCGGAACTCGGCTCGATGCGGGTCAGCAACGGCAGCTCGTTTGCGGACAAACTAAACGGCCAAGGGACCTCCACATGCGCGTGCGACGGCGATGAACTACTGCGCGTGGCCATTTGGTCACCGGGAGGTGGCCGGCGATGAGCGTGCGCGGCGGAGGGCTAGGCCACAGCGGTAGGGGGAGCTAGAGGGCGCGCGAGAGGGAACAGAGAGATGGGAGAGGAATAGGGGCTCACCTTGCGGCACGCACGGTGGCCCTCGGAGGTTTAGTAGCAGCAGAGATGGCGCCGGAGACGAAGAAGATCGACGGCAGCCGGAGATGGGGACGAGGACGAATGGCGGCTGCGGTGCTTTCTGGTTCCAGCGAAGGGTGCTAGTCGAAGGAGTCGACCCCGGCGGAGCTCACCGACAGGGTCAGCGGGCGCGGGGCCGCCGGGGGCCGCCACAACGACGGAGGGCGGCGGCGACTGCACTCGGAGGTGGACGGGGAATGAGGGGGGAGGCGAGGAGGAATCTGGTGGGGAGAGGGAGAGGCGGAGCGGGGCAAGTGGTGAGGTGAGTGGGAGAGGCGCCCGAGGCGTCGCCCTTATCCCCTCGGGGCGGCGCCGGCGAGGTGGGTTCGGTGGCGACCGCTCCCTGTAGCGGCGCGCGACCGAGGAACAGGAAGGGGGGTGCGCTGCGGGGAGCTGGGCCGACTGGGCCGGCCAGGCTGGTTGAGGTCCAGGGGGACAGGGGGGTTAGGTGGGCCGGTCAACGCAATGGGCTAAGGCCCATGGAGGGAGGGGGCTTCTCCTTCTTCTTTTTCTCCTTGCTTTCCCTTTTTCTTTTTTTTAAAGTTTTTCTATTTTAGCTATTTTAGGCCACTTAGACATTTTGCAAAAATGTTGGTTCACCACCAATATTACCAGAAGATTATGTTCCACATGATGAACATTTTAGTTTTCATGTCTGAGCATTTTTGAATTTCACACATAAATTCAAATTGAATTCAACTGGAATTTGAAATGGAATATTGATCAAAGTGACCAAGCACTGTTATAGCAAAATGATTAGCTTGATCTCAAGGATTACTGTAGCATCATTACACCGGGGTGTTACAACTCTCCTCCGCTAAAAGAAATTCTCGTCCCGAGAATTAAGCGGTAGAAGGGAACAGGTCGGGGTATTCAGCACGGAGGTTATCCTCGCGTTCCCAAGTGGCTTCATCTTTAGAATGATTTGACCATTGCACCTTGAGGAACTTGGTAACCTTCTGGTGTGTTCGACGTTCAGCTTCTTCAAGAATGTAGATCGGATGCTCTTTGTATGTGAGATCATCTTGCACTTCAATCAGTTCTGGATCCACTTCACATTCCGGATCCTTGAAGCAACGACGAAGTTGCGACACATGGAAGACGTCATGGACGTGAGAGAACTGAGGTGGCAACTCCAGTTGATAAGCCACCAGTCCACGATGGGAGAGAATGCGGAAAGGACCAATGTAGCGCGGAGCTAGCTTGCCCTTGACTCCAGACCGATGAGTGCCTCTCAAAGGAGTGACACGCAAATAAGCTTGTTCGCCAGGTTGATAAGTTGAACCCCAGTGTTTACAATCATAATTACTCTTCTGGCGGGACTGGGCCGCCTTGAGATTATCCCGGACAATGCGAACCTGCTCTTCTGCTTGTTGAATAATGTCTGGACCAATGAGCGTCCGTTCCTCAGTTTCTGACCAATTCAGAGGGGTTCGGCACTTACGTCCATAGAGCACTTCAAAGGGTGCCATCTTCAAGCTGGCTTGATAGCTATTGTTATAATAGAACTCCGCATAAGGGAGAGATTCTTCCCACTTCTTGCCGAAAGAAATAACACAAGCCCAAAGCATGTCTTCAAGAATTTGATTGACTCGCTCGACTTGGCCTTGGGATTGGGGATGATAAGCAGTGCTCCAGGTAATATGAGTTCCCATTGCCTCTTGGAAATTATCCCAGAACTTTGAAGTGAATATACTACCGCGATCTGAACTGATCTCCTTCGGAATGCCGTGGAGTGACACAATTCTGGAGATATACAAGTTTGCTAATTGACTAGCAGTGATTGTCTCCTTGACTGGCAGAAAGTGAGCAACCTTCAAGAATTGGTCGATGACGACAAAGATAGCATCGTTACCTTTCTGAGACTTGGGAAGGCCAGCGACGAAGTCCATTTGGATCTTATCCCACTTCCATTCAGGAATCAGAAGTGGTTGTAGAAGTGCAGCCAGTTTCTGATGTTCTACTTTGACGCGACGGCAAATGTCACATTCTTCAATATATCGAGCAATGTCTTGCTTCATCTTAGACCACCAGTACTTCCGACGGATGTCTAGATACATCTTGGTGCTTCCCGGATGAATAGAGAGAGGGGTGTCATGCGCTTCTTTCATCACCTTTTCTGTCATAAGCTCGAACCGGGGTACTACAATGCGATCTCTGAAGTGTAAGGTTCCATCTTCACCAAGTGAGAAATCTCTGGATTTCTCTAAGGCAAGATCCTTTTTCATCAAATCCACGTGAGCATCTTTGGCTTGAGCAGACTTAATTGCTTTCAGCAGAGTTGGTTCCAGGACAAGGTTATTCAGAGAACCCTGTGGAACTAGTTGGAGGTTCAGCTTGCATAGCTCTTCATAAAGGCGGGGTTGAGCTTTGAAAACCATGTGATTGTTGCAATAATACTTACGGCTCAGGGCATCAGCCATTACATTAGCCTTACCAGGGGTATAGGATATATCGCAGTTGTAGTCAACAATAGCTTCCATCCATCGCTGCTGACGGAGGTTCGCAGCCAGTGGGGGGGGGGGGGGGGGGGGGGGGGGGGGGGGGGGGGGGGGGGGGGGGGGGGGGGGGGGGGGGGGGGGGGGGGGGGGGGGGGGGGGGGGGGGGGGGGGGGGGGGGGGGGGGGGGGGGGGGGGGGGGGGGGGGGGGGGGGGGGGGGGGGGGGGGGGGGGGGGGGGGGGGGGGGGGGGGGGGGGGGGGGGGGGCGGAGGTTCAGATCTGGCTGGGTAAACAGGTACTTCAGACTCTGATGGTCGGTGAAGATCTCACAACGATTACCGAGAAGGTACTGTCGCCATAGCTTCAGTGCAAAGATAACCGCAGCAAGCTCGAGGTCATGAACTGGGTAGTTCTCTTCGTGAGGACGCACTTGACGGGAGGCATAAGCAATCACCCTGCGCTCTTGCATTAGGACACAGCCTAATCCTTGTCGTGAAGCGTCGCAATAGATGACAAAGTCCTTTCGAGAATCAGGGGGAGCAAGCACTGGGGCAGATGTCAGCTTGTCCTTGAGTGCCTGGAAACTTTCCTGACACTTTTCAGTCCAATCAAACTTAACGCCTTTGTGTAGCAGATTGGTCAGTGGCTTGGCGATCTTGGAGAAGTTCTCGACAAAGCTGCGATAATAGCTGGCTAGTCCGAGAAAGCTTCTGACTTGCTTGACAGTCTTCAGAGGGGTCCAGTCAAGAATAGCATGAACTCACTCTGGGTTGATGGCAATACCATCCTTGGAGATGACATGCCCAAGGTAGGTTACTTCGGGAAGCCAGAATTCGCGGAATACTTGGCATAAAGTTGATGCTCACGAAGCTTTTCCAGAACAAGACGAAGATGTTCAGCATGTTCTTCTTTATTCTTCGAATATACCAGAATATCATCCAGATAGACTATGATGAACTTGTTGAGGGAATCCATGAATATGTAGTTCATCAGACGAGAGAAAGTGGCTGGAGCATTGGTTAAGCCGAAAGACATAACTGTGTACTTGTAAGAACCATAACGAGTCACGAATGCGGTCTTTGGAATATCCTCTTCACGAACACGGACTGGTGGTAACCCAACCTCAAGTCGAGTTTAGAGAAAATCGATGAACCAGCAAGTTGATCATATAGATCATTGATCCGAGGAAGGGGATATTTGTTCTGAATTGTAGCTTGGTTGATAGGACGATAGTCTTGGACCAAACGGTTCATTCCGTCCTTCTTCTTGACGAAGAGAGAAGGTGCTCCCCAAGCAGAGAAACTTGGACGAATGAAACCCTTGCGAAGAGATTTGTCGATCTCATCCTTAAGTTCAAGGAACTCATGAGGCGGCATCTTGTAGGGTCATTTAGCAATAGGAACGGTGCCTGGTTTCAAGTCGATGACAAACTCGACAGCCCAGGCAGGGGGTATTCCTGGAAGTTCTTCTGGAAAGATGTCTTGGAAGTCACGAACGACTGGAATCTTGTCAATTCCCTCAAGAGGTGTTGCATTCAACACATTCAAGATATAAAGTCGTGCTTCGGCATTTTGAACCAGACGAGCATTGTAGCTTACTATCTCATCTGAAGGGTGTAGAAGGTGGACGGTTTTAGTGGCGCAAACGATAGAAGCCGTATGTGCTTTCAACCAATCCATTCCCAGAATGAGGTCAATATTGGAAGACTTCAGAATAATGGGGGAGGCAAAAAATTCCAACCCTTCGATTTCAACTGAAACGTTGTGGCTAACCATGGAGGTTTGGCATTGGCCCGCAGGTTTTTTTTACCACTAGTGGAATGTGCATCTCTTCGTATTTAATGCCATGCATGAATGCAAAATCTTCAGATATGAAAGAATGCGATGCTCCTGTATCAAATAAAATAGCAGCTGGTACTAAATTAACAAGAAGAGTACCCATCACAGTGGCAGGCTAGTCTTGAGCTTCATTTAGATCAATATGATTAGCCTGACCACGACCATAAGGTCTGGCATTGTTGTTATGGGGCTGATTGTTACGGCCAGTTGAAGGCAGAGCCAACTGGCTTTTTTTTTATTGCACTCTTTGGCAAGGTGACCTGGACGGCCACATCTGAAGCACAAACCATCATTGGGATTGGGAGCAGGAGCTTGGGATGGTACATCTTGAAGAGGCTGCCTCTGCGGTGGAGGAGGCAGACGAGGTGCGGCATAGGACTGTCTTGGTGCAGCTGCAGTTGGACGATACATGCTGTGGGGAATCCATATCCGACGCTTCTGCGCTTACGGGCCCGAAGATGAGCCAGCGTCACGGCTGCGCCTGAGGGATCCCTGATGTTCCTGCAGACCAGTTTCGACATGAATGGCCTTGTTCACCAAGGTGGCGAAGTCAGCAAAGTCATGCACCAGGAGCGCTAGCTTGATATCAGGGTGAAGTCCGTCACGGAACTTCTCTTGCTTACGAGCATCAGTAGCAATGTCTTCTTCAGCGTAACGGGACAAGTCCAAGAATTCCCGCTGATAAGCATTTACAGACTTGTTGCCTTGGGTGAGGTTGCGGAACTCTCGCTTCTTCTTGTCCATGATCCCTTGAGGAATGAAGCGGGCACGGAAAGCGGCTTGGAAATCCGGCCAAGTGATGACCGTTCCAGCAGGCAGGGTATGCCTGTGGCTATCCCACCATTGAGCAGCGGGACCCTTCAGAAGGAATGATGCAAAGGTGACATAGCTAGCAAGGGCCACACTAGCAGACTCCATTTCATACGTAATGTTGTGGAGCCAGTCATCAGCATCAAGGGGCTGAGTTGAGCTGCGGTAAATAGTTGGGTTGAGGCGCATGAAGTCCTTCAGAGTTACTGGGGTTGGCTCTTGATTCATGTTCGGACGAGGAAACTGAGCCATCATTCCTTCCATGAATTGACGATTCAACTCAAACTGTTGCATCATTCCAGCAATAAATTCGAGCGGTAGTGGATCGTTGGCACCACGGCCACGACCAGCGGGTCTAACCATCCTGCTAACATGTAACAGGGGGTAGTTCAGCATTAAGCATTTGCAAAGACAAGGATCATTCATGATGAAACATGCATAATGAAAGAGGTACGATGGATACCACTTCGTAGTCAACACGACAGTGTGTGTACCATTCAGAATACTATTCTAAGGAATATCTATGGCTTATCCAACTTTGGGGTGAATGTGGTCACGGGATCCTAATGTTAGAGTTAGTAAATTCGTTTAACCCGAATGGAAGAGAGATCAGAGTCCCAGAGTATAGACGAGGAGTAAAAGATCCTAATACCACCCAATGGCGACGTGGGCCCGTAAGCCACACAGCCATGTTAGTAAAAGTTTTTCAATGACTAGACTCGACTTCGGCCAAGGAGTTGGAAGGGGGCTACCTACAGGCAGTCGGCTCTGATACCAACTTGTGACGCCCTCGATTCAATCATACACTAATCATACACGCAAATGTGTACGATCAAGATCAAGGACTCACGGGAAGATATCACAACATAACTCTAGACACAAATTAAAATAATACAAGCTTTATATTACAAGCCAGGGGCCTCGAGGACTCGAATACATAAGCTCGAATACACAAGAGTCAGCGGAAGCAACAATATCTGAGTACAGAAATGAGTTAGACAAGTTTGCCTCAAGAAGGCTAGCAAAAAAACAACAATGATCGAAAAGGCAAGGCCTCCTGCCTGGGAGCCTCCTAACTACTCCTGATCGTCGGCGGTCTTCACGTAGTAGTAGGCATCGGCGGTGGCATCTGGCTCCTGGGCTCCAACATCTGGTTGCATCAACTGGAAAGAAGAAGAAAGGGGGAAAAAGGGGTAGCAAAGCAACCGTGAGTACTCATCCAAAGTACTCGCAAGCAAGGATCTACACTACATATGCAAAATTATCAAAGGAAAGTTGTATATGTGGACTGGGCTGCAGAAATGCCAGAATAAGACGGGGAGAAGCTAGTCCTATCGAAGACTAGCATCTTCTGGAAACCACCATCTTGCAGCAACAGGAGGGAGTAGAGTAGCATAAAGTAAAGTAGTAGTGGTGTTATCAACCTCGGACAGAGATCCTTTCTCGACTCCCTGCGAGAAAGCAATCCCAGAGCCATACTATCCATTTCTCATATCCATGTCTCATCTCAAGTATCCAATTCTAGTTGTATCGATCAGGATACAACTCCAAGTGTCCGTTACCGTAGGACAGGCTATCGATAGATGTTTTCTTCCCTGCAGGGGTGCACCAACTTACCCACCACGCTCGATTAACTCCAGCCGGACACACTTTCCTGGGTCATGCCCAACCTCGGCCAAACAATACGCCGCAACCCGACCTAGACTTAATAGAGAGGTCAGCATGCCGGACTAAACGTATGCCCCCAGGGGTCATGGGCCATCGCCCCGGGAACTCCTGCACGTTGCGAACGCGGCCGGTGAGCAGACCTAGCTACCTCCTTCAAAAAGGCAGGTGCTTACCAGTCCAACCCGGCACGTGCCGCTCAGTCGCTGACATCTATTAAGCTTCGGCTAATGCATACGACGCAGAACGCCCATACAATGCCCACGTGATGGTTAGTGCTATCAGGCCAGAGGCCCCTCGGATCAAATATACAAATTGTAGTGGATTAGGAATGCGCGGTAACAAGCAGAGACTCACGAAAGATGTGACCCCGTTCCCCGTCTCGAGGACTTGCGGCAAGGGCTAAGAATGCCCGGCCACGCCTCGTAAGTATCTCGCGGGCACCTTCCAGGTCAACCTGACTCCACATCACTCGCGGGTACCCCTCAGGGTCGACCCGCCTTTCCAAGAAACAGCTGTGAAGTCCAAGTATCCGTGTGTCCAAACATCAAGGGGAAAACCCGAGGAATCACCCCCGGTGAATTCCACTCGATGTAATCATCAAGGTTAACGTAAGAGGAACCACCCCCGAGGTTCACACTTGAGGGGTTGCACGACAGAGTCGTATCGGAAGTGGTTAAGGCGGAATCACCCCCGATGACCACGACCGAATAGCTACACTACAGGGTTAACATCAGAAGTGCTGTAGAGGTCTCACCATCGTCACTCGATAGTAACCCAGTAGTGTCGAGCAACTAAGGGGAAAGTGATGTGCAGTGCCGGGGCCTGGTCTTCGATCCCGTTGATCGGGTCTTCAATGATGAAGCAGGGGCAACAAGTACAAGGTGGGGGTCACTGATGGATCACTAACCAACCTATACTAAGCAGTTTAGGATAAGCAGGTAGGTAACAATGAGTAGGTTACAAAAGCAGGCTATGCATCAGAATAGGAGCAAACAATAACAGTAGCAAAATCTAATGCAAGCATGAGAGAATGGAATGGGTGATATCGGGATGATCAAAGGGGGGGCTTGCCTGGTTGCTCAGACAAGAAGGAGGGGTTGTCAGTGACGTAGTCGATCACAGGAGCATCGGCAGCCGCCATGGGGTCTACCGAAGAGAAGACGGGGGAGAAACAGTAAATACATAGCAAGCAAGTGCATAACAGGACAACAGGCATAGCTAGACGTGTTCTAACGCGGTCCTAGACGTTATAGGTGAAGGGGGAATTCAACCGGGAAGGTGTTCCCAGTTCCGGACCTGTGTCAGACAGATGACCAGAGGGGGAATGTTCCATGTTCAGATAGTTAGAGGCATCTGACATGTATGTGGGTAGCGTATTCGGGTTCGGCCCATTTTTCTGATCAACTTTCATATAGAAAACTTTTTCATCTGACTTACGGATTATTTTATATTAATTTTCAAAGTTTGAAAAGATTTTCTAATATTAATATCATTTAAATTAATTCAGAAAAAGGAAAGTGATGTCAGTATGGCGTCATCAATGCATCAGCGGTCAACTGACCAGCTGACCAGTCAACAGGGCCCACGCGGGGCCCACTGGCAGTAACTAGGCAATGCCCAGCCAACCGTTGACTGGGTCAACAGGGCAGTGGGGCCCAGTGGCAGCGACACCGGGGTGGGGCCCAGAGGCGCCCATGTCAGCACGGCAGTGGAAGTCGCGCTGGCGACCAAAACGCACGGCGGCGCGCATGGGAGGCCGCCGGATTTGCGCTACGGTGGCTCAAATCGGACACGGCTGGACTCGTTCGCCTGCGGTCGATCTCACGCATCCAACGGCGGTGGTCGCGAGGGCTGGAGTTGACCGGAGCAGGGTGCAGCGTCGATGACAGCGGCGGCCGGAACTCGGCTCGATGCGGGTCAGCAACGGCAGCTCGTTTGCGGACAAACTAAACGGCCAAGGGACCTCTACATGCGCGTGCGGCGGCGATGAACTACTGCACGTGGCCATTTGGTCACCGGGAGGTGGCCGGCGATGAGCGTGCGCGGCGGAGTGCTCGGCCACAGAGGTAGGGGGAGCTAGAGGGCGCGCGAGAGGGAACAGAGAGATGGGAGAGGAATAGGGGCTCACCTTGCGGCACGCACGGTGGCCCTCGGAGGTTTAGTAGCAGCAGAGACGGCGCCGGAGACGAAGAAGATCGACGGCAGCTGGAGATGGGGACGAGGAAGAACGGCGGCTGCGGTGCTTTCCGGTTCCAGCGGAGGGTGCTAGTCGAAGGAGTCGACCCCGGCGGAGCTCACCGACAGGGTAAGCGGGCGCGGGGCCGCCGAGGGCCGCCACAACAACGGAGGGCGGCTGCGACTGCGCTCGGAGGTGGACAGGGAACGAGGGGGGACGCGAGGAGGAATCTGGTGGGGAGAGGGAGAGGCGGAGCGGGGCAAGTGGTGAGGTGAGTGGGAGAGGCGCCCGAGGCGTCGCCCTTATCCCCTCGGGGCGGCGCCGGCGAGGTGGGTTCTGTGGCGACCGCGCCCTGTAGCGGCGCGCGACCGAGGAATAGGAAGGGGGGTGCGCTGCGGGGAGCTGGGCCGACTGGGCCGGCCAGGCTGGTTGAGGTCCAGGGGACAGGGGGGTTAGGTGGGCCGATCAACGCAATGGGCTAAGGCCCATGGAGGCAGGGGCTTCTCCTTCTTCTTTTTCTCCTTGCTTTCCCTTTTTCTTTTTTTAAAGCTTTTCTATTTTAGCTATTTTAGGCCACTTAGACATTTTGCAAAAATGTTGGTTCACCACCAATATTACCAGAAGAATATGTTCCACATGATGAACATTTTAGTTTTCATGTCTGAGCATTTTTGAATTTCACACATAAATTCAAATTGAATTCAACTGGAATTTGAAATGGAATATTGATCAAAGTGACCAAGCACTGTTATAGCAAAATGATTAGCTTGATCTCAGGGATTACTGTAGCATCATTACACCGGGGTGTTACAGGTGGTTTATAAGAAACCAACTTGATCACGAACTCAACATAGCGGTCAGGCGACAACCTGGTAACACTTCCGAGAAGATATTCGGGAAATCACGAACCACCGATATGTTACTAAGCTCGAGAACAATCTTGATTTTCAGGGCAAGACGATGTGATCAAGAGAGTGAGGGATTGACACAATCCTAACTCATTGACCGAAGAGTGCACCATAAATAAGGACTACGTAACATGATCAATCTTAGAATGATAATTCAATAACCAACACGCTAAGGATGAGAATATTGTCCTTTAACTACCAAGCAACGCAGTTGCTAGGAGTATTGATTTCACACATCATGATTCACTTGTCGGTATTCTGCTTGCAGTAACACGGGAACCGAGGAATGAACAATGATGGCGAGAAGTATCACTACATCAAGAATTCATAAGGGAAGGTGCAATTCTCATGACATTCCTGACATAAAATGGGTAATACTTCAGGGTAGAACAGACCAAAGCTGGATTGCATTTTGATCTGCGGAATACAACTGCTTTGACCCAATCCTGGAAATGGATAAGGTACTGGAGTTTGTTTCTCCTAGTCATTCCAGAACAGAATGGCTTGACGGACCACAAGAATAATGGGCATCGATGAACACGAGTGCACGACTACTCCTGACTATCAATTGATAGACGGGGGTCAGAATACAACTAAAGTGGGACAACTCAAGGAACATATAAGTTTCTGAGTTGTGGATGCATAGATTAATATGTCGAACCAAGTTCAACAGGTTTCTTCCAGATAACCCATGCAGAAAGGTAGAACTGGCA
Organism: Thinopyrum obtusiflorum; assembly: GCA_036873465.1. Classification (NCBI taxonomy): domain Eukaryota; kingdom Viridiplantae; phylum Streptophyta; class Magnoliopsida; order Poales; family Poaceae; genus Thinopyrum; species Thinopyrum obtusiflorum. The sequence continues at coordinate 105,500 of JAAAWM010012183.1, read as the reverse complement.
GAGTCACAACATAGAATTGAGAACTCATCAAGAGCACTCTGGTTGTGATCTTTTGGTTCAAAGAACTTCTGCCATAAGCAGTTCATGGTATTTGGAAGAAGGAAATACCACGGACCTTGAGGACTATCGCAAAGGTTACTAATATCCTAAAGGAACTAGCAAACACTAGCAACATGAAGTAAGTAGGGTGAATTTTGGGCTCAAAAACCCAGGAGTAGAATACCTACTACTAAGTAGCATCACGAGATGCTTTCGAGAATGATGGCCAGAATCATCACACTAGAACACAAAACATGGATGGAGTACCAGGTGGTTCTCTAAGACACCTAGGGTCATAATAATAATTCCAACATATATACCGAGGCAATGAAGTACCTCAACACACTAGTTAGTGTGGTTGATCTGGCACAAAGAAACTTCGGAACGGTAAGGAGGGATTTACAATGCATCAGACTATTTAGAAACCTGGGATGACTCGGACAGCATAACAGCTGTAAATGCTCAAAAATATTTGGGACATCCTGCAAAAATGGTGGCATAACCACTTAACATCGCAATATCAAGGTTCCGAGATCAGCCATGAACACACGAAAGTAGTAGAAACTGAATTGAGACTTGAATCCATCAATCCTATAAGTCTATGGATTAGTAACACGTGATCCTGATAGAAAGAAGAGAGAGCCTAGTTCCTTAACCCCGTATGAAAGATAGGATGACTCGGATCAGAAGGGCATAAGGTATAAGGAGTAAAAAGAGCCTTACGTTCCATCCCACAATTAATTCCCTTACATAACTAAAGCATTTCTAGACTCAACTTCGACCAGTTTGGCTTGGTAATCCTACAGGCAGTCAGGCTCTGATACCAAAGCTGTCAGGACCCTGATCCTAAGCCACATCGATCTAGCATGTAACACATCATATCACTTTGCGGCCTCACGCACGGTATTCCCACAGGTTTCGCCTTACCTGGCCCGGGACCGTTTGCGCCTTTTGGCTCACGTATATGATAGTGTCGCTAGCATCCATATGACAGAGAACCCGGGCTGACATGACTAGTCGTGAACCCAAAGTGGCACTAACTTACGGGGACAGGCATACATGAACCAACATCAAACGTGTCAGTCATCAGCGTGTGAATCCGGGCTGTAGCAACTAGGCTAAGAGGACTCCGGGAACCCGGGCTGTAGCAGGCTAGCAGGACTCCGGAATTAACCGCGTGACATTTCCCCGAAGGGACAGACACTAGAACGAAGTGGATCACATGCTGGCCAGTCTAAGTGTTCCGGAGCAGTAGCAACTGGGCTAGCAGGACTCCGATAAACCGGGATGTAGCAGACTACCATGGCTCAGTGGAAGCACTAGACTACATTTCCCCATAAGAGAGGCTACCAAGGATAGACAACTAGGTTGTCGGATCCCACACATACCAAACATTTCAATCATACACACAATATGCTCGATATGTGCAAATACAACATGGCATCACAACAGGACTCTTCAACTCAAGTATTTATTCAATAGGCTCCGAGGAGCGAGATATTACAAACATGGGTCTCATGACCCAACATTCAGAGCATACAAGTCAAAGCACATGCGGAAGCTTAACATGTCTGAGTACAGACATCTACAAATGAAAAAGGCTGAGAAGCCTGACTATCTACCAGATCCTGCTGAGGGCACAAGATCATAGCTGAGGTATCAAGCTAAACGTCAAAGTCCACACGGAACTACTAGCGAGACTGAAGTCTCTCTGCAAAAACATAAATTAAGCAAACGTGAGTACAAATGTACCCAGCAAGACTTACATCAGAACTAACTACATATGCATCATTATCAACAAAGGGATGGTGGGGTTTAACCGCAGCAAGCCAGCTTTGATTCAGTGGCTAACCTGAACTACTACTGCAAGTAACTCTTTTGAGGTGGCGCACACGATTCCACATATTCACCATTTCAATACACCACTATGGATCCGCTCCCGTCTCCCTACGAGAACGCCATCCATAGCTCTCGCGCTTATCTTGCGCATTTTAGAGTATCCACTTTCACTTGTCTATGAACTGTATAGGCAACCCAGAGGTCCTTTACCGCGGACGCGGCTATTGAATAGATGATGTTAACCCTGCAGGGGTGTACTTCTTCACACACGCTCTCACCACTTACCGCCGTTTACACGACATGTACTCGGCAACCTTCAAGCGGAAGCCCAACGAGGGTGTCGGCCACGGCGTACCTAAACACTCAAGTCTCTAGTCCAGGTTTATCGCCTATTTAGGTTCCATCCACAGGGAGTCCGGCCGAGGTTTCCACATACGGCCCCGAACGATGTGTATAGGGTTCCGCCGCACCAAACGGGCGCCCGGCATACCCGGCCACGTGCCTACAGCATCACAGCCCACCCCTCGGGTCAGCGCTGCGCACGGCCTCCAGCATACTACAAACACCAGAAACTACTTGCAACTCCTGGACAGAGGACAAGGGTGGTTAAGAAGCCGAGAGAGTCAATTAAGGATCCTAATGTGTGGTAGTAGCTGTTCATGGATCACAAACACAGAACTCAGTTCCTGAGGACGGTTTCAATGAGACAACCCACCATGTACTCCTACATGGCCTCTCACCGCTACCTTTACCAAATCATGTTCACACACTTAGCTCTCAACAGTAAGACATGTTCACGCACCTCCAATTCATCCCCGATGAATCAGACCTGACTCAACTCTAAGCAGCAGCAGGCATGACAAACAAACATGAATGAGTAGGCACATCAGGGCTCAAACAACTCCTACTCATGCTAGTGGGTTTCATCTATTTACTGTGGCAATGACAGGTCATGCAGAGGAAAAGGGGTTCAACTACCGCAGCATGTAACAGTTGAATCATTGTTGTCCTAATGCAGTAAAAGAGAGCAGAAGCGAGAGAGTGGGATTGTATCGGAATGAACAAGGGGGTTTTGCTTGCCTGGCACTTCTGAAGATGGTATAGTTCTTCATCAGTGTCATCGAACTCATCGTCGGAACGTCGTCTACTGAGAGGGGACAACACCGGCAACAGAGAAGAAACACGATCAATGCAATGCGCAATATGATGCATGATCATGACATGGCAATATGAGTGTGTTGGGCTAATGCAACTACAACCAGATGGGTTTGACCCATTTTGAACCAAAGATTCAAAGTTCAAACTCACTTGTGATCTTAAATAGTGCTTTATCATGTTTTGCACTAAACAACAAGTTAACTTGTTTAAACATGCATGAAACCAGTAGAGATGGATAGATTGGATTTTCCTGATCATTTTTCATATATAACACTTTGCATTTGGAGTTACAGATTAATTTCTATGATTTTTAGAAGTTAGCACTATTTCCTGGAATTTCCTGAATAAGAATAAATCCAGAAAATGATTAACTGCATCAGCAGGTCAACTGGGGCGGTCCAGGTCAAACCTGACCAGTGGGTCCCACTGGTCAGTCTCACGGTGCTGGCTCGAGTCACAGACAGGTGGGACCAATCAACGGCCACGTCAGCAAAGTCAATGCTGACGTGTGGGTCCCACTAGATTATGAACTAATCTAAACAGAAAATTAAATTAAGCTAAACAGGCACAGGGCCCACATGGCAGTGGCACTAGGGGTGTTTAGCGGGGTGATTAGTGCTAACTAAACCAGCGCCATGTCAGCAGTTGACGCCGGCGACCACAGCAACGGCGGGGACTCGCCGGAGTTGCTCGGGACGGCGGTACAGAGCACCGCTTCGCGTGTGGTTTGCGGCTACGGTGAGCTGGCGGTGCGGCGCCTCTAAAGGAGGCAACGGCAGGTGCTAGGGTGCAGTGTAGCGGTGGCGGCGATGGGCGGAGCGGCGGCCGGAGTTCGGCCGTGAACGGGCAGGCGGTTCTGACGCCCAGCAGGACGAGCGAGTGTGTGCGTTCGGCTCCTGGGAGCGTGCTGAGCATGAAGACAAGCTTGGACATGAGCTTTGCTAGCTCTGTCCATGGCGGCCTCATGACCGGCGGCGAGGAGCTTCGGTCACGGTTGGGGATCGGGGCTAGAGCACGCGCGGAAGTGAGGGGACAGGGGGGAAAGAAGGAGGAGCGCACGGCGATCTCGATGGCGTCGTCAGCGAGCTCGGGGATGCACTGGGGTCGACGAGGCAGCGGTGGCGATCTCTGGTGCCCGGGGTAGAAGACGGCTGTGGTGACGGCATTCGGGGGCGTCCGGTGCCGCGTGGCTCGGCGGAGAGGGCTAGGGCGATGAGGCGGAGCTTCTGGACGGATCGAGGGGACGAGTAGGAGTTAAGCTTGGGGATGCTGATACGTCTCCAACGTATCTATAATTTTTGATTGTTCCATTGTGTTATATTATCAATCTGGGATGTTTTATAATCATTTTATAGCTTTTTTTGGTACTAACCTATTGACATAGTGCCAAGTGCCAGTTGTTGTTTTCTGCATGTTTTTTACATCGCAGGAAATCAATACCAAACGGAGTCCAAATGCAACGAAACTTTACGGAGATTTTTTATGGACCGGAAGACACCTAATGGGCCCTGACTGCGCCTGGGGGGTGCTCCAAGGAGAGCACAACCCACCAGGGTGCGCCAGGAGGCCCAGGCGCGCCCTGGTGGGTTGTGCCCACCTCGGGTGCCCCCCAGACCGCCTCTTTGCTCTATAAATACTGAAATATTCCAGAAACCCTAGGGGAGTCCACGAAAATCAATTCCATCCTCCACAGAGTCCAGAACCACCAGATCCAATCTAGACACCATCTCGGATGGGGTTCACCAGCTCCATTGGTGCCTCTCCGATGATGCGTGAGTAGTTCTTTGTAGACCTTCGGGTTCGTAGTTAGTAGCTAGATGGCTTCCTCTCTCTCGCTGAATTCTCAATACAATGATCTCTTGGAGATCCATATGATGTAACTCTTTTTGCGGTGTGTTTGTTGGGATCGGATGAACTTTGAGTTTATGATCAGATCTATTTTTTATATCCATGAAAGTATTTGAGTTTCTTTGATCTCTTTTATGCATGATTGCTTATAGCCTCATATTTCTTCTCCGATATTTAGGTTTTGTTTGGCCAACTTGATCTATTTATCTTGCAATGGGAAGAGGTGCTTTGTAGTGGGTTCGATCTTACGGTGCTTGATCCCAGTGACAGAAGGGCAACCGACATGTATGTATCATTTCTACTAAGGATAAAACAATGGGGTCTATCTCTACATAGATAGATCTTGTCCACATCATGTCATCATTCTTATTGCATTACTCCATTTCTCCATGAACTTAATACACTAGATGCATGCTGGATAGCGGTCGATGTGTGGAGTAATAATAGTAGATGCAGGTAGGAGTCGGTCTACTAATCTTGGACGTGATGCCTATATAATGATCATTGCCTGGATATCGTCATGATTCTTTGAAGTTCTATCAATTGCCCAACAGTAATTTGTTTACCCACCGTTTGCTATTTTTCTCGAGAGAACCACTAGTGAAACCTACGACCCCCGGGTCTCTTTCTCATATATTTGCCTTTGCGATCTACTTTTCCTTTGCATTTATTTTCAGATCTATTAAACTAAAAATACAAAAATACCTTGCTGCATTTTATTCTTATTTATTTTATTTGGCGTTCGATCTATCAATCCAATACAATTTTATTCACGTCCGTTTGCCTATCTTGAGGCGCCGTTACCCGGAAGGGATTGACAACCCCTTTAACACGTCGGGTTGCGAGGATTTGTTATCTGTGTGCAGGGGCTGTTTACGTTGTGTTGCATGGTTCTCGTACTGGTTCGATAACCTTGGTTTCATATCTGAGGGAAATACCTACCGTTGCTGTGCTGTGTCATCCTTCTTCTTTGGGGAAATACTGACATAGCTTCGAGCTGCATCAAGCTCCTCTCATCCGCTCGCTATTTAAATGAGGCAGACACCTGGCAAGAACCGCACCACACCGCTGCTCCCCATATCCTCCTTGCACCATTTACTCCACACTCTCCATCGCATCCGGTGAGCAGGAAGATGAGTTCTCCGGCATAAAAGTCGGCTGGGTGCCTCGATAAGCCATGCAACTCGCTGCCCCACCTCCCTCCCCGCCCCAGGCCATCAGTACCATGGGCGAGGCTGCAGGCGGGCAAGCGGAGGAGCAAGCCGCCGCTCCAAGCTGGCCCCTGGTGCATCAACTCGATGCTCCAAGCCTGCTCGCAGAGGATTGGCCAGTTGCTGCACGCCAGCACATAGGGGACCATGGCGTCCAGTGCACCGTGGTTGGCCGCGCCATCCGACGCAAATGTTGGCGGAATCGCGACATGCTGGCGGAGGTGGCCAACACGTTTGTGGCCACCACCAACACTGAGGAATAGTAGACCACGAGAGCCGCCGCCGCTCTGAACCCACGAATGCTACAACCACCGCGTCACCGGCATAGACACCTGGTGTGTTGCCTGGTTTGGCTCAAAATATCATGGACCCCAGCTGTGGCCGGCATTAGAAATTATACCTACTTCCAGAAGTTATTCGCGATTAGTCAAAAAATGATCAAAATATAATTAATTACGCATGGTCTTGACATGTTGTGCTCACACTTGTAATGGGAACTTGAGGTTTTTCTTTATTTGTAACTCTCCTCACATTTTTTAGCTTTCAAGTGAATCATGGTTGTGGACATTATCTATGAATGTGCAAATATCTGTGAACATGAGTTTGATGTGGAAGTTGAACTTGGAATGTTGGGCTTGCGTGTGAACCATACCATGTCCAATGCTTCGTCTGTTATTGTTTGGAAAGTAATTGCTGTTATTACATGACCCAAAAAAAATTATTTTGTGCACATCAGTAGATGCACGGACATCACAACAGGCATGCTGACTGGATAAACATTTACACCTAGCTATTATGAAGGAAAATTTGTATTGACAACAGTTTTAGATAGCAGGAGACGCCTAGCTTGCTCTGCCTCTACTAGCTTCTTTCTGGCTTCTTCCATCTCTTCTTTGGCTTGGGTGAAGAGAGCATCTGATTGCTCTTTTCACTTCTTCAGGAACTCAGCTACATTCTCAAGGGCTACTGCACGCTTTCTTTCAGCCTTTACTAGAGCCACGAGGACACGAACAGTTGACGACTCCACCTGGCTTGTGTGTCATCCAGCATCATCTGGGAATTTGCACCTTGTGTCTAATCTAGCATCATTAGGGAACGGGCACCTTGTGTGTAATCCAGCCTCATTTTGGAAACATGATCTCGAGGTTGACCATACTTCCCTCCTCACAGGAACTGCATCCTGACATGAAGTTACATCTTTTATAGATCAATACTCAGAGCAACCCAGATCCATTTAGTAGAAGCCAGATAAACATGACTCGGAGAAATGAATTCAAAAGGAAAAATATAAAAACAGAGTCCAAGGTGAGAACACCCACTTCCTACATCAAGCTAAAAACGAAAGCATTAGGATGATTAAGACTCTTCTTATTACACATCGAAGAACACGAGGCTAAGAGAAACAGAAACTACAACATATACACATCGAAGAACATGAGGCTAAACAAAAGTAATTGAAAGGGTGTTACTTACCAAAGCTCGTTTTACAGGTTCGGTGCAGCCCCTCTTTAACTTGCCATGCTCCTTGAAGATGTCCCCAATATCCCGTATTTGGTCTTCATTGCCCCTCTGCATGTCCGCACTCCTGGTTTTAAAATCTCAACATGGCAAGAAAAATATACTAGTAATGCTCACGCATCTTGTGGGCAACATTAAAGCACTCGTCTGCCATGTTAGAGCATCTCCAACAGAAGCGCAATGCGCGGCATGTTAAAAAAGCGTTTACAGTGCCGGAATAGCCAGTTTTTGTGGGCCCGGAGTGCTGAGATAGAGAAGTAGAGATAGAGAGTAGAGAGTAGAGACATAGATAGTTCTCAGCATAGATATAGCATAGATAGATAAAAAATAGATAGTTCAGCAACTCCTCGTCGTCCGACTTCTCCTCGGTGATGTCCTCCTCCGATGTCTCAATGTAGGTGTCAAGATACCGATCATCATCAGAGTCCCAGGGCAACGCTGCTCCTAGCCTCATGTTGAATTGAGCAGCCGCTTTCCGCGTACGCTTATCCTCGCGATAGGCGGCTCGCTCCGCCCTCCTCTTCTCCCTCTCCGCCCTCCTTTGTGCGTAGAACTCGCGCTCGTTGATGATGTCCTGCGGGAAGCGTTGGTGCCACAGCGCCATGGCTTCCTCATCCAATTCGGTGATGCCGAGATGGTGCTCCTGCCTCCGGTTGTCGCGACAATCCTCGTCGGTGATAAGCCGCGGCGGAGGCGCGAGCTCCTGCGCCCGCTCCCGCGTCGGCACGTTGGGGAAGTTCAATGTTCTATGAGGCCACCGGAGGCACCACACCGCCACGTCGTACGCGCGGGCGGCCTTGTGGGCTGTGTCGAAAGTGTTGAGGCTGAGGCGCATCCCGCGGAACCGGATCTCGGCGGGGAAGCGGCCGGAGGGGCGCGCGTGGACTCCGCGGTATCCCCAAGTTTCCCGGCGACGCGATGGCATGGTGGGGCGGCGGCGGCGAGGCGAGAAAGAGTGGGGAGAGAGCGGTGGTGAGGCACAGAGTGGGGAGAGAGTGGTGGCAAGGCACAGAACGGTGGGAGGGCGTTGGATTTTATAAAGCGCGCTGAACGCCCGCGCACCAAAACTAGCGCGCTCCCGGCCGCTTTTTCCAGCGCGGGCGCGATCCTTTCCCAACGTCCCTGCTATCTCTACTCTCTTCTCTACTCTTATATTTATTTTATATTTATATTTATCTCTACTCTTATAAAAAACAGAGTTGGTGATGATGGTGTGCCTGCCGTCCTGCAATATAGGCCGTCCGATTTATATCCGACGGATAAGAAGGAAACTATGGCAATGTTGCAAAAACATACCCACACCCCTCTCCACATTTACAAATAAGGCCTTACCTCATTCATCCTTTTCTCCAACAAGATAAACTACTCATACAAATGCATCTTGATGTTCCGTGCAACGCATGGGCATCTTGCTAGTTCTAAAAAACTTTCCATCATTTGCCACACTACTGGTTGCAGGTGAAGAACCTACCCAAGCACATCACGATACAGAAGTGATGTCGGCGTTCTGGGAATGGGGGTCCCCAGACTTGCCTGCCTGTGGCCCATGGCGTGGCACCACTAACGGCCTCGTACGGCCCATCTTCATCAACAATCACTCAAGACCCTCGCGAGGGGCCAAGCCTCGCGAGGCGGACGACACAAGACCTCCTTAGGGGCGACCTCCCTAGGCTGGCTCCCGAGGAGCGAAGAGATATATGCAAGGGGCACCTCGTGAGGTTTCCCTGACATGAGCCATGATGATCAAGGCCAGGCAGGCGCCAGCGGGTGCAGAGTACCGGTTGCCTCTTTGGTGCTAAAGGGGCAAGCGCAAGCGAGGAGTCCCGACGCATCAGGCAAAGGTTTCCAAATCGGTGCAACGAGACCAAGACCAGCAGGACAGCAGGACAGCAGGACGGAGGTCACCGTGGATCCCACGACGGCGTCACCACCAGAGCCTTTGGCAGGCGAAGACTACCTTTTGTCAGGATAGCTTGTACTAGTCGTCCCCTTTGAATTGGCCGTTGTGGGATCCCTTCCCGCCTAATATTTGGGAAGAGGACCCGGGCCTCTATAAATAGGACTAGCCACCACCGTAGGAGGCAACTGATCTTAGATCGGATTCATTCCATCCTCACACGCACAAGCTCACCGAGCTCAAGAACACCTCTCCTCAGGAGGTTGTTCTTCCCTTGTACTTGTTCATCCTCAGCCTACAAGGCAATCCACCACACCACACTGGAGTAGGGTATTACAGCACATCGGTGGCCCGAACCAGTATAAACTCCTGTGTCCCTTGTTCCTCGGGTTCGGCGAGCTAGGCTTTGAAATCGTGGCGAGTGTGTGAGCTAGGGGGAGAGAGATCTTCGTACCTCAAGGGTTTTGCCGGAACCCGCAATCCGACATTTGGCACGCCAGGTAGGGGTGCCCTGAAGCTTTTCTTCTGTCGATCCACGCTCCGCTGCTCCACCACGTCCATGGCGGACGCACGCCTAGCCCGCGCTGAGCACCGGGCCACCCTCGCCGCCCGTGTCGCTTAGACAGCTCCTGTCGGCGGCCTCCCCGTCGTTCTCCATCAACCGCCGCCAACGCCGCCACCGGCCCGGCGGGAAACGAGTAGCAAGCAGCATCGCTGCACCCCTCTATGCGGCGGGACGGCCGCACCGCCCCCCCGTCACTGACTCCGGCCGGCTCATCGTCCCATGCTCGTCACGCACCCACGGACGCGCAGGCCGCGCTGCTCATGGCAGGCGAGCTCCTACGCTACCGCCCGGTCGACGACCTCTATGAGGACTGGCTGGACCGCATCGCCGAGCTCATCAGGGCCGCTGGGGGCTCCCCCGCACCATCTCTCTCGTTGCCTCGCCCTCCCCCAGATGCGGGCGACGTAGCTCATGGAGCGCCTCCGCCACCTCCACACCAAGACGGCATCCTGGCGCCAAGACGCACGGCCCCTCGCCGCGACCCGCCGCGCCGGGTGCCCGCGCACGAAGGAAGCTGCCAAGAAGTTCCCTGACCGCAAGAAAACGCTCCTGCACTCCTGGCGCCACCATGTCATGACCGCATGCCGCCTGCGGCAGCGGTGCGTGGGCATCAAGATCAAGCTCCGCCCCTGTGACGGCCCCCGGTGGCCACAGCAGGCTGTCGTGCCTTCACTCCAGAGCTGCGTAGCGTCGTTTGGTCAGGCAAGTTCAAGCTAGACCTGCCTCCGTGCTACGACGGCACCCACAACCCTGCCGAGTTCTTGCAGCTCTACGAGCTGAGCATCGAGGCGGCCAACAGCGACGAGAAAGTCATGGCGAACTGGTTCCCATGGCTCTCAAGGATGGTGCTCGCTCATGGCTCCTGAATTTTCCCCCGGGGTCAATCTCCTCCTGGGGTGAGATGCGCGATCGCTTTGTCACCAACTTCCAGGGCACTCGCGACCGCCCGCCGGCCGCAGGTGACCTGCGCCGCATCAAACAGCAGCACGGAGAGACCCTGCAGAAGTACTTCCAGTGCTTCAACATCGTTCACCTCAAGATTCCCAAGGTGATGGACGAGGCCATCATTTCAGTGTTCTCTGATGGTGTCTGCGATGTCAAGATGAAGGAGGAGCTCACCATCCACGAGGACCTGTGCATGGCTCTCGAGATGTTTAACATGGCGACCAAGTGCGCAAGAGCTGAGGAGGGGCGCCTCTCCCTCCTCGACCTCCCTGCTGCCGGCCCAGAAGAGAAGAAAGCCAAGGCCAAGGACGTGAAGCGCAAGGGAGTAGCCGTGCTCGCGGCGGAGCCGGACACGAAGCGCGGCCGGGACCACCCCGAGTCGTCCAAGTGCAGCCCCCCGCTGCACAAAGAACCGACTCTGGGCCGCTAAGATAAGTCTCGCATTCAGATCGGCCAAGCGCTGCGAAATAGGATTCCCATCTCTTGCAGCCTTGCTACAGCGACGCCGCTGTCTTTTCCTACCTTCAGGTAGCTGCTTGCACGCTAAAGGGGACCTCTTGAGCATCGTGCCTCAGGAGCTCTTACTAGACCTTGGGCCGCTCACCTCCTGGCCTTGACCACGGCATCGCGACCTGGCATACCAGCGGCGGCTGCAGCCTGCCTGGGGAGCGGGACCTGTCAGCATAGAGCACAATGCTACGCGAGGATGGAAAAGGGGGGGCTGAGCCAAAGCAAGACATGCGGTTGTAAATCTTCATAATAAGGACAACATTAACAAAAGGCACTACGGATCCTTACACGCCCCCATGGGGTCCATCTCGATTCCTTGCAGGGAACAAAAGGAGAAGGTTTCTAGGAGCCATATCTACAAGCGTCGCCGCCGACGTCATCATCAATAGTGGGCCAGGAGAGGCCGACGCCAACCCCATCCAGATCAACAGCTGCGACAAGCAGACGCCGCTGCTGCGCTCCGGGCACGGCGGGAGCTCGGGGCACGTAGCTGTCGTCACTCGTCTCTGGAGTCTCGTAGGGCTCGGGAGAGACGCTGGACTCCCAAGCATCATCGCTGCTGTCGGAGGAACTACTGGCGAGGCCAGCGGCGGGCCCGGCTCCTGCCGCTATGCCATCCCAACGGCCTCCTCCAGGGCAGCACTCCAGGCGGCGGCCTTCTTCGTCGAAGACCTTGAAGAACATCATGGAGGTGCCGACGTATTCGAAGTGGATGGCGAGGGCACCCTCCACGCAGCAAGCTCGGGCGACCTCGCCCCATCCGCGGGTCATGAAGATCTTGCCCGGGGAGACGACCTCAACCTCTGCCCCCGTCGCCGGGCATCACACTCGGCGTGCTATAGCCACAGCTCGAGTGGACCCCTCGGCGGCATCTCGGCGGAGAAGAACTGCGGGAAGCGAATCCAAGAGCGTGGTAGCATCACCGCCCACACCACAAGTTCACGCGAGGAGCCCTTGGCATGGGTCCCTGGGGCGGCAGCGTGCACCGCCGCGGCACGGCCACCGCGGCCCTGGCATGATCGGCGCCGATTGCTGCCTCCTCCTCCGGAGCCCTCTGCCTGGGCGTACAAAGGCAGCGGATATCCGGGGGGAGGCCGCTCATGCCAAGGCCTCGTCACCTCCGGCCTCACGACGACATCACGGGAGCGGGCCAGCCTATTCTTCGGCGGGAGTGGCCCCGGTTCTTCACGGGGAGCTTTCCCCTTTTCAGCAGCAGAGAACCTCCATATCGGTGTCATGAGTGCCACAGCAGGGGGAAGAAGAAGAAGCGGGCGGAATGGAGGAAGAGATGAGCGACGGGGGCTCTGCCCCCCTCCTCATTTATAGCCAGGAGGAGGCCAACCGCCGGCCTCCACGATCGAAGGTAATGATGGCTTTTCTTCTGCAAGCAGCTGGGACTCGTCAAGTCGGGCAGTTGCCGAGGCAGCGTGGGGAGCGGAGATGCCCACGTCCCGTCAATCGCCACGCGTCAATCAAGGCCGCAGGCATTTGGGGCCCGCAGAGCTCCACACTTGCAACTTGGCTTCACCTCGAAGCCAAGTCCGAGCGCGCCTTGGGCCCGGGGGCTACTGTCGGCGTTTTGGGAATGGGGGTCCCCAGACATGCCTGCCTACGGCCCACGGCGTGGCTCCACTAACGGCCTGGTATGGCCCATCTTCATCAACAATCACTCAAGACCCTCGCGAGGGGCCAAGCCTCGCGAGGCGGACGACACAAGACCTCCTCAAGGGCGGCCTCCCTAGGCTGGCTCCTGAGGAGCGGAGAGATCTATGCAAGGGGCACCTCACGTGGTTTCCGTGACGTGAGCCATGACGACCAAGGCCAGGCGGGCGCCAGCGGGCACAGAGTATCGGTTGCCTCTTTGGTGCTAAAGGGGCAAGCGCAAGCGAGGAGTCCCGAGGCATCAGGCAAAGGTTTCCATATCGGTGCAACAATACCAAGACCAGTAGGATAGCAGGACGGAGGTGACCGTGGAGCCCATGACGGCGTCACCACCAGAGCCTTTGGCAGGCAAAGACTACCTTTTGTCAGTATAGCTTGTACTTGTTGTCCCCCTTTGAATTGGCCATTGTGGGATCCCTTCCCACCTAATATTTGGGAAGAGGACCCGGGCCTCTATAAATAGGACTAGCCACCACCGTAGGAGGCAACTGATCTTAGATCGGATCCATTCCATCCTCACACGCACAAGCTCACCGAGCTCAAGAACACCTCTCCTCAGGAGGTTGTTCTTCCCTTGTACTTGTTCATCCTCAGCCTACAAGGCAATCCACCACACCACACTAGAGTAGGGTATTACACCACATCGGTGGCCCGAACCAGTATAAACTCTTGTGTACCTTGTTCCTCTGGTTCGGCGAGCTAGGCTTTAAGATCGTGGCGAGAGCGTGAGCTAGGGGGAGAGAGATCTTCGTATGCACCTCAGAGTTCGAACCTCAAGGGTTTTGCCGGAACCCGCAATCCGACAAGAGATGCACAATTACAAGCTGATATTCTGTTGGACAATGGTGGCTATAACCAATTACTTTTACGGAACAATAGCAACCAGGAAATTTGAAGTGTAGGTATGAACAAAATTGGAACTACACATGTACTGCTAAGAGATTCAATACACACATTACCAATCGAGGAGGAGTACGATGGTCGCGGTGGCCTCTGTGCATCATGGTCGGCAACGGGAGTCAGTTCATTGTCTACGACGGTGGTGCTTCTGCGCTTGGCGTCGGCTTCCGGGAAGCAGATCCGAGACCATGGAAGACGGTGTCGGGGAAGAGGCTCCGTGTACGACGACGACGGTGGACCGGCACCAATGCAGCGTACGACGTCGTCGATGAGGCAGATGCGCTGCGGTGGACGAGTGCGCCGATGTAGAAGGGGAGGAGCACAAAGGCTGCGGTGTCATGGAGAAGTCTATTTTGCGGTGGGGATAGAAAATGGGGAGTATTCAGTTGTACTACTCTGGGTGTCGGGGTGGGGTTGGCTGGGTAGGGTGAACCTGAAGTTTCCAAAACAGCCCCCTACCAAGCGTCATACGTAGGCCTGTTTGGAAGGGTATGATGGTAACTTCGCACTGCTCGAATCGGGGTCGCGGGAGATTTTCCCGCCGACCTCAAAATTTTGTGACACAGAACTCCCCGTGTGGCGTGTTGGGTGATTGGGCTAAGCAACTAGCGAGTAGTACTAGTAGTTAGTAGTACTAGTAACTACTAGTACTCCCTCTGTTTTTATTAACTCTGCATATTAGGTTTGACCGAAGTCAAACTTCCTAAAGTTTGACCAAGTTTATAGAAAAATATAAAAATTTACCATAACAAATATGTATGATGTGAAAATACATTCAATAATGAATCTAATGGTATTTATTTGTTATTGTACATGTTAATATTTTTTGTTATAAACTTTGTGAGAGCTTACAAAACTTGACATTGACCAATGCTAATACGCGGACTTAAATAAAAACGGAGGGAGTACACATTTGTTTTCTTAGTTTGTAGTGAATTAATAATTTGTTGTAATTGTGAAATAAATATATTAGGCTACTGACTTCGAATGTAATGCTCTATACGATTCAATAGTTAGAATCATTGTTGAATTCCAAGATGTATACGAGGTCTATAGTACTTCACAATATGCTCAAACTCACATAATCCCAGTCAAATGAAAATCTAAATGCATTTCATAGTTATTACTTTGTAGGATGCAACAAAACCAACCATAACTCTACATCATCCATTATAAAAGCAACATTTTGAGCACATCCCAATGTGTGAATGAAACGTGTAGAGAGAGCTTGCAAAGATGGAGCAGATAGGGCGGGAAAGATTGTATGTCTGTGGGCGAGAGAGTAGGAGAAAAACCTAATGAGAGAGAGAGAGAGATAGAGAGAGAGAGAGAGAAAGAGAGAGGAAGAAGTTAGGTCTGTGAGAAAGATGGAGACATGTAATATACGTGAGATGCGTGTGCATCCGGATTTTGTACACGTGGAAGGAGAAGAGACAACAGTTTTGATGAGAGAGCTGGAAAAACATGGACGAGAGGGGAAGGATCTCGGGACTATGCTTCGATGCCTTAAGGCACCTGCCTTTGTGTCTATGACGTGTGGGTCCAACAGATGGTTGGCCCACATGTCACTGACCCAAAGGCAGGTGTGTTTAAGGCACCGAAGCTGCGTCTAGGATCTCGTGGGTTGAGGGATTGATAATTTTGTGCGGGAGAGAGAGGGCGGGGGAGGAGTCAGTCAGCCGTCGTCACATCATCCTGCTTCCAAATGGCCCCGCCTTCTCTAGTGCAATGTGGTCACTGTCTTCGATCTCCTCGATGCCCTCTTTGAAGATTGAGGTGGTGTGCATGCTGGGGTGCAGAGAAGCACAAGCGAGAGTGGTCACCATATAACCTTGGATGGGGATGAATTGTGTGCTCGGGGGAGGGGGAGTGTGTGTGTGTGTGTGTGTGTGTGTGTGTGTGTGTGTGTGTGTGAGTGTGTGTGTGTCAGATATTGAGAGAAATCAAACCTATGGAGAGAATATATGTGTGTGTATGTGACGGAAAGCTACATGCTAAATAGGGTTTTCACGAAGAGATTGTGCGTGCGAGATAGAGAGCGATGTGCAGGCCTTGAGGTGGGCAGGGGCCGGGTGAGGGTGTCAAAATGTGTGCGTTGATGCATGTGTTACATGCGATCGTGTGAGGACGGACAAATCGAGAGAGATGGTTGTTGTGTTAGGGATGCTCCTCTCTCTCTCTCTCTCTCTCTCTCTCGCACACACACACACAAGTACAAATAGAAGACCGCTCTCTCATGTATACACAACGTATCGGCATCTCTCTATGTCTCACTAATGCATGATCATTTGCACATTCACACCTCTCTATGTCTCTATCACACGCACACCGTCTCCACATTGCCCTTTCGCCACAACACACATATGGACACATACACACGTTCTCTCTCAGTCACACACACAAAATTAGTATTATAAAATACTAGGGCACACCTAAGACGTCCAAATCCAAATAAACATGAACTAAAGCTAAATTCAAATATATGGAAATATTGTAGTGTGAAGGACTTTTCTAGGAAAAAGAAGTTAAGTAATATTCGGGGATTGTTTTCACACACACAAAAAGGTTCGGTGGATGTCCTTCGAGCGCGACACGGTGACGCACAGTTCGATCGACCGCGCGGCCGTGGTGCACGCGCTTGCACAGGATTCCATATCGTTGCTGTGGTAACTAATATAAGCGCTGCCTCAGTCTAATGTTTACGTGTACTAGTACGGTTTTCTTTTAAGTTTGACCAAGCCAATATAAAACTAAACTAAGCTCCCATACACGCACTCATCAATATGCCGCCCGCCGCCGTTGCGCATGCCGGCGCCTGCCTGCTCCGGCCAACCATTTCTCGCCCATCACCGCCGTGTCGCTGCCATCCCTGTGCCATGAAGCCGAAGGCTCGCCCGCTCACATCGTCTACAGTCCCTCCTCGCGATGCCGCCGTGCTGCCAAGCATGCAAGCAGCTGGTGGAGCCGCATCTATGCACGCAGCATATGAAGAGCATGACGAGCGCGTGCTCCAGCACGCCGGTGAGGAGGAGCTAGCATGTCATTGTCGTCTCCGCCCGCGCAGAGGAGGTGCGCATGGTGGCTGTAGCGGCGGAAGCCGGTCGCGCCCACGCCGAGCCCACAAACCGGGTGCGGACGCGGAATCTACCTTCGAGACCTTGAATGCCACGTGGATCCTGCAATCTGAAGGAGCAATTTGGGTCCGTTGACTCTTGTGAGCCGTTGGATGCAACATGGATGGCCAGAAGGGCTTCTTAAACCTCCAAAATTGATGCACTGTTCATCTTCTCTCTCAGGCATCGAGCCGCCAGCCCACCACACGCCTAACTGCCTGCCACCGCCATGCTTCCCCCCACCCCCGCCATCCGTTTAACCCCGGGCATGATCCATTTTTTCTGGTGAACTGCATTCCACACCCAACACTCATAAGGTAGATCATGGGCACCCTACCACCCTAATATAGATATTGGGGTAGCTTCTTGTCGGTGTACTAAAGTTTGGGCTCTTTAGCACCCCATACTTGTGCACGGGCAGTCGTAGCCACCTCTACGGCAAGGCCTGAAGGGGGCGATCGAAAACAAGATACAAGACAAAGAGGAAGCAACCGAGCCAGAAGACAGAGGACAAACTGGACCCCTGGCAAGATCGTTGTCGGGGCGGCTCACAAGACCCCGGTGAGATCCTTGCCGGGACAATTTACAGATCCCTCACAAGGGCACCCTTGAGGTTGAGAGCTCTGACACCATCGACAACGTTAAAGCCAAAATCCCAGGAGCGCGCGTAGTGGCATGCAGATCTTTGTGAGGGCCAGGAGACGAAGCACCTAGCAAGATCCTTGCCGGGACGCTTGCGGGGCCCCGGCAAAATCCTTGCCAGAGACGTCCGCAAGGCCCCGGCAAGATCCTTGCCGGGGACATCAGCAGGACCGCGGCAAGACTCTACTGCCCCGTCACCGCCCCAGCGCTGTGGCCAGCTTGCCAGCCTGGCAAGCACCTGCGTGGTGGCATGCAGATCTTCGTGAAGACCCTGCCACCCCTCCAGCGCAGCAGCTGGCCAGCCAACTTGGCACGGCATGCCTCATCGGCATGGACGCGTGTCATGACAGGGCGAGGCGGCAACGGACGGGATGGGCTCTCCTCCCGTCCCCGATAAAGCTAATGGGCACATAAGCAGTGCATTTATGGCGTTTGTCCTAAGACGCTGGCGATAAACATAGGCGATGTAGCTACTTTACACCTCCTGTGTGCCACTGTGGCAGCCCCTTGGACATATAAACGGAGGCCCACGGCGTACTAGAGGAGGATTCAAAGTTTTGAACCTCTCGGCCCAGCATGCATGTGAGCAGCTGGCCGAAGCTCAAGAACACAGAATACACAATCAAGCAGGACTAGGGTTTTATGCTGCTTAGCGGCCCGAACCTAGGTAAAGATCCGTCGTGTTGACCTTTAGATCTGCTCTTTGCACCACTCCTCCTCCCTGCCGAACCGAAGAAGGGATCCAAGTGATCCCATAGGTGTCGACCTTCTCTACGCCGACATCTTTGGCGCGCCAGGCAGGGGCGTGAGTAGTTTTGCAAACCCGATCTAGGGGTTAGCGCGTTGTTTCCTTGATCACCATGGCTCCCAAGAAGTAGGCGATCACGGCGATCGTTTCTTTTGGGGCCGAACTACCCGTGCCAACGCACATGGGCGATGGGGTAGCCGCAGATGGTGGCGGGGGTGCAGATCACGACCATCCATGACACTCCGGCAACCGAACCCAGGCAAGCGGCATCGTTCATGCCCGAGACGACGAGCCACACGCCGCCACATCCAGGAACGGAGCCGTACTGCCTACGGGCGGCACGGGGACCTCCAAGACACCCCCACTGGCACCCGCGCCACGGTCCTCTCAAGCCATGCGCGATGAGCAGTGCCGCGACGTTGGTGACCCCGGGCGCCACCGTGGGAAGACCCCTCTACATCACTCCCGAGATGCACAGGGCCGACATGCACGCCAAGATCCTGGTCAAGATGGCGCGCGGCCACGGAACCGTGACTGTGCTGCTTCTAACATAGTTAGAAGTCCGAGCACCTCCCGTTCTTCGCGTTTGTCGCTGCCACCTACGTCGGCGGAAGCATTAGCGCGAGTACAACTACTCCTCGACTTCCCTCCTACTGCGGAGAAGCAAGAAGAGTGGAGGGCTGTTATCCAGAGCCTTATCGACAATGCCAATAAGGATCAGCACCAGGAGGCAGGCCCCTCGCGGCGTCGGTCCACCGAGCCGGCGCGTGCAGACGGTGGAAGGGCCGGAGGCGCCACAAACACGGTGTACTCCCCTCCACCACGTCAGTGGCGGTCGCCAGCTCGGCGGGTCGACGCCCGTAACGATGGATCCACAGCTTCGTCCAACCCACGAGCTCGCCGTGACCAATGTCAAGTTCTTCAGGAGCGGGTTAAAAAGACGCTCGAACTACCATCGAGCGGCGGCGGGAAGCATGCCATCAGTCTGATAGGCGTGCAGGGCCCACTGCGTACAGGCCTGCGCCGGGGGATTCTGGAGACCTGCCTTACGAGGTAGGTTGCCCAGCTTTTACCCATGAGCTGCGGCAGTTCCAGTGGCCCACTACCCACACATTCAAACCTGAGGTCCTGGAGAAGTACGATGGCAAGACCCATCCATCCGAGTTCCTGAGCGTATACACCATTGCGATGCAAGCTGCTGGGGCTCGGGACGGTAAGGTGCTCGCAAACTACTTCTCGTTGGTGCTGAAACCCAACGTCAGGTCGTGGTTGATGCACCTGCTGATAGATTCCATCTCCTCTTGGTCGGACCTGTGCCACGAGTTTGTTGGCACCTTTACTGGAGGCCATCAAGCTCCTAGCCAGCCAAGTGATTTGCATCTCATCCCCCAGAAGGATGGCGAATCCTTGCGCAAGTACATACAGAGATTCAGCCGTGTGCAGTACAACATCCCAGATGTTTATCTTGCCACTGTCATCAGCGCATTCCATCAGAACATGCGCAACGGCAAGATGTGTGAAGAGCTGGCCATGAACAAGGTCAGGGATGTTGCCGAACTGTATGTTCTGGCCGACAGATGTGCTCATGCTGAAAAAGGAAGGAAGTACCCCGGTGAAGACGCCGGCACGAGAAGTGATTCCGGTGATGAAGACGCTATCGCCCCGGCAAGGAAAGGCTGACGGCGCAATAGAAAGTGCAGGGGCAAGACCGTGTGTGACAGCCTGGATTTTTGCCTTCTCGCTTTTGCCGGACTTGCCTTCTCTCTTTTTCCGGACTTGGTTTTCACCGTGGTTTTTGCCCTGATTTGACTTAGTTTTTGAATCACTTCATTTGGACTTGTCACTTGGGCATATCCTTGGCTTTCACCCAAGTGACCTATCTACATTATTCTTCCAACAAATTCCCAAAATAATCAAATGAATATTTTTCCTAAAAGAAAAATATTCATTTCCCTCTGTGAAACTCACTTCAGAACCTTGTGCTCCAAAGCAACCTCAATTTTTCTTGCTCAGAAAAATCTGAGATAATTCATGAATATTCTTAGGACCCTGGCACATCATCCCATGCAAAAATATTGCATCACTTTTTGTAATATTTTTGCTGTAGAAAATCTTTTCACTTCTGGACCAGAAATGCACTTTGTAGCAAGTGCATTTTTCCTTGAGCTTTTGGCCTTGTGTTTTCTTGAGCTTAAACACCTTCCTAAGAAACCCTAAAGCCCGGGAGATTAGCCCTAATGGCCTTCTAGAAGGTGGCCAAACTTGGCGACCAAGTTTCGGACCAGAAACTTGCCAGCTTGGTAGAGTCATGTCTGGTCGGCCTGGGTATGATCCATCACCTCTCCTAGACGTAACACTGCACGGTTGAGCGCGTAGACAAGGTTTGGCCGCTCCTGGCCGTCGTTTTGACCATGCCAGCTTGGTGACCGCGTGAGGACATGGCGCCTGGCAGCGTCTCGACGCGCTCTGGCTGGCGCTTTGCTCTCTGTTTCGTGCGTGCTCGTTCCAGCGATCGCCCCCGACTGCCGCACCGCGCCACAACCCTCGACCCATCAAGCTTGACCCCTCCCTGGCGCTCGCCAATGCCGGAGCCACCGCAGCAAGCACGGGCGCGTCGCGGCCAAAATGCCACAGTGCGCATGTGTGCTTGTCTGCTTCCCCAACCGCCTCCTGTGCGCGTCCGCAAGCGCGGGCAAGCCCCTGAGTCGACGCAGCACCTTGCCCCCTCGCGTTGGAGCTTCTCGCCGATGTTCGCCGCGTGTCCAGAATGCTTCGGCGGTGACACGTTTCCCCCCTCTTTCTCCGGCTATATAAAGCCACCCCGACTTGAAACCTGGCGACGCACCACTCCACACAACCTCCACGAACACGTAGAATGGCCGCAGTTTGGTCGGGCAGGCCTCTGGCCGTCGCCCCGACTCGAGGACTCCGGTGTTCCCCGCAGGCCAGCTGCCACTCTCCAGGGACTCTCGAGCTTAGGCAATTGCTTGGGCAGGGCCATGGTGGTCTGTTGGTGCTGCTTGGAGGCTGCCAAGCCCTCGGAGCTGCCTCTAGCCGCCGTCTTCAACCTCTCCGGCGAACCCCGTCCGCCACCGAAGCTTGCGAGGTCAACCCCGAGCTCCTCCGTCCACCTCTCGCCAAGCAACGGGTACGGGCAGGTGCGCCGCGAGCCCCGCTTCCAATCTATCCCTCTAGCCTAGCCCCAAACCTCCTCATCGCCGGCGTGAGCTCCGGCGAAACGCTGCCCCTCCTCTGATCTCGATCCCCCTCTCTCTCTCCTGACGGGCGGGACCAGTGTCAGCCTCACCACTCGCGCCCAAAGCGGTGCGAGTGGAGGCGCACTCCCGTTTTACGTCTTCGACGTCACCCCCCCAGGATTTTTTGTTTATTCAAATTTAATTCAGAAATTTGACTAAACTTTGACCAGCCACCATTTCTAAACCATAAGTCCAAATGAGTTGATTCTTTTTGCATTGTCTTTGTTACAGAAAGCTCTAACAGCACACCAAAATGTGGATTTTTCGTTACTGTCTAGAATTTCTGGCGATTTTCAGAATGTGTTTTGACATTTATTTTTGTGGTTTTAAATTATTTTTCAGAAGGAGAAGCTTGTCTTGAAGCAAACCAAGAGGGGTGTGATCCTCCTCTACACTAAGGCAAGCCACACCTGCATTTGGATGGTCTTATTTCAATATCTATGATTTTCTACTTGAATATGAGTTCTTATTTGCATTTAAAATTTGGTAAATAATTTTGGTAAATTGTTAGTTACTTTATTCTGTTAGAAATGCTTGTTTTTGTTACTGGTTGCATGCAATGAACTTGTTTAGTTAAGTAGAGTAAGGTTTTGCACTATGCATATTGCTATGGTATTAATGGTAGTAATTTTACTAATTGATATTTTCATTTAAATAAAGAACTAATAAAAATGTTGCTTGCTGGTAAAAATGAGGTAGAATCAGAAAGTTTGATCCTTAGTGTTGCAAGATAATTGTGTGGTTAAGTTTGATCCATGAACATGAGTTGTTTGCTTTGCATGATGAGTAGTTGCACGATTTCCGGTATTATGCATGTTAGTAATAAAAAGTTTTCTTAAAGTTAAACCTGATTAAGTTCAACTTGAATATGATGCTGATCACATCATGGTGCCACTGAATCGGGTTTCTAATTCAGTGCGACCACATTTACCTAATGGGAAGGTCTTGATTCGGTCCTTTGTTGTGGCTCTCACCGGTGCCTCCCGCGAGGGAAGGTTATGGGCGTGCATACCCTGGCCCGGTAGGCAGACATAACCTTGTGTGCTCGTTTTTGTTTTTATGGTACCTTGTCCCCATTTGGGACCGTTTTGCCACGACGGTGGCCGTTGGTGTCTTTGGTAGACACGGGGCCACCCAAGACCTAGTCCTGAGAGGGAGATGGTCGGAGTGGCCGGGGAGAGTGCATGACAAAGGGAGGGTTTCGTTGGAATATTTTGGTCCACCCGAATGGGAAAGCGAGGCCAGGTACTCCGTAGTGTGGGTAAAGTGCACTACCTCTGCAGAGTGTATTTAATCTATCGATAGCCGCGCCCTCGGTTATGGGCAAGACTCGGGAGTAATTCACACCATGGATCAACCTTTATAATTAATCTTGCAAACTAAGCGATTGTTGTGATGCATTGTTTCGTGGTGAACCTTGAACACTCGAGGTGTTCATGGATTTTGGTTTCAGGTGTGACCCCGGTGTGGTCACCGTTTGGTTACGAGGTAACTTTCTGGTAAGCGAGTCCGCGTGACTCGGTGTACTATTTGGCTGCACTGCATCTGTAGTATTTCTTGCATTAATTTTAACTTGCTTAATTATCATGATATTGTCTGTCATCGTGCTTATGTTTGTTGTGAGCTTGCAAGTACATTCAATGTACTGACCTGGCGTGTTATGCCAGCTTTCAGGCAAGTCAATTCGCATTGGAGCGCATCTCGTGTCTAGGCCGTGTCCACGTCGGTGTCCCTGTGCTATGGAGTTCCGCTGCGTCGTTCTTCCGCTGTCACGTAGTTTCGTGTGATCGAGGCCCCAGCCATGTTCATTAAATAATGTACATACTGTCCAGCAGCACTATGTGTGCCGCTTGGCCTCGCATCTCGATGTAATATCAGACCTATGTACCCCACTAGTATCAATAAAGTGGTTATTTCTATACCGTGTTGTTGTGTATTGCGAGAAGACTCAATCTCTGGGCTGGCAATGCAGGGTAAACCGGTTGCTGTGAGCCGGGGTGCCACAACGCTTGGTATCAGAGCCGCGCTGATTGTAGGACACGCTAGACTGGTAGTGCGTTAGTAAAATGGTAGATAGCTTCGTTTGAGTGCCGGTAGTCATAGAAATTGGTTGTTGCATTGCATGCATGTTTAATTGTTGTTATTACTAACCGTATGGTTTGTGAGTGTAGATGGTACCAGTACCGATCTTGTACCATCCTGAGCCAGTTCCGTGCACATCGTCGCACCTGCTTCAGAATGTGTGGCGATGATTCTATCCAGAGGGTGCTGATCCAGAGTATCGGGTGTATCGCGAGCATCTGGCCGGTGCATTGTATGAGTATTATGCTGAGGTCACTCTACACCACAGTTCCCCATCCGGTGCTTACACTCATTCGTCTAAGGGTGGTCTTGCTTCTACGCCATCTCAGGCGGTTCAGTTTGCTGCTATCGAGGCTCTTGTAGACTTGTGCTACAATGAGGTTCTCATGCACACCCACCCTGGTCTTTTCTACTACCCATCTCTTCACGAGAATGGGCGTATCCGCTTTCCTTTGATTAATCCGGCGTGCGATCGTCCCACTAGTCACCTTGCATGCTACATCACCGCTAGTTATCTCCTTAACTACGAGTTAGCTCGGGAGCTCTCACGCGCTCGCGCCGCTCTCGCTGCTGCTCGTATAAGGAACCCTCTTCCAGCTGTCATCTACACTTCTGCTCCTCCCACCTCCGTTCCTCCGACGACCTCGCAGGGTATCGTTAACCCTCTGATGGTGAACCCTCGCAGCGCTCCTGCTGCATGGTCTTCTCTTATCGCTACTCCTGCCGCTCCTATGCTTAGATCCCATCCCCCACCTGCCCCTGAGGGAGAGCCCTCGAGGCAGCGCCAGTGCACCTCTCTTCCCCCAGAGATCTCGACTATCAGTTCAGGATCTTGGTCCGGCTCAAGAGACGAGCCTGCAGTAGCACCATCCGAGCAGTAGACCGTTAGAGTATCGTGGTAGTCATGAGCATGATGTATGGCTGTAACCGCACTTGTCATGATGCGTAGTTTCATGTACGAGGGTAGTAGACCCATTGAGATGTTTACTTTCATGTTGGGACTATGTATAATTACGTTGGACTCTTTTATTCGACTTGGTTTTCATTCGTTGTTTTCTTCCGGGATTTGTCATTGGTTTTCCCCCATTTTGGAATTTTCTCATCATGGTTGCTATGTATTGGGAAAACAAAAAATAGGATGCCGCGTGGAGGCAGCAGCAGTCAAGCTGGTGAGGATGTCCCTGTCCATCGTTCCGCAAGACAGGCAGGACATTCCCCTGAGCCATACCAGCCACCTCCGCCTCCACCGCCACAACCGCCTTCCACCGAGCAAATCCTGCGAATGTTTAAAGAAAGAAGGAGCAACGATCTGCTGGAAATACTAAAAAGTGTACAAGTTATGGTTGGGCAGAATGGAAACCAGAATGGCCATAATTCCAAGCTGTCAGATTTTCAGCGAACCAAGCCTCCCAGTTTCAGCCATGCCACTGATCCTTTGGACGCCGACGACTGGCTAAGGACTATTGAGAGAAAACTGGAAATTGCTCGCACAAACGAAGGAGACAAGGTTCCTTTTGCAACGCATTATCTCAAAGGAGCTGCCGCTGTACGGTGGGATAATGCCAAAGCAATATGGCCTGCCGACGAGGAAATTACTTGGACAAAATTCAAGGATCATTTCCGCAAATATCATATTCCCACCGAAGTCATGAAGATCAAGCAATGCGAATTTCTCGCTCTCACTCAAGGCAGCCTGACCGTCACCGAGTACCTGAATAAATTCAACCATCTGGCCCATTATTCTCTCCACGATGTGGCCACAGAAGAGCGGAAGATCGACCGGTTCCTTGGAGGCCTAAATCAGCATCTCAGGTGCACTCTCAGTATGTTTGACTTCCCGGACTTCCTGACTCTGGTGAACAAGGCCCTCATCACCGAGAGGGAACACAAGCTCCTGCACGACAACAAGCCAGCTGCTAATGACCACAAGCACAAATTTTAGCCCAAGAAGGATATGCAACCAGTGCAAAAGGCTCGTACTTGGCAACAGACTCAGGTGGAGTACAAACCCAATTGGCAGCAGAATGTCAACAAGACTACTACACAAGTCAAGAATGTTGTGACCAGCCCGGTGCGCGACGATTGTCAACGCACCAATTCGTGCTTCAGCTGTGGTCAAACCGGACACTACGCCCAACAGTGTCCCAAGAACACCAAGCACGTAGCTCCATATCAGCCGCAAGTCAACTACATGGAGCAGTATTCCGCCCCCGATATAATCCAAGGGCAAGTTCGTCACACCTCCACAGATGAAGCCCAAGAGGACCCAGAAGTCGTCATTGGTATGTTCCTCGTTAACAACATACCCGCCGTAATTTTATTTGACTCTGGGCTTCCCACTCTTTTATTTCGCGGGGTTTTGCTTCCCAAAACAATTATCCTTGCTCGATTTTGGGAAAACACATGCTGGTACAATCCCCAGGATCCCTACTCAGAAGCAATCTCGTCTGCCAAAATTTGGAGATTGACATCAAGGGCGTCAAGTTTCCAACATCGTTGATAATCATCGATTCCAACAAATTGGATGTCATTCTGGGCATGAATTGGTTAACCCAATACCAAGTCCGCATCAGCTGTGCGACCAGAGAAGTTACCCTGAAAAATATGGAAGGTCACACTACCAGTTTTTATGCCCGCAAGCGCATCCCCACGAAAGATATGGTTTTCGCAGCAGTGGCAAAAGAGGTGGAATTAATCCCAGTGGTCAGTGAGTATCCAGATGTATTTCCTGAAGAATTGCCCGGCATGCCACCAGACCAAGAATTGGAGTTTGCTATTGACCTGGTGCCTGGAACCACTCTGATACATAAGAAATATTATCGGATGCCTTCCTTAGAATTGGTGGAACTAAAGAAACAACTGGATGAGATGCTGCAAAAAGGATACATTCGTCCAAGCTCTTCACCATGGGGATCACCAGCAATCTTCGTGGACAAAAAGGATGGCGGTCTACGAATGTGCGTAGACTACCGACAGCTGAATGACGTCACCATTAAAAACAAGTATCCACTGCCAAGGATTGACGATCTGTTTGATCAACTCAGTGGAGCCCAAGTGTTCTCAAAGATTGATTTGAGGACGGGATATCATCAACTCAAGATAAAGAAGGAAGACATTCCTAAGACCGCGTTCACCACCCGGTACGGTCTTTATGAATACACCGTCATGTCCTTCGGACTCACCAACGCTCCTGCATTCTTTATGCATATGATGAACAAGGTGTTTATGGATTTCTTGGACAAATTCGTGGTGGTGTTCATTGACGACATCCTCATTTACTCCAAGAGCAAGGACGAACATAAGGAGCATCTTTGAGCAGTTCTGCAAAGGCTTCGCGGTCATCAACTGTATGCCAAATTCAGCAAATGTGAGTTTTGGCTCCAGCAAGTGGGATTCCTCGGGCATATCCTCTCGGCAGAAGGAATCTCGGTGGACCCAAGCAAGGTAAAAGATGTACTTGATTGGTCTGCACCCACCACCGTCTCAGAAATCTGGAGTTTCCTTGGACTGGCCGGATATTATCGCCGTTTTATCGAAGGATTTTCCAAGAACGCCAAGCCAATGACTGAGCTTCTCAAGAAGGATAAGAAGTTCGTATGGACGGAGGACTGCGAACGGAGCTTCAATGAGTTAAAAACCAGGCTGACATCGGCACCCGTATGAACTCTTCCAGACATCTACCGCAGTTTCGATGTTTACTGCGACGCCTCCAGAAAAGGACAGGGGTGTGTACTCATGCAAGATGGCAAACTGGTGGCCTATGCATCTCGCCAACTGCGGCAACATGAAGGAAACTATCCTACTCATGATTTGGAATTGGCCGCAGTGGCACACGCTTTGAAAATCTGGAGACATTATCTGATTGGAAAGAAGTGCCAGATATTCACCGACCATAAGAGTCTCAAGTATATATTCACTCAGCCTGACTTGAACCTTCGACAGCGAAGATGGCTCGAGTTGGTTAAGGACTACGACCTCGGAATAAATTATCACCTGGGCAAAGCTAATGTGGTGGCTGACGCCCTCAGCCGCAAACCAGCCAACCTTAATGCTCTAATGGATTCCTTACCTCCGGAGCTTTATGAAGAAATCATGCAGCTAAACTTGGTGATCACCAACGCCCGTCTTACCAATATATTGGAAGTTGCCCCTACTCTCAAAGAAGAAATCCGCAGTGCTCAAGCGGATGATAAGGTGTTACAAATATATGTTCAGAAGATGCACCAAGGACAAGCACCGGATTTCTCTATGGATCAGCAAGGTTCGCTAAGGTTCCGAGGAAGACTTTGCGTACCCAACCAAGAAAGTCTAAAGAAGAAAATATTGGCGGAAGCACATGAAGCACCATACTCAATTCACCCCGGTGGTACCAAAATGTATGAGGATCTTTGTCAGATATTTTGGTGGGATGGAATGAAGAAAGACATCGCGTATTTTGTGGCCTGTTGCGACATATGCAATAAGGTGAAGGCGGAACATCAAAAACCCGCCGGACTCCTCCAGCCTCTGCCGGTATCCCAATGGAAATGGGACGACATTTGCATGGATTTCATCACTGGATTACCAAGGTCTCATCGAGGAAACGACGCGATATGGGTCATAGTGGACACCTTAACCAAGGTGGCACATTTCCTGCCTATCCGGACCACATACCGTGCAAATCAACTTGCACAGCTGTATGTATCAAGGATCGTCAGTCTGCATGGAATACCCAAGACTATCACCTCTGACAGGGGATCTCTTTTCACCTCCGCATTTTGGTCCCGACTACATCAAGCCTTGGGGACCACTCTGAAGTACAGCACGACTTATCATCCTCAGACAGGTGGGCAAACTGAGCGACTAAATCAAATACTCGAGGATATGCTCTGGGCATGTACATTGGCCCAAGGAACCAAGTGGGAAGACTGTCTACCTTACGCCGAGTTTTCCTACAACAACAGTTTCCAGGCCAGCTTGAAGATGTCACCCTATGAAGCCCTGTATGGCCGGAAATGCCGCACCCCATTGAATTGGTCTCAAACCGGAGACAGCCATATTTTCAGGACTGATTTAATGCTTGAAGCAGAGAAGCAAGTCAAGGAAATCCGGGACAGACTGCAACTGGCCAAATCCCGACAGAAGAGCTACTATGATGCCAAACATCGTCAGATCAGCTTCGAACCTGGAGAACACGTATATCTCCGAGTCACCCCTATGAAAGGAGTCAAGAGATTTCAGACCTGGGGGAAATTGGTACCCCGATATAACGGTCCATTCCCCGTCATGGCCCGAGTCAGAACAGTTGCCTACCAGTTGGAATTGCCACCAGAATTATCAGAAGTACACAACGTGTTTCACATCTCACAGCTAAGGAGATGTATCTCGCCAAAGATTTGGCAGATATGGCAGAAATAGAATTGGCTAAAGATTTGACTTATGAGGAAAAGCCAATCAGAATATTGGATCAGACAGAAAGGGTCACTCGCAGCAAAGAGATAAGGTTTTACAAGGTTCAATGGGAGCATCACACTGAAGAAGAAGCAACCTGGGAAATAGAGGAATTTTTAAGGACTGCATACCCAGAATGGTTTTCCCAAGCAACCGAATCTCGAGGACGAGATTCATTCTAAGTGGGGGAGGTTTGTGACATCCTGGATTTTTGCCTTCTCGCTTTTGCCGGACTTGCCTTCTCCCTTTTTCCGGACTTGGTTTTCACCGTGGTTTTTGCCCTGATTTGACTTGGTTTTTGAATCACTTCATTTGGACTTGTCACTTGGGCATATCCTTGGCTTTCACCCAAGTGACCTATCTACATTATTCTTCCAACAAATTCCCAAAATAATCAAATGAATATTTTCTCTAAAAGAAAAATATTCATTTCCCTCTCTGAAACTCACTTCAGAACCTTGTGCTCCAAAGCAACATCAATTTTTCTTGCTCAAAAAAATCTGAGATAATTCATGAATATTCTTAGGACCCTGGCACATCATCCCATGCAAAAATATTGCATCACTTTTTGTAATACTTTTGCTGTAGAAAATCTTTTCACTTCTGGACCAGAAATGCACTTTGTACAGCAAGTGCATTTTTCCTTGAGCTTTTGGCCTTGAGTTTTCTTGAGCTTAAACACCTTCCTAAGAAACCCTAAACCCCAGGAGATTAGCCCTAATGGCCTTCTAGAAGGTGGCCAAACTTGGCGACCAAGTTTCGGACCAGAAACTTGCCAGCTTGGTAGAGTCATGTCTGGTCGGCCTGGGTATGATCCATCACCTCTCCTAGACGTAACACTGCACGGTCGAGCATGTAGACAAGGTTTGGCCGCTCCTGGCCATCGTTTTGACCATGCCAGCTTGGTGACCGCGCGAGGACACAGCGCCTGGCAGCGTCTCGACGCGCTCTGGCTGGCGCTTTGCTCTCTGTTTCGCGCGTGCTCGTTCCAGCGCTCGCCCCCGACTGCCGCACCATGCCACAACCCTCGACCCATCAAGCTTGACCCCTCCCTGGTGCTCGCCAACGCCGGAGCCACCGCAAGAAAGCACGGGCGCGTCGCGGCCAAAACGCCACAGTGCGCGCGTGTGCTTGTCTGCTTCCCCAACCGCCTCCTGTGCGCGTCCGCAAGCGTGGGCAAGCCCCTGAGTCGATGCAGCACCTTGCCCCCTCGCGTTGGAGCTTCTCGCCGACGTTCGCCGTGTGTCCAGAACGCTCTGGCGGCAACACGTTTCCCCCCTCTTGCTCCGGCTATATAAAGCCACCCCGACTCGAATCCTGGCCACGCACCACTCCACACAACCACCACGAACACGTAGAACGGCCGCGGTTTGGTCGGGCAGGCCTCTGGCTGTCCCCCCCCCCCCCCCCCCCCCCCCCCCCCCCCCCCCCCCCCCCCCCCCCCCCCCCCCCCCCCCCCCCCCCCCCCCCCCCCCCCCCCCCCCCCCCCCCCCCCCCCCCCCCCCCCCCCCCCCCCCCCCCCCCCCCCCCCCCCCCCCCCCCCCCCCCCCCCCCCCCCCCCCCCCCCCCCCCCCCCCCCCCCCCCCCCCCCCCCCCCCCCCCCCCCCCCCCCCCCCCCCCCCCCCCCCCCCCCCCCCCCCCCCCCCCCCCCCCCCCCCCCCCCCCCCCCCCCCCCCCCCCCCCCCCCCCCCCCCCCCCCCCCCCCCCCCCCCCCCCCCCCCCCCCCCCCCCCCCCCCCCCCCCCCCCCCCCCCCCCCCCCCCCCCCCCCCCCCCCCCCCCCCCCCCCCCCCCCCCCCCCCCCCCCCCCCCCCCCCCCCCCCCCCCCCCCCCCCCCCCCCCCCCCCCCCCCCCCCCCCCCCCCCCCCCCCCCCCCCCCCCCCCCCCCCCCCCCCCCCCCCCCCCCCCCCCCCCCCCCCCCCCCCCCCCCCCCCCCCCCCCCCCCCCCCCCCCCCCCCCCCCCCCCCCCCCCCCCCCCCCCCCCCCCCCCCCCCCCCCCCCCCCCCCCCCCCCCCCCCCCCCCCCCCCCCCCCCCCCCCCCCCCCCCCCCCCCCCCCCCCCCCCCCCCCCCCCCCCCCCCCCCCCCCCCCCCCCCCCCCCCCCCCCCCCCCCCCCCCCCCCCCCCCCCCCCCCCCCCCCCCCCCCCCCCCCCCCCCCCCCCCCCCCCCCCCCCCCCCCCCCCCCCCCCCCCCCCCCCCCCCCCCCCCCCCCCCCCCCCCCCCCCCCCCCCCCCCCCCCCCCCCCCCCCCCCCCCCCCCCCCCCCCCCCCCCCCCCCCCCCCCCCCCCCCCCCCCCCCCCCCCCCCCCCCCCCCCCCCCCCCCCCCCCCCCCCCCCCCCCCCCCCCCCCCCCCCCCCCCCCCCCCCCCCCCCCCCCCCCCCCCCCCCCCCCCCCCCCCCCCCCCCCCCCCCCCCCCCCCCCCCCCCCCCCCCCCCCCCCCCCCCCCCCCCCCCCCCCCCCCCCCCCCCCCCCCCCCCCCCCCCCCCCCCCCCCCCCCCCCCCCCCCCCCCCCCCCCCCCCCCCCCCCCCCCCCCCCCCCCCCCCCCCCCCCCCCTTGTTTTTATGGTACCTTGTCCCCATTTGGGACCGTTTTGCCACGACGGTGGCCGTTGGTGTCTTTGGTAGACACGGGGCCACCCAAGACCTAGCCCTGAGAGGGAGATGGTCGGAGTGGCCAGGGAGAGTGCATGACAAAGGGAGGGTTTCGTCAGAATATTTTGGTCCACCCAAATGGGAAAGCGAGGCCAGGTACTCCGTAGTGTGGGTAAAGTGCGCTACCTCTGCAGAGTGTATTTAATCTATCGATAGCCGCGCCCTCGGTTATGGGCAAGACTCGGGAGTAAGTCACACCATGGATCAACCTTTATAATTAATCTTGCAAACTAAGCGATTGTTGTGATGCATTGTTTCGTGGTGAACCTTGAACACTCGAGGTGTTCATGGATTTTGGTTTCAGGTGTGACCCCGGTGTGGTCACCGTTTGGTTATGAGGTAACCGTCTGGTAAGCTAGTCCGCGTGACTCGGTGTACTGTTTGGCTGCACTGCATCTGTAGTATTTCTTGCATTAATTTTAACTTGCTTAATTATCATGATATTGTCTGTCATCGTGCTTATGTTTGTTGTGAGCTTGCAAGTACATTCAATGTACTGACCTGGCGTGTTATGCCAGCTTTCAGGCAAGTCGATTCGCATCGGAGCGCATCTCGTGTCTAGGCCGTGTTCACGTCGGTGTCCCTGTGCTATGGAGTTCCGCTACGTTGTTCTTCCGCTGCCGCGTAGTTTCGTGTAATCGAGGCCCCAGCCATGTTCATTAAATAATGTACATACTGTCTAGCAGCACCGTGTGTGCCGCTTGGCCTCATATCTCGATGTAATATCAGACCTATGTACCCCGCTAGTATCAATAAAGCGGTTATTTCTGTACCATGTTGTTCTGTATTGCCAGAAGACTCGATCTCTGGGCTGGCAATGCAGGGTAAACCGGTTGCTCTGAGCTGGGGTGCCACACCGTGCTTGCCGTCGAGGAATCCGGCGACCCCGAGACCGTAAAGAAGGCCAAGGTCGATAACCCTGGCAAGGAGGTTGCCGGGTGTGCCGCCTGCCAGGACTTGGCGGCTGCCGACAAGTCGGAGGGCTCCAATCGCAGTAGGTGACATCACGGGCCGCATGGCAATAGTGTTGCGCCGGACAAGGGGTGTCCGCCTGGCATGCCGCACTGTGGCCACGCTCCGCCTTGGATTCGGGGGTGGCTGGTCGTACTGTAGCCACGCCCCATCCCATCGTAGTTATGCGGGAGCAAACTTTGAGGGCACGAAGGGCCACCTGCTAGGAGCCATCCTCTTCGTGGCCGCCTTCTGTGGTCTCGCTGCCTTCTAGCAGTCGGCCTCCTAGACCAGTCGGCCCATGAAGCCGGCCATTCGTCCAGGAGGTGTGAGGGGTGCAGCTTGCCCCGATGTCTTCAAATACTACAAGGGGCCGATGAGGCTTCCCGTAGTCATTTACTCCAACAGTAGTCCCCGAAGCTGGTGGGGCACCACGGCTAAAAATCGAGGAGCCTCAGCAGCTTCCTACTCTGAGTGGTTGGGTAGCTCCGCTCCATCCGCCTTCTGGAGGTGCCGACTAACGGGAGCCGGTTGTGACTGCTCCGGCCGCCTGGTGAATTCGAATCGTCATGGTGGGGGCCGGGTGGCGTGCTAGCCGGGCGGCAGGCCTGCCGCCCGTTGCCCGTCCGCCACGCGGCGCCAGTAGGCCAGGCTGGCCTGCCAGCCCACGCAAGCGATGAGACGTCGCCGCAAGCCGGGGCCCGCCACTACAGGGCCTCGGCACGCGCACGGATCCGCAGCGGCCGAGGTAGACGGTTGGGCTTCCAGGCACGGTTAATACACGCCTCAATGGCGCAGAAGTCGTGGGGGGAGTGGGCGCAGTTAATCTTGCACCCCCCACGTCTCGCCTCCTCGGCTCTGCCGCCGGGAGGCTAGAAATAGGGGAAGGGGGCGGCAGAACGCACGTGCGCCCTCCTCTCGCATGGTCTCACCTTGCTCCTTCTTCTTCTTGCTGCCGCCGCGCCCTTTTCTCTCATCGGAGCGCGGTTGCGACCCATCATCGCCGATCCTCCTCGCACCGTAGCCACCTTGTACCACCGTCGAGCTCGGCGCCCATGGCGCAAAGCGGCCGCGCGGGCGATTGGGACGGCTCCAATGTCCACGACGGGCACTTGGAGTTCCTCTGCTAGATGCAGTGGCTCCATCCTCCATTGAATGTCAAGGTGCGCGTCCCCCCCACCGAAAGGGAGATCTCGCCGGTGCCGGGATACGGCGAGCGCGTCGTCTTCCGGTCGCATTTCCTCTGTGGCTTCGGCCTTCCAGCGAGCAGATTCCTTCGCTCGTTCATGGACTTTTATGGAGTGCAGCCCCACCACCTCACTCCAAATACGATGGTGCTGCTCTTCGCCTTCGTCACCTTGTGCGAGGGTTACCTCGGCACGCTCCCCACACTCGAGTTGTGGGCAGAGCTCTTCTACATCAAGCTCGGCACCACCAAGAATGAGGCGGCCCAGTGTGGAGCCTGTGTCGCGGTGCGCCGCTCCAGATCTAGGACCCGCTTCCCGGCCTTCGCCATCCTGTAGTCTGCCAAGCTGTGGCAGAAGTCGTATTTCTACGTCGAGAACGTCAACTCGTCACAGGACTATGTTAGCTTGCCGGCTTACGTAGCCGGCCCGCCTGTCGAGCCCCACACCAACTGGCGATTCCGACCGAAGAACCTGTCAGCCGCCTCCTCCACCGCTCTCGCCCGGCTCCACGAGATGATGGAGTCAGAGGGCCTCAGGGATTCAGACCTGCTGGCCGCCTTCGGGGAGCGCCGAGTGCTCCCTCTCCAAGCCCGGCCCCACATCATCAGCAACATGACTGGGCACCAGGATCCATGTTGGCTGGCCAGCAAGGTGATGCCGGACGTGGAGGTGGTTCGCATGGTGAACTTCTTCTCCGACTGCAAGCTGTCGGAGACGGAGTGGCGGTTCGGCCAGCCGCCGTACAGCCGGGCCAACCCGCCGCCTCCGATAGGTCTTCTAATTCCTTTTTTCCTTTGTTTGTCCAGGTTCTTTCTTGCCGCCTAATCAGTCGGCCTTGGTGCAGCGCTTCCCGGGCTAGACGGCCACTGACGCGCTGGCCCCGGGTCATCAGTACGCGGTGGACCGGTCGGTGAGTGACGTGGGCGACCCCGATTTGGAAGCGGTTGCTCAGGAACAGGATGATGCCACAGGCGGCGACGGTGGTGGAGCAGGCGGCTCCTTAGGAGGTGGCCTCGGGGATTGGCCGGATGATGATGAGGAGGACAACGAACCGCGCCGCACCAATGGTGCCGACAGGGTGGGCGCCAGCCCTTCAGCCGCGCCGACTACTGCAACCGGCGCGTCGAAGCGCCGGGCCGAGACCGGGTTGTTCGGCAGCCGGCCCAAGAAGCCCAGGAACTCGGCCGCCGTGACCAAGCGGCAGGAGGCCGCCGCGAAGGCGGCCCAGTTCCAGAAGGCCCCAAAGCGGCTCCCACTGGTGATCGGGTAAGTGTCTTGATCCTTTTTGCGTTTCTGCTTTACGTTTGCTTTTCTTCTTCTCGCAAACCTCTTATTCTCTTTTTCTTGTCTTGCCGAGCAGGGCCCTGCTTTCTCTCTCGCGGGCCCTGTCTGGCTCGGTGAGTGGGGCAGCAGGCGGCTCCGCGGAACCCCACCACGTGGACCCACTCGCCGACCTCCAGGAGGCTACGGAGAGGAACGCGCAGGAGGCGCACGAGGAGCAGGAGAAGGTGGAGCGGGAGAAGGCGGAGGCGGCCAAGGCGGCACAAGTAGAGGCTGATGCCGTGGCCAAGACCCAAGCCGACGTAGCCGCCAGGGCGCTGGCAGATGCGGCCGCCAAGGCACAGGTGGAGGAGGCGTCCCGCAGTCGGACTCAAGAGCCCGTTGTCCCGCAACATGCGGAGCAACTGGCGCCGGAGGGCCAGGCGCCGACTGGAGGGGTTGGAGGCGACCAGCCAGCCCTGGAGCGGGAAGACGAAGGCTCTGTTGTCTTGGGGGCGGAGGTTCCCCCGCACATGCCGACTGCCGACGCGCTGGGCAGTCAGCCTGGGGCGCCGCTGGTGCCGCCATCTGGCGATGAACTGGTGGTGGGCCCGATTCCTACAATCCGTGTTCCGGTGCGCCAGTGCGCGGAGAAGGCGGCCTCAGGACCACGGCCATTGGAGATCGGGGCCGCTAGCTCATCGGCTCCCGACGCCGAGTCCACCAGTGCAGCCCCACCAGACTGGACGCCAGGGGGCGGCACTGGTGTTTTGAACGTGGCCGCGCAGGAAGTCCAGGCCCGGCTCCAAACCTAGGGCACTGCTCTCCAGCGGTACACGCAGGAGTTCCTGGCGACGCAGACAGCCATTCGTGTATGCTTCTTGCTTCTCGCTTTTGATTCTGGTAATCTTCCGTGGGGGCACGCCAGTGCACCCACTGGCTGTAGCCCCCGAGTTCCAGGCGGCTCGGAACTTCAAAGTAAGTCCCGAGTGCTAACTTATTTCTTCTTCTATTGTTTTCGTTGCGGGATGATCACAACATCCATGTGGCCGCCTTCAACTCCCAGGTCGAGGAGCTAGCCAAGCAGACCGCCGACTTGAACCAGAGCCGCAGTAAGTACTTCATCTTCTTCCTCACGGGGGCGCGTCAGCGCACCCGCTGGGTGTAGCCCCTGAGATTTGGGCCGACTGCTGAGCAGTCGGGCCGAATCTTCCGGCAACTATCTTTCTTTGGTGTTGATGTTTTTCTTCTTCTTCTCTGTCTTGGCAGAGGCCGCCGCAGATCTACGGAAGAGCCTGGGCGCGGCCGAAACTGCGCTCCGTGCCAAGGAGGAGGAGCGCAGCCAGGCGGCCAAGGAGTGCGACCGCCTGGCCAAGGAGCCGGCGGACCAGGCGGAGCGGCACAAGGCGGAGCTCCAGAAGCTGAAGGCCAGCGAGGCCAACCTTTAGGCCGAGTTCAACACTCATCATTCGAGCTGGGCCGAGAAGGAGAAGGCCCTATCCGACGGCTACGGCAAGATCGAGGATATGATCGATGGTGAGTTATTTTTTCCTTTCGTTCAGCCGCCGACTGCTACATGAGCCGGCTTCTAGCTTCATGACTTCTTTTTTCTTCTTGCGCAGAGTTCTTTCCTGGTCAAGCCGTTGCCATCAGCTAGGCCATCGAGGCACGCCACGACGAACGGAGAAGGGCTGGTACAAAAATCACGCCTAACGTGCCCCGAACTCTCGGCGAGCAGCTTATCGCCGTCCAGGCGCTCCTGCAGCCAGCTCATCGGATGCTCCGCCGCCTGCAGCGTGTCGGGGCTCAGGTGTTGACCGCCCTCTGGCCGGATGCCCAGATCCCATGCACCCCCAGCCGGACTGCCAACTGGCTGGAGGTAGCAGTCGGCCGCTTCGAGGCTTGGAAGGGCACCGTGGCTCGGGCTGGAGCTCGGAGGGCCTTGGAGTTCATCAAGGCGTGGTACCCGGGGCTGGAGCTGGACCAGCTGGCCACCTTCCGGCAGGAGGCCGCACTGGAGCTGGCGGCGGTGAGCCGTGAGCTTACTCAACGTGTGGCGGCGATCGCCGAATATGAGGACACCACCATGTTCATCCCTAAGCTGAACGAAGAGGGTGCTGAAGTGCCGCCCAACTGGTTCAGGCTGAACCCGGAGTATGGGGAGGACTCGGCGGAGGAGATCGCCTCCAGTGATGAGGGCGAGGACGAAGAAGATGAGGACGGCGAAGATGACGCACTGGATGATGGAGCAGACAGCCGGCCTCAGCCCGACCAAGTCTTAACCAACGAGCCGCGTGTCGGCGAGCCGACTGCTACTGGTGTCGACCAGGCCGAGACCAACCAGTCGGCCGTTCCACCACCCGGCGCCTCAGCTTCCGCCGACCCATCAGATCCGGCTGCTGCTCTTCTGGCCTAGGCGGCCAACTTATCTTTCTTTCCTGTTCTTGTAATCTTTTGAACAAGTATGTTAAATTCACGTTTCTTCCGTATACATATGTATCTCTCTTTTCCATTATGTGAAATGGTTGTCTGAATTTTAATGCAATCCTTGAAGTTGTGCTGGATGACTGAATGTCCAAATTGCAGTAGAGCTAGGTTTTTGTTGGTTAGGTTGCATTTGTCGGATTCAGGGCTCCGCAGACCCAAAGAGGTTCGAACTCTAGGGCGTGTGTGAAGAACTCAACCTCTCAAGCCTGCCAACTCGTCGCCCCATGGACTATCCTGATTCGCGTGAGCAAGGAAGAAGATGAACACGACAGTTTACCCAGGTTCGGGCCACCTTGCGGTGTAAGCCCCTACTCCTGCTTTGTGGTGGATTGGCCTCACAAGGGGCTGAGGATGAACTGGTACAAAGGATTAACCACCTTGTGAGGTTCAGGGTCAGGAATGAGTCGACCCCTTCTATGGTGGTGGCTAACCTTTATTTATAGTTGCCTCGGTTCTCTTCCCCCAAAACTTAGGCGGGAAGGGATCCCACTGTGGCCAATTTGAAAGGGGACAAGTAGTACATATTATTTTGATAAATGGTGGTCTTCGCCTTCGAAGCTTCTGGTCATGACGCAGCGGTGAGCTCGGCAATGACATCTGTCCTGCCGTGCTGGTGGTCTTGGTCTTGTTGCACCAGAATGGAAACCTTTGCTAGATTCCTTGGGAACCCACGCCTGTCCTTGCCTCCTTAGCACCAAAGAGGAAACTGCCTCCTCTGCGCCCGCTGGTGCTGGCCTGGCCTTGGTCGTCATGGCTTGTGTCATGGTATCCTCGTGAGGCTGGGTACCTGCATAGAAATCTCCGCTCCTCGGGAGGCCGCCTGGGGAGGCCGCTCCCTCCAGAGGTCTTGGTGTCGCCCCCTCACGAGGGTCTTGTCTTGGCGGTCTTGCAGGTGGGCCGTACCAGGCCATTGAAGGAACCATGCCGTGGGCCACAGGCAGGCAAGTCTAAGTAACCTGGTTCCTAGAACATTGATAGTAACCCTCAGTCCCAAGGCACACTCGGGCTTGGCTTCGAGGCGAAGCCAAAGGGCAAGGGAGAAGCGCCGTGGGCCCCAATCACCTGCGGGCCATGCTGATGTGTGGCGCTTGATGGGACGTGGGCGTCTGCGCTTACCCATGCTGCCTCGGCAATAGCCCGACTTGACAACTACCTCGTTCTCGCATCCGAGCCATCATTGCTCTGCTGTGTGATACGTCTCCAACGTATCTATAATTTTTTATTGTTCCATGCTATTATATTATCTGTTTTGAATATTTAATGGGCTTTAATATGCTCTTTTATATTATTTTTGGGACTAACCTATTAACCGGAGGCCCAGTGAAAGTTTCTGTTCTTTTTTTGCCTATTTTAGTGTTTCGCAGAAAAGGAATATCAAACGGAATCCAAACATAATGAAACCTTTGCGATGATCTTTCTTGGACCGAAAGAAAACCAGAAGACTTGGAGATGAAGTCGGAGATGAAACGAGGCGGCCATGAGGCAGGAGGGCGTGCCCAGGGGGGTAGGCGCGCCCCCACCCTCATGGGCCCCTCGTAGCTCCACCGACGTACTTCTTTCGCCTATATATACTCTTATACCCTAGAAACATCAGGGGGAGCCACGAAACCACTTTTCCACCGCCGCAACCTTCTGTACCCGTGAGATCCCATCTTGGGGCCTTTTCCGGCGATCTGCCGGAGGGGGAATCGATCACGGAGGGCTTCTACATCAACACCATAGCCTCTCCGATGAAGCATGAGTAGTTTACCACAAACCTTCGGGTCCATAGTTATTAGCTAGATGGCTTTTTCTCTCTCTTTGATTCTCAATACAAAGTTCTCCTCGATGTTCTTGGAGATCTATTTGATGTAATACTCTTTTGCGGTGTGTTTGCCGAGATCCGATGAATTGTGGATTTATGAACTTGATTACCTATGAATATTATTTGGTTCTTCTCTGAATTCTTATATGCATGATTTGATATCTTTGCAAGTCTCTTCGAATTATCGGTTTAGTTTTGCCTACTAGATTGATCTTTCTTGCAATGGGAGAAGTGCTTAGCTTTGGGTTCAATCTTGCGGTGTCCTTTCCCAGTGACAGTAGGGGCAGCAAGGCACGTATTGTATTGTTGCCATCGAGGATAAAAAGATGGGGTTTATATCATATTGCTTGAGTTTATCCCTCTACATCATATCATCTTGCCTAATGCGTTACTCTCTTTTTATGAACTTTATACTCTAGATGCATGCTGGATAGCGGTCGATGTGTGGAGTAATAGTAGTAGATGCAGAATCGTTTCGGTATACTTGATACGGACGTGATGCCTATATTCATGATCATTGCCTTAGATGTCTTCATAATTATGCGCTTTTCTATCAATTGCTCGGCAGTAATTTGTTCACCCACCGTAATACATGCTATCTTGAGAGAAGCCACTAGTGAAATGTATGGCCCCCGGGTCTCTTTCTTATTATATTGCATCTCTTTTATTTACATCGCATCTCGTTTATTATTTTGCAATCTTTACTTTCCAATCTATACAACAAAATACCAAAAATATTTACTTTACTATCTTTATTAGATCTCACTTTTGCGAGTGGCCGTGAAGGGATTGACAACCCCTTTATCGCGTTGGTTGCAAGGTTCTTGATTGTTTGTGCAGGTACTAGGTGACTTGTGTGTTGTCTCCTACTGGATTGATTCCTTGGTTCCCAAAAACTAAGGGAAATACTTACGCTACTTTGATGCATCACCCTTTCCTCTTCAAGGGAAAACCAACGCATGCTCAAGAGGTAGCAAGAAGGATTTCTGGCGCTGTTGCTGGGGAGATCTATGCCAAGTCAAGACATACCAAGTATCCATCACAAACTCTTCTCCCTCGCATTACATTATTTGCCATTCGCCTCTCGTTTTCCTCTCCCCCTCTTCTAAATCGATTTTCGAAAACCTTTGCCTTTTCTTCGCCCCTTTTCTGTTCGTCTCTTTTCGCTTACTTCTTGTGTGTTCATTCTTCGTGCGGTTGGTTGCCATCATGTCTGAAATTGGGGAGGTTATTGTTGAAAAGGATAGTAGTAACAATGGGGGAAACTTTGATGCTTCTGATAATCCTCGTGAAGAACCTACTATTTTACACACTAAAAAGTTTCGGATTGGTAGTGGTAATGTTATTGGAAAAGAAGTTATTCAAGATTTCTTTACTTGTGCCGGTGCTTTGCCCACTATGGGTGGGTCTATTCTTCATAGAACTAGTAGTCTTGCTGATGCTATATCTTTGCTCGTAGTTGAACTTGAAAGACAATTTATTCACATGCATCCTTGTATACAAAGGATTTTTCTAGAATTTTCCAACATTGAGCATTCTTCTGTTAAGCGAGCGGCTACCATCTTTTTAGCACATGAGTTCAGATTTATAATAAGAGAGGCCAATGAAATTTTTGTGCATTATAGGGTGGATGCTGGCCGTCCTCCCATAGAAGCAATTCTTTTTAATCAAGAAGACATAATGCGTTTTCGATCCTTAGATCATGTTGCTTATAATGAAAACCTTAGAAAAAAGGTTCCTACCAATGTTTTAGTTGACAGGATTTCTGAACTTAATGATGATTTTTCTATTCAGAACAATGGGTTAGGTTTTTCCCTTGAACAAAGGCTCATAACTTTTTGCCAAAAGAATGCTTATAATGATGAATTGGTTGTGCAATATGAGGGGCCAAAGGAGGAA
Source organism: Thinopyrum obtusiflorum (assembly GCA_036873465.1). NCBI lineage: Eukaryota > Viridiplantae > Streptophyta > Magnoliopsida > Poales > Poaceae > Thinopyrum > Thinopyrum obtusiflorum. The sequence goes on along the minus strand of JAAAWM010012183.1, from coordinate 63,899 downwards.
CCAATACCTCCCGAGCTTGATCTTGGGGACTTTTGTAACATTAAATTTAGCCCTTTTGATTACTTTTGCCTGCCACAAAGAAAACTTGCTACTGAACATAGGGAATATGAGATGAGTTTTCGCGATTTGCCTTATCATTATTATGGCAATACCTAGATCTATCCTTGCTTTTATGCCTAGCTAGGGGCGTTAAATGATAGCGCTTGTTGGGAGGCAACCCAATTTTATTTTTGTTCCTTGCTTTTTGTTCCTGTTTAGTAATAAATAATTCATCTAGTCTCTGTTTAGATGTGTTTTTATGTTTTAATTAGTGTTTGTGCCAAGTAGAACCTTTGGGAAGACTTGGGTGAAGTCTTTGCGATCTTGCTGTAGAAAACAGAAACTTTAGCGCTCACGAGATTAGCTACCATTTTTACTGGAGAGTGATTTTAGGTTGATTTTTTTTCCATATGATTAATAGACAAATTCCTCACGTCCACCAATTTATTTCAGAATTTTTGGAGTTCCAGAAGTATTCTATTAAGTCAGATTGCTACAGACTGTTCTCTTTTGACAGATTCTGTTTTTCGTGTGTTGTTTACTTATTTTGATGAATCTATGAGTAGTATCGGGGGGTATGAACCATAGAGAAGTTGGAATACAGTAGGTTTAACACCAATATAAATAAAGAATGATTTCATTACAGTACCTTAAAGTGGTGGTTTATTTTCTTTTACTAACGGAGCTCATGAGATTTTCTGTTGAGTTTTGTGTTGTGAAGTTTTCAAGTTTTTGGGTAAAGATTTGATGGATTTTGGAACAAGGAGTGGCAAGAGCCTAAGCTTGGGGATGCCCTAGGCACCCCAAGGTAAAATTCATGGACAAACAAAAGCCTATGCTTGGGGATGCCCCGGAAGGCATCCCCTCTTTCATCTTCATCTATCGGTAACTTTACTTAAGGCTATATTTTTAGTCACCACATGATATGTGTTTTGCTTGGAGCGTCATGTATGATTTGAGTCTTTGATTTTTAGTTTAACACAATCATCCTTGCTGTACACACCTTTTGGGAGAGACACGCATGAATCGGAATTTATTAGAATACTCTATGTGCTTCACTTATATCTTTTGAGCTAGATAATTTTGCTCTAGTGCTTCACTTATATATTTTTAGAGCACGGTGGTGGTTTTATTTTATAGAAATTATTGATCTCTCATGCTTCACTTATATTATTTTGAGAACCTTTTAGAACAGCATGGTAATTTTCTTTGGTTATAAAACTAGTCCTAATATGATGGGCATCCAAGATGGGTACAATAAAAACTTTCATATAAAGTGCGTTGAATGCTATGAGAAGTTAGATGCTTGATGATTGTTTTGAGACATGAGGATGGTGATATTAGAGTCATGCTAGTGAATTAATTGTGAATTTTAGAAATACTTGTGTTGAGGTTTGCAAGTCCCGTAGCATGCACGTATGGTAACCGTTGTGTAACAAATTTGAAGCATGAGGTGTTTCTTTGATTGTCTTCCTTATGAGTGGCGGTCGGGGACGAGCGATGGTCTTTTCCTACCAATCTATCCCCCTAGGAGCATGCGCGTAGTGCTTGGTTTTTGATGACTTGTAGATTTTTGCAATAAGTATGTGAGTTCTTTATGACTAATGTTGAGTCCATGGATTATACGCACTCTCACCCTTCCACCATTGTTAGCCTCTCTAGTACCGCGCAACTTTCGCCGGTACCATAAACCCACCATTTACCTTCCTCAGAACAGCCACCATACCTACCTATTATGGCATTTCCATAGCCATTCTGAGATATATTGCCATGCAACTTTCCACCGTTCCTATGACACATTCCATCATTGTCATATTGCCTTGCATGATCATGTAGTTGACATCGTATTTGTGGCAAAGCCACCTTCATAATTCGTTCATACATGTCACTCTTGATTCATTGCACATCCCGGTAAACCGCCGGAGGCACGCATATAGAGTCATATTTTGTTCTAAGTATCAATTGTAATCTTTGAGTTGTAAATAAATAGAAGTGTGATGATCATCATTATTAGAGCATTGTCCCGTGTGAGGAAATAAAAAAAAGAGGCCAAAGAAGCGCAACAAAAAAATGAGAGAAAAAGAGAGAAGGGACAATGCTACTATCCTTTTTCCACACTTGTGCTTCAAAGTAGCACCATGATCTTCATGATAGAGAGTCTCTTATTTTGTCATTTTCATATACTAGTGGGAAATTTTCATTATAGAACTTGACTTGTGTATTCCAACGATGGGCTTCCTCAAATGCCCAAGGTCTTCGTGAGCAAGCAAGTTGGATGCACACCCACTTAGTTTCTTTTGTTGAGCTTTCATATATTTATAGCTCTAGTGCATCCGTTGCATGGCAATCCCTACTCACTCACATTGATATCTATTGATGGGCATCTCCATAGCCCATTGATACGCCTAGTTGATGTGAAAACATCTTCCTCCTTTTTTGTCTTCTCCACAACCACCACTCTATTCCACCTATAGTGCTATGTCCATGGCTCACCCTCATGTATTGCGTGAAAGTTGAAAAAGTTTGAGAATACTAAAGTATGAAACAATTGCTTGGCTTGTCATCGGGGTTGTGCATGATTTGAGCATTTTGTGTGACGAAGATGGAGCATAGCCAAACTATATGATTTTGTAGGGATGAACTTTCTTTGGCCATGTTATTTCGAGAAGACATGATTATTTTGTTAGTATGCTTGAAGTATTATTATTTTTATGTCAATATTAAACTTTTGTCTTGAATCTTTCGAATCTGAACATTCATGCCACAATAAAGAAAATTACATTGATAAATATGTTACGTAGCATTCCACATCAAAAATTCTGTTTTTATCATTTACCTACTAGAGGACGAGCAGGAATTAAGCTTGGGGATGCTTGATACGTCTCCAACATATCTATAATTTTTTATTGTTCCATGCTATTATATTATCTGTTTTGAATGTTTAATGGGCTTTAATATGCTCTTTTATATTATTTTTGGGACTAACCTATTAACCGGAGGCCCAGTGCCAGTTTGTGTTTTTTTTGCCTATTTTAGTGTTTCGCAGAAAGGAATATCAAACGGAATCCAAACAGAATGAAACCTTCGCGATGATATTTCTTGGACCGAAAGCAAACCAGAAGACTTGGAGATGAAGTCGGAGACGCAACGAGGCGGCCACGAGGCAGGAGGGCGCACCCAGGGGGGTAGGCGCTCTCCCCACCCTCGTGGGCCCCTCGTAGCTCCACCGACGTACTTCTTTCGCCTATATATACTCTTATACCCTAGAAACATCAGGGGGAGCCACGAAACCACTTTTCCACCGCTGCAACCTTCTATACCCGTGAGATCCCATCTTGGGGCCTTTTCCGGCGATCTACCAGAGCGGGAATCGATCACGGAGGGCTTCTACATCGACATCGTAGCCTCTCCGATGAAGCATGAGTAGTTTACCATAGACCTTCGGGTCCATAGTTATTATCTAGATGGCTTCTTCTCTCTCTTTGATTCTCAATACAAAGTTCTCCTCGATGTTCTTGGAGATCTGTTCGATGTAATACTCTTTTGCGGTGTGTTTGCCGAGATCCGATGAATTGTGGATTTATGAACTAGATTATCTATGAATATTATTTGGTTCTTCTCTGAATTCTTATATGCATGATTTGATATCTTTGCAAGTCTCTTCGAATTATCGGTTTAGTTTGGCCTGCTAGATTGATCTTTCTTCCAATGGGACAAGTGCTTAGCTTTGGGTTCAATCTTGTGGTGTCCTTTCCCAGTGACAGCAGGGGCACCAAGGCACGTATTGTATTATTGCCATCGAGGATAAAAATATGGGGTTTATATCATATTGATTGAGTTTATCCCTCTACATCATGTCATCTTGCCTAATGCGTTACTCTGTTCTTATGAACTTAATACTCCAGATGCATGCTGGATAGCGGTCGATGTGTGGAGTCCCCCCCCCCCCCCCCCCCCCCCCCCCCCCCCCCCCCCCCCCCCCCCCCCCCCCCCCCCCCCCCCCCCCCCCCCCCCCCCCCCCCCCCCCCCCCCCCCCCCCCCCCCCCCCCCCCCCCCCCCCCCCCCCCCCCCCCCCCCCCCCCCCCCCCCCCCCCCCCCCCCCCCCCCCCCCCCCCCCCCCCCCCCCCCCCCCCCCCCCCCCCCCCCCCCCCCCCCCCCCCCCCCCCCCCCCCCCCCCCCCCCCCCCCCCCCCCCCCCCCCCCCCCCCCCCCCCCCCCCCCCCCCCCCCCCCCCCCCCCCCCCCCCCCCCCCCCCCCCCCCCCCCCCCCCCCCCCCCCCCCCCCCCCCCCCCCCCCCCCCCCCCCCCCCCCCCCCCCCCCCCCCCCCCCCCCCCCCCCCCCCCCCCCCCCCCCCCCCCCCCCCCCCCCCCCCCCCCCCCCCCCCCCCCCCCCCCCCCCCCCCCCCCCCCCCCCCCCCCCCCCCCCCCCCCCCCCCCCCCCCCCCCCCCCCCCCCCCCCCCCCCCCCCCCCCCCCCCCCCCCCCCCCCCCCCCCCCCCCCCCCCCCCCCCCCCCCCCCCCCCCCCCCCCCCCCCCCCCCCCCCCCCCCCCCCCCCCCCCCCCCCCCCCCCCCCCCCCCTCCTCTCCGCATTCTTGTTTTTGTGTGAGGCCTTCGTGGGCAATACTCCGTCCGTGGCCCTGCTCTGCCACTACTTCTTGCTCCAGTTGGTCGACGGCGAGCAACGCTCGGGGTGTGTGTCGCTTCAGGCAGTGGCGGCGACTGTAGACTCCGGCATCGACTCCACGCTCCGCCCGGATGCGGGGTGGGGGGGTCCAGAGGCAGTGGGTGTACGTAAACGCCATCGTGTACAGCCCCCTGCTCCTGATCCCGTCCGCCCACGCGAAGCCAAGCTCCGGGTGGGGGCATGCGAAGCTGGTCGACCCGCGGCTCGCCCGAGTCATGACCAGGTTGGCTAACCTGAGGAAGGTGGGGGTGACGATGGCGATGGTGGTGAGGGAGTTCGTCCAGCGACGTATCGCCCCGCTCCAGCGCCATTCCCACCCGATGTGGGCTTTCACCGACCCCGCAGATGACATGAGACTTCAGCAGCCTCCCCTTCCTTCCAGCACACTGCCAATAGTGCTCCACCTCCTGGCCGGCGAAGAACCCGCCGGGCTCCCTTCGGACGGGTTCCCTCTTTACGATCACCCAAATGGGGGAGCCTTCGCCAAGAAGATGCCGTGCTTCGACGAGTGGGGACTGCTTCCCGAGGGCCACGAGGGGCCTCATGACAACCACCTCCTACTGACCCCAGGGCATGAAGGCCCCGAGGCGCACGCTCTCGAGGTGGTTTCGGGGTCGCGCGCACCACCATGCGCTCCCCAGGCATTCGCTTCAAGCCCCATGGGCGGCGGGGGAGGAGCCCCGCCCATGGATGCAGCTGCAATCCCTGCCGTGGAGGGCCACACACCAGGCCCCAGTGTGTCTCATTTGGATCCCGGGGCATCCCGCAAGTGGAAAGAGCCAGGGAGCCGCTGCAATCCTGCCCGAAGGACCCTGAAGAAGAGGACGAGTAAGTACCTTGCCTTCCTCTTGACTCTTGCATATCGCGTCACCGTCTGACTTTTGTGCCTCGGGATCCCTTCTGACAGGAGTGCCACCTCCAGAGGGCACCGGTCCCGTCGCGACCTTAGGCCTCATGAGCCGGGCAGTTGTGCGCAAGGAGGCGCCCGTACCCGAGCCAAGGCCGTCCCTGGGGGGCCTCGGGCCTGCATTCCCGACGTCCTTCTTCCGGGGCGATCTCCGGAGTGCGGGGGCCATGCCAAGGGCCCCCGCACTGATCCTTGCCGGTAGCTGGGCACCCTGCGGGAGGGCGCCATCCCCAAGCATCCGGGCGAGTCCACGTCGGGCCCCATCTTGGGCCGCAAGAGCGGGCGAGGGAGTTCCAGCCCCCGGGCTCCTACCGGAGGCGGGCAAGTCCTCGCGCGCCTCTCCTGCTGACTGGGAACAGAGGAAAGCCCAGGCTCGGTGTTGGAGCTCACACACGGGCGTAGCGCCGTCCGGCACGACGTTCTTCAAGAGGCATCGAGCACGCTGGGGCGCCTCGGGGTGGAGCGTGGTGACGCTGACGCGCGAATGGCACCAGCTACACTACAAAAAAATACCCTTCTGTGATGATACATGTTTGTCACAGTAGGTCATGTTTTCTGTCATGCGTGTACATCAATGACAATTTTATGACAGAATCAAGATAGTCATACGTGTGTTGTCGTAGAAGTGTTCCATGACATTACCAAAATTATCATCACAGAAGTGTCCACTTCCATGACGATAAATCGCGCGTCATACAAGTGCTTTCGTCAAGGGTAACCGACACGTGGCATCCACCGTAACGGGTCGCCGTTAAGTTATCGGGTTCCGGTTTGGATCTGATAACCCGTTAACAGCCCAGACCAATGGCGATTTTCCACGTGTAAAATTCTCATTCGCCGACGATCCACGTGTCGGCTCAGCGTTGGGATATATGTCAGCCATCCATTGGACAAGAATTGCCAATGAAACATTGACATGTTGGACTTCCCAATAGAGGCCCATATAGGTTTAAAACCTGGCCCAGGAACAAGCCCACAAAATTTTGTCAGATCTAATGGGCCAGCCCGTTAACAGCCTAACATTTTCTGGACCAAATTATGGCCCACATCAGATACGGGCCGTTAAATGACTGCAATATTCTGGGCCAGTTTACGACCCATATCAGATCCGGGGCGTTAACAACCTGCAATAGTTTGGGCCAAATTACGGTCCATACCTGATCCGGCCCGTTAACTGACTTTCATTTCTTGGGCCAAATTACAGCACATAACAGATACGGCCCTTTAATACCTACTGTGCCATCAGGCCCATTGGGGGCCTGATTTGCTCTTTGGCCTCTTAATGGACCGTTTAACAGTTCGACCTGATATTAGTTTTGGCCTATCAATGGCCCTGTCTACATATGGGCCTCTTTCGGCCTGGTTTCACCTTCGGTCATTTAAAGGCCCAAGTTGCACCTGGGCCTAATTTTGGTCCGTAGTTACTTTCGGCCTCTTAACGGCCCGTAGTCTTTGTGGATACATTCTAGTCCAAACTGCCTATCGGCCCGTTAAAGCCCATGAGAGTGTTGGGCCTAATTTTGGCCCATTATACATGCGGCCAGCTTCCCGCCCGTCATGTAATTGGGTCAGCCAAGGCCCAAAACCATTTCAGCCTATTAATGGCCCATCACACGAATGGGCCAATAATGGGCCGATGTATATTACAGCACACTGTCGGCCCCTCATTTGTTCACCACAATTAAGGCTCAATCTAGTTTTCAACCTGGTAAAAGCCTATTTAATTTTCCAGCCCAATTAAGGTAAGCACTTTACTCGACCTTTTAAAGGCCTGAAACTAATAGTGGGCAAGATTAAGACTAGACCTAACTAATGGCCCACGATGATTGTAGGCCCACGGTTCGGCCCGTACTAGCGATTGGCGACCGGCCAGTTTTAGTACAAAAATTATTATTTTATAAACCTAACCTATTGGCTCATTGTGCACCAATCGAAGATTATGACCTTTTCTCAGAGCAACGATAGCATAAACAGAAAATGAATTACAACATTGTGATGAAGAATAAACCTAGACTATACAACAAAGAAATTACAACATATTACATCCCCTGGGCATCAAGGTTCGCCGCCAGTGATAATAAAGGGCAACCAGACAGCATATTCCATAAACTGGGCAGGTCGCCACCAGTGGAAGTAAACAGGCCGGCAAAATAATAGACAAAACCAACAGCACTTCAACACAGTTCAGGAAAGGTTAGCCCGGCCCAGAAGCTACAGTGCAAGTAGCTTAGCAACCTGATGAGACTGTGCTTCTTTGACGCTTATATCCACCAACTTAAGCTGCATAGCATCAATAGATGTCCTATACTTATGGTTAATTTTGCATAGAGATTGGAGTCCTAGATTTGAGCAGAAGCATGTCTTTCTGCTTGAATTTTAGACTGAAGAAGTCGAACAGATTCAGGCGGCGACTTCATCGAGCTTGTGTCATTGAGTAAGTTCGACTCTACATCAAGACATGACTTTGTGGTTGTATCCCTACCCTCGAGATGTGTTGCCTTCTTCTCTATAATATATGTTAGAGGGACAAACAATGGGTTTGTCTCACTATCATTGTGCCAGTTCTTCCTAGCATTAATGATGTCGCCCAGAAAGAGAAACAAGTAGGTAGATAATAGGTTTTGCACGTATAAGCATCAGCGTTGTCAATTCATTTCATTTCTTTGTCAAAAATAAAGAGTCACAGTTTAAAATAGCATTAACATAATAGGCATTGTTCATAGTTAAGACGGCAGGAAATGGCATTGTGCAAGAGCGGCCAACTTCACCATACCACTGGATTACAGATCAAGAACACAAGCATACATGTAGTTCTAAACAACATATAAGCATGAATGGTGAGTGTAATGTCAATTTATACCATTTCAGATTGGTAAATAAAGAGACATGATTTAAATAACATTAATATAATATGGCATTGTTCATAGTTGAGACATAGCAGGATGTGACATTGTGCTGGAGTTGGTAGTTTCACCACACCACTGGATTACAGATCAAGAACACAAGCATACACATAGTGCTAAAGAAGATAACTTGCTGTGTTTAGTTTAATTTACATGGTATCAATAAGGAACTAGGTTGTACATCTAAAGACTAAAATTGAGAAGGAAAAACTTATGTTTGTGTACTTCTTCATTATAAATTTGAACAAGCAATTTGATGCAGACGAAAAAAATAAACAACATTTCCACCCATAGCTATCCAAATATACACAACAAAGTTTGAAGGCTCGAGGAGGACAAACTTACATTAGTAGTGAAGACAGACTCTATAATGCCCTTGTCCATATTGTTGGGGGGGGGGGAATTCAAGAACTTAATCGCACACTCTTCTTCAAGAGCATTGCCTTTATTATATATTTTGTTAAGAGTAAATATAGATGTGAAAATATAGGAAAAAATGATGATTATTTAACCTAAGATGTAGAGTACAAAGGTAAATACAGCATACATGCAAAAGGCACTAACAAGAGCAATGCGGAGCTAAGCTTCTTTAGTAACATTGGTTTTATTCAATATTTTGGCAATAGTAAATTTAGATCTGATGTGTAGAAAATGGAGGGAAGGGGAAAATAAGCTACAAAGTGTACATGAAGAACTAGCTGACAATATAAGTACAGAGATGAAGGACAACAGATACTTACAAGAACAATGCAGAACTAAATTTCTTCACAAGCATTGGGTTTATTCTACATTAATGTAAGCATTAATATAGATCTGATAATTTGGAGCGAACAGTGGACAAGCAAGCTATAATGCATAATGATGTCACATAATCCACCATGTATGAATGTAAGGACAGTGATAGGACAATAAGTACTCACAAGAGCAAAGCAGCGACCAGCATAGTTTTGACATCCTAGGTTTTGCGGCACTGGTTCTATCGCCCATATACGTCGGGTGCTATGTGAATGCTTCGGTAGCACCACTTTTTTCAAGGACTTTGCTTGTACTCCTTCAGGTTCTACAATCACCCTCTTCCTTTTGGATGTCTGAAACACAAGAACACCATTTGAATGGAAAAACATGGTATGACCACAAATGGAATAGGTGTTGATAATGGATGGGCATGGCATCTTCACATATATCATGAGTAAACTAAGAAGATGGCGGTGCAACAAAGCAAAAGAAATGCAAGAGACCTTATGCAAGATATGTGCAACAAATAAAACCTTGCCAAATTAGAACAAGCACCTTATTGGGTGAACAGGATAGGCCATTTGCCTTTGACTCCTTAAGCTCAGAATAGTCATTAGGATCATATTCTAAATACGAATCTATAGATCAGGAGCATGTGGTTTCATTGCATCCACAATGGACCTCAATCCCTTGATGACAAGTTTGTTACCCGTTGAACTGTTTCGCAATATTCTTCTGATGTGCACATTCTTATAGTCATTGTGATTACGTACAATATCTGAAAAGCATGAAAACATAAATAGTAGTGAGATTATCTTTGTAATGCAGATGATATTGTAACATAATAGGGGCTCTAAAAGCACAAGTGCTCCCTGGGTGATTTTGGTAATTAATGTCAACATATCTCTTGTTGGACTAATGCTTCTACCTAGTATGTTTCAGATAAGTTCAAAAATGGAGTGGCATGGACTAGAGGATGTGGAACCCCTTCAAGATGCTGAGGACAAAGGATTGGCTCAAGCTCAAAGCTCAGGACTCTACATTTTCTATTTTAGTGGTCCAAGATCACATTGAGTCCATAGGAAAGCCAATACTATTAAGAGGGGATGAGGTGTTGCTTAATGGCTTGCTTGCTCAAAGTGCTTAGTGATATGCTCCAAAGCCCTTCAACCAGTTTCTCACATCCACATATGTCCCAAACAAAAAGTCAAACTCGGCCCCACCAAAACTTTCTATCCAGCGCCACCGAGTTCAGTTGACATAGCCACTGCCAGAAATCCTAATCGGTTCGGTCTCACCGATGGGATCTCGGTCTCACCGAGATGGGCTTGCAAACTCTCTGTTGCCTATTGCAATAATTTCGGTCCCACCGAGATATGCAATCGGCCCCGCCGAGTTTGCTTGGCCAACTCTCTGTTTCGCTTATTACCCAAATCGGTCCCACCGAGTTTGTGTAATTGGTCAAATCGAGTTCAGGCTTTACCCTAACCCTAGCACATCGGTCCTACCAAGTTGATCATATCGGTCCCACCGAAATGACTAACGGTCACATTATGAACTAAATCGGTCTGACCGAGTTTCACGATTCGATCCCACTGAGTTTGGTAAATTGTGTGTAACGGTTAGATTTTGTGTGGAGGCTATATATACCCCTCCACCCACTCTTCATTCATGGAGAGAGCCATCAGAACATGCCTACACTTCCAACATACATTTTCTGAGAGAGAACCACCTACACTTGTGTTGAGGTCAAGATATTCCATTCCAACCACATAAATCTTGATCTCTAGCCTTCCCCAAGTTGCTTTCCACTCAAATCATCTTTCCACCAAATCCAATGCTATGAGAGAGAGTTGAGTGTTGGGGAGACTATCATTTGAAGCACAAGAGCAAGGAGTTCATCATCAACACACCATTTGTTACCTCTTGGAGAGTGGTGTCTCCTAGATTGGCTAGGTGTCACTTGGGAGCCTCCGTCAAGATAGTGGAGTTGAACCAAGGAGTTTGTAAGGGCAAGGAGATCGCCTACTTCGTGAAGATCTACCCGAGTGAGGCAAGTCCTTCGTGGGCGATGGCCATGGTGTGATAGACAAGGTTGCTTCTTCGTGGACCCTTCGTGGGTGGAGCCCTCCGTGGACTCGCGCAACCGTTACCCTTCGTTGGTTGAAGTCTCCATCAACGTGGATGTACGATAGCACCACCTATCGGAACCACGGATAAAAAATCTCCGTGTCTCCAAATTGCGTTTGCACACTCCAATCCCATCCCTTTACATTCTTGCAACTTTCATGCTTTACTTTCCGCTGCTCATATACTCTTGTCATGCTTGCTTGATATGTATTGTGAATGGTTAAACTTGTGCTAAAACTCCACATCAACTTAAGGAAAATAAAAACTGCTACTTTTCTTCTTAGAGTCTATTCACCCCCCTCTAGACACCTCTTCTCGATCCTTTCAATTGGTATCAGAGCTTTGGTCTCCATTGCTTTGGTTTAATCACCATTGGAGGAAGATGGATGAGTCTATGTTGGGGAGTCTTAGACGTAGAGTGCCTATTCTTGATGGAGAGTTCTTTCATGAGTGGAAAAATGAAATGCTTGAGATTTTCAATGAATATCATTTGAACAAGTACATTACTAGCCCTTGTGCACCTCATGCTGATCCTTTGCATCCTACCCTTGATGAGTCTATTGACATGATCTGCAACCTTAGAACTGTTAATCTTATCACTAGAGGCTTGCCTAGAAACTTGATTGGATGTTTGCCTACTCTTGATTGTGCCTACACTATATGGAGATTTCTTGAAGAAAGATTTCCAAACTATTCCTTGCAAAACCTAGATGAAATTCTTCATAAGTCTATTGCCTTGAGTAAGATGAATTCTAGTGATCCTAGCTTTGGTGATTGTCTATTTGAGCTTACCAATCTCATGTGTGCCAAAGGAAATGTTGGAATCATTAGCAATATCATATCCGAAGCTATTAGAATTCATAAAGGTGACCATTGTGATGATCATTTATCTAATGAATTACCCTCTCTAGGAATTGATCAAATACAAGACAATGTTTAACATGGATACTATGATGAGGATGATGATAGTGACTATGATCTTGACGATGCGATGAGACACTTTGGTCTTATGGCTAGTCTTCGCGGCTACATGGCTAGAGGAAAGGAATGGGTCCTTGATAGTGGATGTACTGATCATATGACCGGAGACAAAGATATGTTTCGTGAGCTTGCTGAAAACGACGGCCCTTGAAAGTATGTCACTTTTGGTGATAACTCAAAGGGTAAGGTGGTTGGCCTCGGTAAGGTGGCCATCTCACATGATAGCTCCATACAAAACGTCATGCTCGTTGAATCTCTTGGGTACAATTTACTTTCAGTATCTAGACTTGCTGATTTCGGTTTCAATGTCCTATTTACTGAAGTAGATTGCCAAGTGTTTCGAAGAGACAATCATAAAATGGTCTTTACCGGTATACGTAGAGGTGATCTTTACATTGTTGATTTCACTAAAAAGGCTCAACCTAGAACTTTCTTCATTGCTAAATCTTCTAAAGGCTGGTTGTGGCATAGAAGGTTAGGTCATGTGGGCATGCGAAATCTTGATAAGCTTATTAAAGGTGATCATATCCTTGGAGTAAAAGATGTTATATTTGACAAGGATAGACTTTGTAGTTCTTGTCAAGCAGGAAAACAAGTTGGAGGGAGTCACCCCGTGAAGAACATCATGACCACGAGAAGACCACTCGAGCTACTTCATATGGATCTCTTTGGTCCCAATGCCTACAAGAGTCTCGGTGGTAACTCATTTGGTCTAGTCATAGTTGATGATTTTTCAAGATTTACGTGGGTGTTCTTTCTTGATGACAAATCACAGGTCCAAAAGATCTTCAAACACTTCACTAGGAAGGCCCAAAATCAATTTGAAGTGAAGATCAAGAAGGTTTGGAGCGACAATGGAACGGAGTTCAAGAACGCAAATGTGGATACCTTTCTTGACGAATAGGGGATTTCACACGAGTTCTCGGCTACGTACACACCTTAACAAAATGGAGTTGTTGAGAGGAAGAACCGGACTCTTATTGAGATGCCAAGAACGATGCTTGATGAGTACAAGACTCCAAAACACTTTTGGGCGAAAGCGGTTGAGACAGGTTGTCATGCAACAAATCGCTTGTATCTTCACAAGCTACTCGGCAAGACGGCATACGAGCTCCTCACCGGTAACAAACCCCAAGTTGGATACTTTCGAGTATTCGGCTCAAAGTGTTACATTCTTGATAAGCATCATCGTTCTAAATTTGCTCCTAAATCTCATGAAGGTTTCCTACTTGGTTATGGCTCAAACTCTCACACTTACCGTGTCTACAACAATTTCACCCGAAAGGTTGAAGAGACGGTAGATGTGAAGTTTGATGAATCTAACGGCTCGCAAGTAGAGCAATTGCCAATTGATGGAGGAGATAAAGATCCTTTGGAAGCAATCCAAGACTTGTCTATTGGCAAGATTCTTCCAACGGAGGTGAAGGAGAGTACCTCGTCCGTCCAAGTGGAAGCTTCCACCTCACGACAAGGTGAACCAAGAGTTGATACGGAAGCATCCACAAGTAGGACACACCAAGACGAAGAAAACGAGGAAGTACACCCAGATGAACATCAACAACCTCCTTCTCCACCACGACAAGAGAATGACAACGTCAACAATGAAGAAGGCCAAGAAGAAGAACAAGATGAAGAAGATGTTCCACCCCGAGCCAAGCAAAAGCTCCCACGAGTTCGAGCAAGAGTCGCCAAAGACCATCCCGTCGAGCAAATCTACAATGATATCCAAACCGGGAGAATCACTCGCTCTAAAACTCATTTGGCTAGCTTTTGTGAACATTATTCATTCATCTCTAGCATTGAACCTATGAAGGTTGAAGAAGCATTGGAAGATCCGGATTGGATAAACGCTATGCATGAAGAGCTACACAACTTTGAGAGAAATCAAGTATGGACATTGGTTGAGAAGCCCGACAACAACCACAACATCATCGGTACCAAATGGGTGTTTCGCAACAAGCAAGATGAAGATGGACAGGTAGTTCGCAACAAAGCATGTCTCGTCGCCCAAGGCTACACTCAAGTCAAAGGTATAGACTATGGTGAGACATATGCCCCGTTGCTAGACTTGAGTCCATTCGCATCTTACTTGCTTATGCTAATCACCATGATATCACCTTGTACCAAATGGACATTAAAAGTGCTTTCCTAAATGGTGAAATTGAGGAGGAAGTTTATGTTAAGCAACCTCCCGGCTTTGTCAATCCTAAGAAACCTAATCATGTTTACAAACTTCACAAAGCTCTTTATGGTCTTAAACAAGCTCCTAGAGCGTGGTATAAATGCTTGACCAAGTTCCTTATTGAAAAAGGCTTTGAAATTGGAAAAATAGATTCTACTCTTTTTACTAAAAAGGTTAATGGAGAACTATTTGTGTGCCAAATCTATGTTGATGATATTATATTTGGTTCGACTAACCCTCACTTTAGTGAGAAGTTTGGAAAGCTAATGTCTGAGAAGTTTGAGATGTCTATGATGACTGAACTCAAATTCTTTCTCGGTTTGCAAATCAAGCAAACTAAGGAAGGTACCTTTGTCTCTCAAACAAAGTACGCCAAGGACTTATTCAAGAAGTTCAATATGCAAGAATGCAAAGGTATGACTACACCCATGCCTACTAGTGGACATCTTGATTTGACCAAAGATGGTGAACCAGTCGATCAAAAGGTTTACCGCTCCATGATTGGTTCATTGTTATATCTATGTGCCTCTCGTCCCGATAGAGTTGTTGAGAGGAAGAACCGGACTCTTATTGAGATGCCAAGAACGATGCTTGATGAGTACAAGACTCCAAAACACTTTTGGGCGAAAGCGGTTGAGACAGGTCCCCCCCCCCCCCCCCCCCCCCCCCCCCCCCCCCCCCCCCCCCCCCCCCCCCCCCCCCCCCCCCCCCCCCCCCCCCCCCCCCCCCCCCCCCCCCCCCCCCCCCCCAGACAAGGTTGATAGAAAGTCCACTTCGGGTACTTGTCAATTTCTTGGTAGATCTCTTGTGTCTTGGTCCTCCAAGAAACAAAACTCGGTATCCTTATCCACCACCGAAGCGGAATACATTGCCGCTGGTTCACGTTGTTCTCAATTACTTTGGATGACCCAAACTCTTAAAGATTATGGGATATATGTGAAACATGTTCCACTGCTTTGTGACAATGAAAGTGCTATCAAGATTTCTCACAATCCCGTGCAACATTCTTGAACTAAGCATATTGAAGTTCGTCATCATTTCATTCGAGATCATGTTGCCAAAGGGGACATTGATCTTAAGCATGTTCGCATCGATAAGCAATTGGCGGATATATTCACCAAACCGCTTGATGAGAAAGTCTTTTGCCGTTTGAGAGGAGAATTGAACATCATTGATGCTTCAAACTTGGAGTAGGAACTCCATTTGGATACATGCAAGGCATGAGCCTTTGACTAATCCTTGATATTTCTTTCATGATGCTATTTATATGTCTTGGATATATTTGCACCCTTGCATGCTATCTAACCCTTGTAGGTACTTGGATGAATCTAAATCTATGAGATTGCAACTCACTCACATCTTGAGCAATTTCTACATCACCAAGTCTCTACACAATGGTGGTTGAAGACAAGGAAGCACGAAACCCTTCAAACATATCCTTTGACAAATTCTATATTAAATTTTATGATTGTCATTTTGGATACACAAGTGCTCTTACTTGCAAGACTAACCCATGTAGGAAGATGAACTCAAATTCCAAGTGGTGCTCCCAATTCTTGATAAGCTACATCAACCTTGAGCAACCCACACAAGTTCAACTACATGATCAAGATCAACACCACCACCCAAGGTATGTTATTCCATCTTAGAGAAGCTTTACTCCAAGTCATGGGTCAAAGCAATTCAACAAGATGTGAATACATCAAGATGCTTAAACGAAAAATGGTAACCCCATTTTGAGCTTAAACGATGAGTATGACCTATGATCAAGTGACCTCACTTGACTCCTAAGTCAATATACTCTAACATAGGTGACTTTGTCACCGACCAATTCTAGATGAAGTTCTCTTGTGTTTCTCTGTGCTCTTGCATTTGTCTCATGCATATTTGTTTCCCCTTTCATCTAGATCTTTTCATTACTTTTCTTTTCTATTCTGCATTCCCTGCATCCAATTCATTGCAAATCTTTTAGTTAATTCCTTGAAAATCCTTGTGAGATCTTAATTGCCTAGTGAGCTGAGGTGACAAGTGTTTTCACTGTGATGAACTCGGTCACACCGGTTTGTTTTCTTCGGTCCAACCGAATTCTTTCGGTGCCACCGAAGCACACAACTCAGTGCTACCGATTTCACTGCAGAAAAGACGGCTTGCCACTTGTTCCTGCATTCTTTTTACTCTAGCTTCACTCAATGATTCTTGTCCTCTACCAGCATCATATTCGACTTGCTGCTTTGCTTTGTGACTCATGGACCAAACCCATTTGAAACAAAAATCCAGAAGAACCCTTCTTGGAAATTGATGAAGAACCCTTCTTGGAAATTGATGTCAAAGGGGGAGAGAGAGATCACATCAAAGCTCAATCATTTTTATAAAGGGAGAGAATGCTCAGGGGGAGAGTGTAGAAACCCCAGATGCTTGGTGTTCAAGAGGAGAGAAGTCACATGTCTTTAAGAGCGGAAAGACATGTTCATATTTGATTGTTTCCATTAGCTCTGTTTCTTGTCTTTTCTCTGATTTTTTGTTCCCTATCTTCTCCCAGTATCCCATGCTAGATTCAGGGGGAGGAAGACATCTAAGGGAAGGAAATTCTTGAATTCATTGCCCATCTTTACCTTTGGGGACATGTCTATATCCAATAGAGTACTCAGTACTCACTCTCTACATGTCATCCCAGTCTTGGTACTCTTGTGGTTTCTTTTGTTTGCTCCCCCCCCCCCCCCCCCCCCCCCCCCCCCCCCCCCCCCCCCCCCCCCCCCCCCCCCCCCCCCCCCCCCCCCCCCCCCCCCCCCCCCCCCCCCCCCCCCCCCCCCCCCCCCCCCCCCCCCCCCCCCCCCCCCCCCCCCCCCCCCCCCCCCCCCCCCCCCCCCCCCCCCCCCCCCCCCCCCCCCCCCCCCCCCCCCCCCCCCCCCCCCCCCCCCCCCCCCCCCCCCCCCCCCCCCCCCCCCCCCCCCCCCCCCCCCCCCCCCCCCCCCCCCCCCCCCCCCCCCCCCCCCCCCCCCCCCCCCCCCCCCCCCCCCCCCCCCCCCCCCCCCCCCCCCCCCCCCCCCCCCCCCCCCCCCCCCCCCCCCCCCCCCCCCCCCCCCCCCCCCCCCCCCCCCCCCCCCCCCCCCCCCCCCCCCCCCCCCCCCCCCCCCCCCCCCCCCCCCCCCCCCCCCCCCCCCCCCCCCCCCCCCCCCCCCCCCCCCCCCCCCCCCCCCCCCCCCCCCCCCCCCCCCCCCCCCCCCCCCCCCCCCCCCCCCCCCCCCCCCCCCCCCCCCCCCCCCCCCCCCCCCCCCCCCCCCCCCCCCCCCCCCCCCCCCCCCCCCCCCCCCCCCCCCCCCCCCCCCCCCCCCCCCCCCCCCCCCCCCCCCCCCCCCCCCCCCCCCCCCCCCCCCCCCCCCCCCCCCCCCCCCCCCCCCCCCCCCCCCCCCCCCCCCCCCCCCCCCCCCCCCCCCCCCCCCCCCCCCCCCCCCCCCCCCCCCCCCCCCCCCCCCCCCCCCCCCCCCCCCCCCCCCCCCCCCCCCCCCCCCCCCCCCCCCCCCCCCCCCCCCCCCCCCCCCCCCCCGGTGTTGCTTAATGGCTTGCTTGCTCAAAGTGCTTAGTGATATGCTCCAAAGCCCTTCAACCAGTTTCTCACATCCACATATGTCCCAAACCAAAAGTCAAACTTGGCCCCACCGAAACTTTCTATCCGGCGCCATCGAGTTCAGTTGACATAGCCACTGCCAGAAACCCTAATCGGTTCGGTCTCACCGATGGGATCTCGGTCTCACCGAGATGGGCTTGCAAACTCTCTGTTGCCTATTGCAATAATTTTGGTCCCACCGAGGTATGCAATCGGTCCCGCCGAGTTTGCTTGGCCAACTCTCTGTTTTGCTTATTACCCAAATCGGTCCCACCGAGTTTGTGTAATCGGTCAAACCAAGTTCAGGCTTTACCCTAACCCTAGCACATCGGTCCTACCGAGTTGATCATATCGGTCCCACCGAAATGCCTAACGGTCACATTATGAACTAAATCGGTCTGACCGAGTTTCACGATTCGGTCCCACCGAGTTTGGTAAATTGTGTGTAACAGTTAGATTTTGTGCGGAGGCTATATATACCCCTCCACCCACTCTTCATTTGTGGAGAGAGCCATCAGAACATGCCTACACTTCCAACATACATTTTCTGAGAGAGAACCACCTACACTTGTGTTGAGGTCAAGATATTCCATTCCAACCACATAAATCTTGATCTCTAGCCTTCCCCAAGTTGCTTTCCACTCAAATCGTCTTTCCACCAAATCCAATCCTATGAGAGAGAGTTGAGTGTTGGGGAGACTATCATTTGAAGCACAAGAGCAAGGAGTTCATCATCAACACACCATTTGTTACCTCTTGGAGAGTGGTGTCTCCTAGATTGGCTAGGTGTCACTTGGGAGCCTCCGTTAAGATTGTGGAGTTGAACCAAGGAGTTTGTAAGGGCAAGGAGATCGCCTACTTCATGAAGATCTACCCGAGTGAGGCAAGTCCTTCGTGGGCGACGGCCATGGTGGGATAGACAAGGTTGCTTCTTCGTGGACCCTTCGTGGGTGGAGCCCTCCGTGGACTCGCGCAACCATTACACTTCGTGGGTTGAAGTCTCCATCAACGTGGATGTACGATAGCACCACCTATCGGAACCACGGATAAAAAATCTCCGTGTCTCCAAATTGCGTTTGCACACTCCAATCCCATCCCTTTACATTCTTGCAACTTTCATGCTTTACTTTCCGCTGCTCATATACTCTTGTCATGCTTGCTTGATATGTATTGTGAATGGTTAAACTTGTGCCAAAACTCCACATCAACTTAAGGAAATTAAAAACTGCTACTTTTCTTTTTAGAGTCTATTCACCCCCCTCTAGACACCTCTTCTCGATCCTTTCAGGCTCCCTATAAACCCTTGTGTGCTTTCACTGGATTCTGATGAGAGACCCCATGTGTGTTGTAATATGGTGAGTAGATTAATATAATCTGGCACAACTACACAAATAATAGGCTCCCTGTTGGGAGCTCCAGATGTAAGGATAGTTGGCAGATGATAGGTTCATAATATACTGTATAGAAAGTTTATTTCCAAACCATGATAACGAGAGCACACAACCACTACGTAGATCGTAGTGTAGATAATAGAGGTACACCATAACCACCATAAATAAATCGGGAAAGCAGAACTGGCTGGAAAATACAGGGTTTTGCCGCTACTAATATGTAGCCTATCGATCACCTACAGGCCAGCTCTATTCATCTGAAGGCGCACAACTGTTACTATCATTCTAGTCTATCAAAGACCGTGCGGCTCCCACCATTTCCGGGATATTATGG
Organism: Thinopyrum obtusiflorum; assembly: GCA_036873465.1. Lineage (NCBI taxonomy): Eukaryota > Viridiplantae > Streptophyta > Magnoliopsida > Poales > Poaceae > Thinopyrum > Thinopyrum obtusiflorum. The sequence goes on along the minus strand of JAAAWM010012183.1, from coordinate 44,011 downwards.
CAGACCAACTCGAAGTGCGAAATCATGTAGCAGAACCGGCCCAATAGAGTTGTCGACTGCAGATGTCCCTGCTCCACTTCCTGACAAGGAACATACTGCACTTAGTAAAGAATAACAGAAGAGGAACATGTTAAAGAATAGAAGGGGAAGCATATTATTGAGATTCCCCTTCTTTCTTTACAATGTTGGTTGCTCACCCATGATGAATCAGAGCGCCCAAAGAAATGCCATTCCATGATGTCTCTCTATATGTGGCCACATGCATTTGAAAACTCAAGTGGGAGCATTAGCTAACCAATTAAATGTGTGTCTGTTAGCTAATGTCAGTATCATATCACATTCGTATTTGAAGAACCTTAGGACGTATGATTAGTGTGTTATTTAGCTTTAAAGGGTGGACAGCTGCTAGTAGGACACAAACCACCTACGTGGATCGTAATGTAGATATAGTGGGAAAACCCTAAGCATCGGGAGTAAAATCAGGAAAGTGGAACTTGCTGGAATATGTGTGCTAGTATTGCCGGTACGGCTAGAAAGGCTTCGGATACCAGCTCTCTACAACGGAAGGCGCGGTACTGTTACTATCAGTCTAACTCTCAATGGAGACACATATGATCGAATACGAAGAGTTGAAAGCATCCATGACAATCGACATGAAGACCAACATGAAGAGTTGAAAGCGTGCATGACAAGCGACCGAATAGACATGTACACTGCAAATGTCCCTGCTCCTCTTCACTACAAAGAACATACTGTACAACTATTATACTCCCTCTGTTCCGAAATACAAATATGTGTAGAGATTCCACTATGGATCACATACAGATGTATATAGATAGATTTTATAGTGTAGATTCATGCATTTTTCTCCATATGTAGTCCATGGAGGAATCTCTACAAAGACGTATATTTAGGTACGAAGAGAGTACTTACAAAAGAAGAACTGAAGAGCAGCATGCTAAAGGAGAGCAAGTAGATTTTGGATAATAAAATGTTGGTTGGCCACACATGATGAAGCAGAGCGCATAAAGAACGCAACTCCCTGCTGTCCCTCGATATGTGGTGCATGTGCTTTTCGAAGTTAAAGTAGGAACCTTAGCTGACCAATTAAACATTCTTTGTTTTAGTACATGTCAGCATTATATTAGAATCATATTTGAGCAACTAAGTTTGGAATTATGAGTGGTATGTTGTTTAGCTTGATGGGTTGAGGAGCACTACTTGCACGTACGTCTCGAAGCACCTACAATAATGGTACTGAATATATGGGAATGTCTACATGCAAGTCGCCTGACTTCCGTCATTTGAGTCAGGCGACCATTTCAGGCGGTTGGATGAAGATCCTACATCACCTAACCCTTCTTCTCCCTCACCTCTTATTCTTCCCCTAAAGACCACCGCACGGGTCGCCGGCCGAACCACCGGCCCCCGCCCTCCCCTGAACCGCCCACCACCTCCGATTTTCCGCCGCCCCGGTGTCACATCCCTAGTTCTGGTATGACCTAGACTAGCTAGTCATGTGTGCATCATGTTTAAATTTCATTTAAATTTGAAATGGGGATTTGTGAAACCCTCAGAAATCATTTCTGGAAATGACCCAGATAAAAATTGCTCCAAAAAGGTCCAAGAAAATGTTCATGTCTCTCTCTGAAAATATTGGTCAAAGGTAAAATTCAAACCAATATTTTTAGGAGCTCATAAATATTTATTTTTGGCCATTTGTATTAATCCAGTAATTATTTGCTTTGGATATATATTTGTTATATATATAATGTATGTCCAAAAATTCTGTTAATTGGTGAGGAGTTTTGGAGCAATCCAAATAGTTCCTACAAAAATTGAGAGAAGTAAATAAATGATTTAGTATTTTACTAAATCAGAACAAATGTCAGAAAAATAGAAAAGAAACAAAAATGGAAAAACTTACCTGGCGCTTACCTGCAGCCCATCTGGCGCCTCAGCTGGCCCAGCACTGTGTGGCCCGGTTGGACCAGCCCACCAGCGCCGTCGTCCTCCTGGCGCCAGTCGGCCAGGCGTGTGGCCGGCGCACGCGCACGGCCGTGCCGCCACGCCACCTGCCTGCCTGTCCTCCCCCTCGTCGCCTGGATGCCCCGCGCCGCCCCGCACCTCTCTCACTCTCTCTCGTTCTCCCTCCTCCCCTGAATCCTCTCTCTCGACCCGCCCGAGCGCTGCCGTCACCGCCGCTCGCCGTTGCCATAGCTACCGCCTCCCCCACGCCCTCTCCTCGTGCCGAGAAGCTCTGCCACATCTCCGTCTACCTCTCCGTCGAGCCACGCGACGCGGGAAGCCCTGGAGAGCCGCCGTCGCCGTCGTCTTCATCTCCGGCCACCGGAGATAGTCTTCGCTGCCCCGCCGCCTCCAGTGCGTCCCCGAGCTCGCTGACGACGCCATCGAGATCGCTGTGAGCTTCTGCTCCATTCCCCTCTCTCCGTTTCGCCATTCTCGCGCCGTAACCCTGATCCCCACCACGGTCGTAGCTTCTCGCCGCCGTCCATGTTGCCGCCATCACTCAAGACACTACAGCCCACAACCGCACGTGTCACCGTGTTCCTGGTGACGCCAGGAGGCCGTAGAGCCTCTCTGCTCGCTTCCCCGTGCACCGCAGCACCTCACCCGCACTTGGCCGTGCTCCGGCTGCCGCCGTGAGCTCTGCTCCGGCGAGCTCTGACCACCCCACGGTCTCTCGCGTGTCCCACTAGATGCGCGCGAGCCTGGGCTTCGCGCAGGTGGTCTCCGCCGCCTGAATGGTCGCCGGAGGGCGATTTCCGTGCCCCTCCTCCGCGTTCGGCCTCGCCGGCGGTTAAACACCGGCGGGTTTGACCGGTTTGACCTCGCCGGCCCGTCAGGTGGGCCCTGTGGGTCAGGTGATTAGCTTAGGGCTAATCACCGTTTAGCTAATTCGCCCCTGACACTGACATGTGGGCCCTATCCAGGTAATTTGTAGTTAGGTTAGTATTAGTGTTAACTAACCCTGTTAGTTAATTATGACACTGACGTGTGGACCCCACACGTCAGGTTTGACCTGGTTAGCGCTGTTGACCTGCTGATGCAGGCATGACGCAATGCTGACGCAGTTATTCTTCTCTGGTATTAAAACAAATCAGGAAATTCCAGAAATTGTTATAAACTTCAAAAATTCATAGAAATTCCACCGTAGCTCAGATTGAAATAATTTATATATGAAAAATTATCAGAAAAATTCAATCTACCCATCTGTACTAGTTTCATGCATGACAAACCAACCTAAACCTGCTGTATAGGTGAAAACACATAAAGGGCATTTAAAATGCTTAAGTTTGGAGTTGCATTTGAATCTTTGATTCAAATGAGCTCCATTGAACTTGTTGCTGGTTGCATTAGCACAAACCATATCACATCTACATGCCATGTTCATGCATCATATTGTTGCATATGATTGAGTTTTGATTGTCGGCACCGTCCTTCTCGATAGGTCCTGCTCCGGAGACCGTTCCAGAGTACCTGTCAGAAAAGCAGTGCCTCCCTGTTGATCTACCAGGCAAACAAAACCCCCTTGTTCATTCCGATACAATCCCACTCTCTCACTCCTGCTCAATTTTATTGCATTAGGACAACAACGATTCAACTGCTACTTTATGCTGTGGTAGTTGAACCCATTCTTCTGCATGACCTGTCATTGCCACAGTAAATAGTTGAAACCCACTAGCATGTGTAGGAGTTGATTGAGCCATATTGTGTTCCTACCATGCCATGCCTGCTATTGCTTAGAGTTGTGTCAGGTCTGATTCATTGGGAATGGATTGGAGTGTTACGATATGTTCTGGTGCTGAGAGTTAAGTGTGTGAACATGATTTGGTAAACGTAGCGGTGAGGGGCCATGTAGGAGTACATGGTGTGTTGTCTTGCTGGAACCGTCCTTAAGAACTGAGTTCTGTGTATGTTGTCCAATGACTAGCTACTACCACACATTGGGTTCCGGTAACTCGACCCCTCTCGACTTATTAACCAACTTGATCTCTGTCCAGGAGTCGCAACTAGTTTCTGGTGTTTGTAGGTAGTGTTATTTTTCTACCAAGTGGCACCCGGCAGGGTGGGCTTGGGACAGACTAGGCACAGGTGGCACGGTGTACCAAGTGGCACCCGGATGGTGGGCTTGGGAACCCTGCTCATATCGTTTGGGGCCGTGAGCGAAACCCCGGCCGGATCTCCTCGCAGATGGAACCCGAATAGGCGATAAACCTGGACTAGAGTCTTGCGTGGTTAGTCAGGTCGTGGCCGACACCCTCGCCAGGCTTCCGCTTGAAGGTTGCCGAGATACATGACATGTACATTGCAGTAAGTGGAGAGAGCGTGTGTGAAGAAGTACACCCCTGCAGGGTTATCATGATCTATTCGAATAGCCGGGTCCGCGGTTATGGACTTCTTGGATGCTTACGTGGTACATAGACAACTTGAAGTGGATACTCTAAAATGCTCAAGACAAGTGTGAGTGCTATGGATGGCCTTCTCATAGGGAGACGGGAATGAATCCATAGTGGTGTATTGAGATGGTGATTAGTGGACTCGTGTGCGCTTTCTTACCTCAAAGAAGTTACTCGTAGCGTAGAATAGGTTAGCCACTGAGTCAAAGCTGGCTTGCTGCAACTGAACCCCACTTTGCCTCCTTGATACTAATGCATGTATGATAGGATATGATCTAAGTCTTGCTGAGTACCTTTGTACTAACGTTGCTTAATTTCTGTTTTTGCAGATGAGACTTCTGTCTCAGTAGTAGTTCTGCATGGACTTCGACGACTAGCTTGTTACCTCAGCTACGATCTTGTGCCCTTGGGAGGGTCTTGTAGATAGTCAGGCTTCTCAGCCTTTTTCATTTGTAGTTGTCTGTACTCAGACATGTTATGCTTCCGTTGCTTGTATGCTCTGAATGATGGGTCATGTGACCCCTGTTTGTAATAAACGCTATGTGGCTCTTCTGGGCCTTTATCTATTTGAGTTGTTGAGTTATGTTGTGATGCCATGTTGTACAGCACACACTTGCATGTTATGCGTACGTGTAATGTGTATTGCGATGTGTGGGATCCGACAACCTAGTTGTTTATCCTTGGTAGCCTCTCTTACCGGGAAATGTCTCCTAGTGCTTCCACTGAGCCATGGTAGTCTGCTACAGCCCGGATTCCCGGAGTCCTGTTAGCCCAGTTGCCACTGCTCCGGAACACTTAGGCTGGCCGGCATGTGTTCTTCTTCGTTCCTGTGTCTGTCCCTTCGGGGAGATGTCACGCGGTGTCTACCGGAGTTCTGTTAGCATGCTACAGCCCGGATTCTCTAGAGTCCTGTTAGCCCAGCTGCTACAGCCCGGATTCACTCGCTGATGATCGACACGTTCGTTGCTGGGTCATGTATGCATGTCCCTGTAAGTTAGTGCCACTTTGGGTTTACGACTAGTCATGTCGGCCTGGATTCTTTGTCATATGGATGCTAGCGACACTATCATATACGTCAGCCAAAAGGCGCAAACGGTCCCGGGCCAGGTAAGGTGGCACCCGTGGGAATACCGTGCGTGAGGCCACAAAGTGATATGATGTGTTACATGCTAGATCGGTGTGACTAAATATCGGGGTCCTGACAGCTTTGGTATTAGAGCCTGACTGCCTGTAGGATTACCAAGCCAAACTGGTCGAAGTTGAGTCTAGAAATTCTTTAGTTATATAAGGGAATTGATTGTGGGAGGGAACGTAAGGCTCTTTTTACTCCTTATACCTTGTGCCTTCTGATCTGAGTCATCCTATCTTTCCTACGGGGTTAAGGAACTAGGCTTTCTCTTCCGTCTATCAGGATCACGTGTTACTACTCCGTAGACCCATAGGATTGGTTGATCAGAGTCATACTCCTGTTTTCGAGTTCTTCCGGTGTAGTTTGTTTAGTACTATCACAGAACCTTGAGTGATGATGTTGAGTATGGTACTACACCATCGTTTGCAGGATGTCCCATTTTGAGCATCTTACTGCCGTTATGCTGCCGGAATTGTCCTAGGAGCACGAGAGATACTAATTTCCTTGTGCTACATTCTGCATCCTATAGTTGATGCTGACTCCGTCCTTGGTTTCGTTTCTCAGGATGTCATCAGTTAACCGAAGTTCTGTTGCTCGTAGCCTGAACCACGAAGATGGTAGGGATGAGGATCCTCCCGACCAGTCTTCGTTGGCAGAGTTCTTATTAGAGATGGAGAGGAACAAGCGAGAGACCAACCGCTTGTTGGCACGGATTGAGCAGAACACCACACATCAGCGTAATGAGTTGGTTTCCATTACTGACTTCATTGGTCTGAACCCACCCACCTTCCATCATTCCATTGAGCCACTCGATGCAGATCACTGGCTCCGTAGTATCACACACAAGCTGCGTTCCGCGAGCGTAGCTGAAGGTGACAAGGTGACCTATGCTACATATCACCTGGAGGGTCGTGTTAGTCTTTGGTGGCAGAACTATGAGGCTATGCTTCCAGCTGGCCAGATACCTACCTGGAGAGATTTACTGAGGCTTTTCGCGAACATCACATTCCTCTGGCTCTCATTGACCACAAGAGAGAAGAGTTCTGTAGTTTCACCCAGGGTAAGATGGCTGTTGATGCTTATAGTAGAGAGTTTGAGAACCTCGCCCGCTATGCTACAGAAGAAGTGTCCACGGACGCCAAGAAGCAGGCTAGGTTCCGGAAAGGTCTAAACCCCAAGTTGCGTTGTGATCTTCACTTGCACCATTGCAATACATTCTAGGCTCTTGTGAACAAGGCCATTAATGCAGAGACAACTCAGCTCACTTACGAGGAGTCTCGTAAGCACACCCATGATTTGGGTTCTTCCTCCGGTTCTAGTTCTCAGAGGCGCCGGATTTGGGTTACGAACTCTTTGGGTTCCGAACTCTACTCTTCCACCCGGATATTCACTGAGGCTATCTTATGTGGCACCTCAACCAGTTCAGCAGTATGCTCCACCCAGGCCTATTGGTAGACCGCTTGTCAATGCGGGTCCACGTCCAACTTCAGGGACTTGCTTCACATGCGGAGAGCCAGGACACTATGCACGTGACTGCTCTCAGGCCAGTTATGCTCCACCCCAACCCGAGAAGTCTGTTGGCCGTGGTAAGGCATCACGCAAGATGATCAGTGTCAAGTCAGCTCCCACTGAACGTGGACGCGTGCATTACGTCTCAGCTAAAGATGCTCATGATGATCCGGATGTCGTTCTTGGTACACTCCTTGTCAACTGTCATCCAGCATCGGTTCTGTTCGATACTAGAGCATCTCACTCCTTCATTTCTGAAAGCTATGCCAGCTTGCACAACATAACATTTTGTGATATGCCCTCTCCACTAGTCATTCAAACTCCTGGATCCAAATGGCAAACTTCTAGTGTAAGCCATGGTAATGAAATCCTTGTTGACAGACTTGTATTCCTTGCATCACTTATAGCCCTCAAGTCTACAGATATTAACATCATCTTGGGTATGGACTGGATGAAAGCTCATTATGCCAAGATTGATTGTTACACCAGGTCTGTTCAGCTTACACACCCATCTGGCAAGATAGTCACCGTCTCCACTAGAGTTGCAAAGCGTCAGCTCTATTCTCTTAATGCCAGCCCTCTTCCAGACCTTGAGGATATCCCGGTAGTCCATGACTTTCCGGATGTCTTTCCAGAAGAACTGCCAGGTGTTCCACCTGACAGGGATGTGGAGTTTGTCATAGATCTTATCCCAGGTACCGCTCCAATTTCTAGGAGACCTTACAAGATGGCACCCTTAGAACTAGCCGAGCTTAAGAAACAACTTGATGAGTCCTTGCAAAAGGGTTTCATCCGTCCTAGTTCTTCTCCTTGGGTTTGCCCTATCCTCTTCGTCAAGAAGAAGGATGGTACGGATCGGATGGTTGTAGATTATCGTCCCGTTAATTTGGTCACGATAAAGAACAAATATCCGCTCCCCAGGATCAACGACCTGTATGATCAGCTCACTGGATCCTCAGTCTTTTCCAAGATGGATTTGAGGTTAGGCTACCAGCAAATCAAGATTAGAAATGGGGACATTCCTAAGACAGCTTTTGTCACTCGTTATGGCCAGTACGAGTACAGCGTTATGTCCTTTGGTCTAACCAATGCTCCAGCTACATTCTCCCGCTTGATGAACTTGATCTTCATGGAGTACTTAGATAAGTTCGTCGTGGTTTACCTCGATGATATTCTCATTTACTCAAAGAACGAGGAAGAGCATGCCGAACATCTTAGACTTGTGCTAGAAAAACTCAGAGAGCACCGCCTTTATGCCAAGTTCTCCAAGTGTGAATTTTGGTTGCCAGAAGTGACCTATCTCGGCCACGTAATCTCTGGTAAGGGCATTGCTGTCAATCCCGAGAGAGTTCAGGCCATTCTTGATTGGACTCCGCCTGAAATGGTTAAGCAAGTTAGGAGTTTCCTTGGTCTAGCCAGTTATTGTCGCCGCTTCGCTGAAAACTTCTCCAAAGTGGCCAAACCTCTCACGGAACTTCTCAAGAAAGATAAAAAGTTTGAGTGGTCCCCACAGTGTGAGTACAGTTTTCAGGAGCTGAAAAGATGCCTGACTTCTGCTCCCATACTTGTGCCACCGGATTTCACTAAGGACTTTGTTATCTATTGTGATGCCTCACGACAGGGACTAGGTTGCATTCTTATGCAGGATTGTCATGTGATTGCCTATGCATCTCGACAGTTGCATCCACATGAGGATAATTATCCTACACATGATCTAGAGCTTGCAACCGTAGTCTATGCACTTAATACATGGCGACATTACCTTATTGGTAAACGTTGCGAGATTTACACCGATCACCAGAGTCTCAAGTATATCTTCACCCAACCAGATTTGAACCTTAGGCAAAGACGTTGGTTGGAGTTGATCTCAGGTTATGACTTAGGGATTACCTACACCCCAGGCAAGGGCAATGTCATGGCTGATGCGCTAAGTCGTAAGTCCTATTGCAACAATCTTATGTTGTAGCAGGGCCAACCACTTCTCCATGAGGAATTATGTAAGCTTAACCTACACATTGCTCCTCATGGATTCCTTTCTACCTTGGTGGCGAAACCTACTCTTGTGGATCATATCATAGAGGCCCAGAAGCATGATACGGGGATTACCCGGATCAAGAGAAACATTGCCAAGGGTATTGCTGGTAGTTTCTCTATAGATGATCGAGGTGTTGTTCTCTTCGAGAATCGTCTGGTGGTTCCCAAGAAGCAACATCTTCGGCAACTGATCCTTAAGGAGGCGCATGAATCCCCTCTCATGATTCATCCCGGTAGTACTAAGATGTATCAGGACCTACGCCAGAGGTTCTGGTGGACTAGGATGAAGAGAGAAATCGCTGAGTTCATTGCTAACTATGACGTTTGTCGTCGCGTTAAGGCGGAACATCAAAGACCTGCTGGCACCCTTCAGCCTTTAGCCATTCCTGAGTGGAAATGGGATAAAGTTGGTATGGACTTCATCACCGGCTTTCCCAGGACCAAGAAAGGGAATAACGCTATCTTCGTAGTCATTGATCGTCTTTCCAAAGTGGCTCACTTCCTACCTATTCGAGAGAGTATCACTGCTAGCCAGCTTGCTGACTTATATATTTCTTGAATAGTGTGACTTCATGGTGTTCCACTAGAGATCAATTCAGACCATGGTAGTCTTTTCACTTCTCATTTCTGGGAGAGTTTCCAGACTGCCATGGGAACCCATCTTTCTTTCAGTACCGCTTTCCACCCTCAGTCAAGTGGTCAGGTGGAACGGGTCAACCAAATTCTCAAAGACATGCTTAGATCTTGCGTTATCTCATTTCGTATGGATTGGGAGAACTGTCTTCCTTTCGCCGAGTTTTCTTATAACAATAGCTACCAATCCAGTCTCAAGAGAGCTCCTTTCAAGATTCTGTATGGACGAAGATGTCGAACACCTTTGAACTGGTCAGAAACCGGTGAAAGACAATTCTTTGGACTGGACATGATCCAGGAGGCAGAAGAGCAAGTTCGCATCATTCGTGAGAATTTGAAAACAGCCCAATCTCGTTAAAAGAGCCAGTATGACTGTCATCATAAGGAAGTGGCTTATGAAGTTGGCGACAAGGCTTACCTTTGGGTTACTCCTCTAAAGGGTACCCATCGTTTTGGTATCAAGGGCAAGTTGGCTCCTCATTACATTGGTCCTTTTCGCATTCTCGCCAAACGAGGAGAGGTTGCCTACCAGTTGGAAGTACCCCCACATCTTTCTAGAGTGCACGATGTCTTCCACGTCTCTCAACTCAGGCGTTGCTTCTCGGATCCCATCCGCGGAGTGGACCACGAAACGCTTGATCTCCAAGATAACCTCACTTATCGAGAGTATCCGGTTCGCATTCTTGATCAAGCAGAGCGTGTTACCCGATGTTAGAACATCAAGTTTCTCAAGGTTCAGTGGTCTCATCATTCCGAGAGAGAAGCTACCTGGGAGCGAGAAGATCGTCTTCGACTGGAGTACCCCACCTTCTTTCCATCGACCCCTGAATCTCGGGACGAGATTCTTTCAAGTGGGGGCGAGTTGTCACATCCCTAGTTCTGGTATGACCTAGACTAGCTAGTCATGTGTGCATCATGTTTAAATTTCATTTAAATGTGAAATGGGGATTTGTGAAACCCTCAGAAATCATTTCTGGAAATGTCCCAGATAAAAATTGCTCCAAAAAGGTCCAAGAAAATGTTCATGTCTCTCTCTGAAAATATTGGTCAGAGGTAAAATTCAAACCAATATTTTTAGGAGCTCATAAATATTTATTTTTGGCCATTTGTATTAATCCAATAATTATTTGCTTTGGATATATATTTGTTATATATATAATATATGTCCAAAAATTCTGTTAATTGGTGAGGAGTTTTGGAGCAATCCAAATAGTTCCTACAAAAATTGAGAGAAGTAAATAAATGATTTAGTATTTTACTAAATCCGAACAAATGTCAGAAAAATAGAAAAGAAACAAAAATGGAAAAACTTACCTGGCGCTTACCTGCAGCCCATCTGGCGCCTCAGCTGGCCCAGCACTGTGCGTCCCAGCTGGACCAGCGCACCAGCACCGTCGTCCTCCTGGCGCCAGTCGGCCAGGCGTGTGGCCGGCGCATGTGCACGGCCGTGCCGCCACGCCACCTGCCTGCCTGTCCTCCCCCTCGTCGCCTGGATGCCCTGCACGACGCCATGCGCCGCCCCACACCTCTCTCACTCTCTATCGTTCTCCCTCCTCCCCTGGATCCCTCTCTCTCGACCCGCCCGAGCGCTGCAATCGCCGCCGCTCGCCGTTGCTGTAGCAACCGCCTCCCCCACGCCCTCTCCTCGTGCCGAGAAGCTCCGCCACGTCTCCGTCTACCTCTCCGTCGAGCCATGTGACGCGGGAAGCCCTAGAGAGCCGCCGTCGCCGTCGTCTTCATCTCCGGCCACCGAAGACCGTCTTCACTGCCCCGCCGCCTCCAGTGCATCCCCGAGCTCGCTGACGGCGCCATCGAGATCGCTGTGAGCTTCTGCTCCGTTCCCCTCTCTCTGTTTCGCTGTTCTCGCGCCGTAGCCCCGATCCCCACCACGGCCGTAGCTTCTCGCCGCCGTCCATGTCGCCGCCGTCGCTCAAGCCACTGCAGCCTGCAACCGCATGCGTCACCGTGTTCCTGGTGATGCCAGGAGGCCGTAGAGCCTCTCTGCTCGCTTCCCCGTGCATCGCAGCACCTCACCCGCACTTGGCCGTGCTCCGGCCGCCGCCGTGAGCTCTGCTCCGGCGAGCTCCGACCACCCCCACGGTCTCCCGCGTGTCCCACTGGATGCGCGCGAGCCTGGGCTTCGCGTAGGTGGTCTCCGCCGCCCGAATGGTCGCCGGAGGGCGATTTCCGTGCCCCTCCGCCGCGTTCGGCCTCGCCGGCGGTTAAACGCCGGCGGGTTTGACCGGTTTGACCTCGCCGGCCCGTCAGGTGGGCCCCGTGGGTCAGGTGATTAGCTTAGGGCTAATCACCGTTTAGCTAATTCGCCCCTCACACTGACATGTGGGCCCTGCCCAGCTAATTTGTAGTTAGGTTAGTATTAGTGTTAACTAACCCTGTTAGTTAATTGTGACACTGACGTGTGGACCCCACACATCAGGTTTGACCTGGTCAGCGCCGTTGACCTGCTGACGCAGGCATGACGCAATGTTGACGCAGTTATTCTTTTCTGGTATTAAAACAAATCAAGAAATTCCAGATATTGTTATAAACTTCAAAAATTCATAGAAATTCAACCGTAGCTCAGATTGAAATAATTTATATCTGAAAAATTATCAAAAAAATTCAATCTACCCATCTGTACCAGTTTCATGCATGACAAACCAACCTAAACCTGCTGTATTGGTGAAAACACATAAATGGCATTTAAAATGCTTAAGTTTGGAGTTGCATTTGAATCTTTGATTCAAATGAGCTCCATTGAACTTGTTGCTGGTTGCATTAGCACAAACCATATCACATCTACATTCCATGTTCATGCATCATATTGTTGCATATGATTGAGTTTTGATTGTCGGCACCATCCTTCTCGATATGTCCTGCTCCGGAGACCGTTCCAGAGTACGTGTCAGAAAAGAAGTGCCTCCCTGTTGATCTACCAGGCAAGCAAAACCCCCTTGTTCATTCTGATACAATCCCACTCTCCCACTCCTGCTCTCTTTTATTGCATTAGGACAACAATGTTTCAACTGCTACTTTATGCTGCGGTAGTTGAACCCATTCCTCTGCATAACCTGTCATTGCCACAGTAAATAGTTGAAACCCACTAGCATGTGTAGGAGTTGATTGAGCCATGTTGTGTTCCTACCATGCCATGCCTGCTATTGCTTAGAGTTGTGTCAGGTCTGATTCATTGGGAATGGATTGGAGTGTTACGATATGTTCTGGTGCTGAGAGTTAAGTGTGTGAACATGATTTGGTAAAGGTAGCGGTGAGGGGCCATGTAGGAGTACATGGTGGGTTCTCTCACTGGAACCGTCCTTAAGAATTGAGTTCTATGTATGTTGTCCAATGACTAGCTACTACCACACATTGGGTTCCGGTAACTCGACCCCTCTCGACTTATTAACCAACTTGATCTCTGTACAGGAGTCGCAACTAGTTTCTGGTGTTTATAGGTAGTGTTATTTTTCTACCAAGTGGCACCCGGCAGGGTGGGCTTGGGACAGACTAGGCACAGGTGGCACGGTGTACCAAGTGGCACCCGGATGGTGGGCTTGGGAACCCTGCTCACATCGTTTGGGACCGTGAGCGAAACCCCGGCCGGATCTCCTCGCGGATGGAACCCGAATAGGCGATAAACCTGGACTAGAGTCTTGCGTGGTTAGTCAGGTCGTGGCCGACACCCTCGCCAGGCTTCCGCTTGAAGGTTGCCGAGATACATGACATGTACATGGCGGTAAGTGGCGAGAGCATGTGTGAAGAAGTACACCCCTGCAGGGTTATCATGATCTATTCGAATAGCCGGGTCCGCGGTATGGACTTCTTGGATGCTTACGTGGTACATAGACAACTTGAAGTGGATACTCTAAAATGCTCAAGACAAGTGTGAGTGCTATGGATGGCCTTCTCGTAGGGAGATGGGAATGAATCCATAGTGGTGTATTGAGATGGTGATTAGTGGACTCGTGTGCGCTTTCTTACCTCAAAGAAGTTACTCATAGCGTAGAATAGGTTAGCCACTGAGTCAAAGATGGCTTGCTGCAACTGAACCCCACTTTGCCTCCTTGATACTAATGCATGTATGATAGGATCTGATGTAAGTCTTGCTAAGTACCTTTGTACTCACGTTGCTTAATTTATGTTTTTGCAGATGAGACTTCTGTCTCAGTAGTAGTTCTGCATGGACTTTGACGACTAGCTTGTTACCTCAGCTACGATCTTGTACCCTTGGGAGGGTCTTGTAGATAGTCAGGCTTCTCAGCCTTTTTCATTTGTAGTTGTCTGTACTCAGACATGTTATGCTTCCGTTGCTTGTATGCTCTGAATGATGGGTCATGTGACCCCTGTTTGTAATAAACGCTATGTGGCTCTTCGGGGCCTTTATCTATTTGAGTTGCCGAGTTATGTTGTGATGCCATGTTGTACAGCACACACTTGCATGTTATGCGTACGTGTAATGTGTATTGCTATGTGTGGGATCCGACAACCTAGTTGTTTATCCTTGGTAGCCTCTCTTACCGGGAAATGTCTCCTAGTGCTTCCACTGAGCCATGGTAGTCTGCTACAGCCCAGATTCCCGAAGTCCTGTTAGCCCAGTTGCCACTGCTCCGGAACACTTAGGCTGGCCGGCATGTGTCCTTCTTCGTTCCTGTGTCTGTCCCTTCGGGGAAATGTCATGCGGTGTCTATCGGAGTCCTGTTAGCCTGCTACAGCCCGGATTCTCCAGAGTCCTGTTAGCCCAGCTGCTACAGCCCGGATTCACTCGCTGATGACCGACACGTTCGTTGCTGGGTCATGTATGCCTGTCCCTGTAAGTTAGTGCCACTTTGTGTTTACGATGAGTCATGTCGGCCCGGGTTCTTTGTCATATGGATGCTAGCGACACTATCATATATGTGAGCCATAAGGCGCAAACGGTCTTGGGCCAGGTAAGGTGGCACCCGTGGGAATACCTTGCGTGAGGGCGCAAAGTGATATGATGTGTTACATGCTAGATCGGTGTGACTTAGGATCGGGGTCCTAACACCCGGGCCAACCCTCTAGCTAACCCCACCCTCCACCCATGTCGATTTTTGCCTCCGGCGAAGCCCCACCATAGCCTGACGACAACCCCCCACAACCACTGTCCCCACCCAAAAAACTAAGATAGATAATGGGGCAGCCCTCCGACGAGCCCTTTCCTTCCCTCAGGCGAACTCCCAAAAATGGACTGACCCCAATTTGAAATTCAGTTGACTGTCATTTAAGCTAATGTGGGATATAAAAGGGTAAAACCATAAGCATTGCGAGTATAGTGGTGCGCGTGCCATGGCGGATCTGAAGGTGCAAACCGGACAAAGGCAAGTTCGCAACCAATGTTTGGTTTCACTAACAAGTAAGATTCTAAGTGAAGGACAAGAAATCACAGTAAAGCAGTGGCGATCTATTTTCTGGGTGAGATAAATAACTTGAGCAGATACAGAAGAGTACCACCTCTGGTGAGGCGCCGTGTAAGCATCTGCTAAGGCATTGAGGGTGTTGTGGTAGTGATGGCTGTCGGCGGCGTGGAAGCAGATCTAGGAGGGTAGACGATGGAGGGGAGGGAAATATCCCGGTGAGGTTTACGAGACGGTCGTACGAGCGGCCTCGACAAGGAGGAAGACGGCGCGGATGAAGCAAGAGGATGCGATGCAAGGATGCTGGTCCGAAGCCGTGGATGAGAGAGGTCGATCTCTTGTAATGGACGACGGCGTCGGGGTATCAGCTCCGGCATGGTGGAGGAGGACGGCGGTGGATGGGGTGGTGGACGGAGGAGACTGTGGTGGAGAGGGTGTTTTCGCGCCCATAGAGTACGAATGGGGAAATGGAGGGAGAGAGGAAGGGGGGAACCATGTCTTCAGGGCGTGCTTGTCTCAAATGCGACGAAATTTACAAACTTAGCCCCCGTTTAAAATTTCCTACATCACAGCAATATTAGTCGGTTGGGCATAGGACGGTAATCTCGCATACACTGAATATTTGCTGACAGAGATTTCGGCCGACGAGAGTTTGTTTTGGTGCCCACCGTGTATGAATCGGGGAGGGAGGTTAGAGGCGATTTCGGCCGAGGAGAAACTGTGTTTTGGTGCCAAACGTGTATCAATCCATGTTTGAGTGAAATTACAAGCCTACCCCTATCACCTATAGAAATAGAGCCGATAGGCTTTGCGTGTCAGGGATAGGCGGTAATTTCCATCTCGCAGATTTTGGTTTCGGGCGGTTACTGCGACTTTCCCCGCTTCATTCAAATTTTTGCAAAGAAAGAGTGCACGTTTACCGTGCCAACTCAATTCGAATCCAGTTTGTATTTTTTTCGGGCAGGATCCATTTTGTATTCGAATATAAATCTATATACATCATTTTTTATATATACTTTTAAAAGCTTAACACCCTTTATACATAAATATGGTTTACAAATGGCATGATCTCAGACTCATAAGGCTGGATCCATCTTAATTTGGATTTTCAAATATTTGAAACCACTTTATGTTGAAATCCAATGTATGTATTCCTCCCTAACTGTCTCCAGTAAATGTGTGTTTCATGCTGGTTTTTTTACTTTCAAACACGTACAATGGTTTCACACACGCAACATATAGTGTAATCCGGTTTAGACATTAATTGCATATAAACCAAGCATTGTCTCTAATTAAAGAATCTCTGGATCACTAATATTGATAAACTATATAACATTACACGTGTCCTCAAATTCAAATCAATATGCATGTTTGAGAGACTAATTTTCGTTATGATATTATTGATGTCGTGATCTCTAGTTTAAATATTTGAATCCCCTTTAATCCAAATATTCGTCTCATATAGCTATCACTCATGCTTATATATCTCTCTAGACCTATACGCCTTCCTCGTCTCTCAGGTATCTCTCGTGCTACTTGTATGTCGACAATGATCTTTTTTCTTCATAACACACTGACAGTACTCTCTCGCTCGACATTCACTCTATCTCTCTCTAAGTATATCTCGCTCCCTGCTATGTGTCTCTAACTATCATTCTCCCTGTGAAATCTCTTTCTCTCACACAAACACAAAGTTCGTCTCCCAGGGTCTCATTTTCTCTCTACTATTCCCCTGTGTGCCACTCGCACACCCCCTCTCACACAGAGATGTCTTGCGCTCCTTAGGTATGAGAAGTTATGACTCTTCCTATTAAATATCTCTTTCTCACACACAAACACACTCTCTCTCCCTAGAGATATCTCACGTTCCCTGATATGTCTCTCTAGCTATCACTCTGCTTGTGAAATATCTTTCTCTCTTGCAAACACAAAACTCCGTCTCTTGGGATCTCATTTCTCTCTGATATTTGTTTGTATGTGACTCACATGCGCCCTCTCTTATCTCTACCACACACACTAGCTAGAGGATCTCCCTCTAGCTAGCATCTTTATCTTTCTATTTATCTGTTTCTCCATCAACCTTCTTTCTTGCCATCACTCTTGCTTCCTATCATGCAAAACTATGTATGTTTCTCTCTACATGTAGTCATGCGCCCTCTTTTTATTTTTCTCTCTAACACACATAACTTCACCCTCTGAACCACTCGGCGATCATCTCTAACACACAAACTAGCCGATGACCCTCTAGCTAGCATCTCTATCTCTTTATCTATCTGTAGTTTCTCCATCAACCTTTCTTTCTCGCACGCACTCTTGCTTCCTATCACGCACACTATATCTGTTCTCCATACATGCATCTATAGGTTGATCTCTGTTGCACAATCGTTGTGTCTCGCTCCCTCTGCTCGCCATAGATGCATGCTCCAACCCACACCACTGTCTCTTAAAGACAAAAACACATGCTCAATTATAGGGCCTTCTTCCCTCCCCTCTCACATGCAAGCATATTGTCATACCGATCCGTCTCTCCCATGTCATTGATCTTATGACTTATGTCTTCTTTCTTTTATCTTGATCATGCACACGCGGACACACACACACATACATCCCACGTATACATGTATACCTCTCGCACATGCACGTTCAAGGTCTCCTATGTCTCCATACGTAGTTAATTACCCTCAGCCCTAACCCCACATCGAATCTTTCTCTTCTTGTGTGCACATGACTTCCGCCTGGATGGGTCTCTTCTCTAAAACACACACTCACACTTAACAATCTCCTTCTAGCTACCCCCTCTCTCACTCTTCCCCTATATCCCCAAAATCAATAAGACCATGCCTTCATTTAATTCCCGCCTACATGCACCATCGATATATAATAGTCTTCCTCGGTGTCTCTCGAACAAACATGTTATCTCGATGTTGACTCCTCTCACGCGCACACGCCTTCTCTTCCCTCTCTACGGGCCTCTTCTCTCTCGCACCCCCCTCATTTGTGGCCTCTGCCATACACATCACCTCTCTACGATGAAGCCACACACACTTAAATTACTTTCGCCACCGAAGATTCCGCTTCACACACACACACACACACACACACACACAAACACACACACACGTGCGCGCGCACACACGTACACCCACTAAGACTCCATCTCACACACAGATGCTCTAGGTGGAGCATTTGTTCCTACCACCCTTCGTCCAACCTTATCCGTATGATAAAAAATCACCTTAATTTACTTGTATAAGATGGACAAATTCCACTTTACTTTAGTAGTTAGCAAACTTCTCATAATTATAAAACACAAATCACGGGTAGGAAGTGACATTTTTGTTACACAACCACGTTAACATGGCCATGTAAATCACAAGCTAAAGTGTAATACCATTATACTTATATCCCGATGAAAAAGGTGGAGTACATGTCCGAATAGTAGAGTGGCACACACGCACTCTGTCTCTCAGAATCTCACACACATACCAGTTACGTGACGCCCCCTAAGCAGACCCGTATGTTACAATTTGTGCACCCGCGGGTACATGTGATGGTGCACATTTATTTAAGCCGGACGGTGAACCCAAACAGTAGCTGCATTCATTCCCCTCCCGCCGCCTCTTCTTTGGTCGCCATCGCCCGATAGCCATGGCCCGGCCGAAGGTAACGACATACGCCATACTCCCGCCAGAGCGGTGCTTTAATCTAGAGGCAACGCGAAGGCCAGATCACAGCCGCCCTGCCTCCGGAGTCCGGACTAGGCGGAGCCGGATGAGGAGGTGTTGGAGGCAGAGCTGCACGCGGAGCCGGAGGACGAGAACGACGACACGGAGCCGGAACAGGAGGACAACGACGAGGGCGAAGTGGAGCCGGAGGAGGACAATGATTTCCATTATACTCAGACTTAAAGGGCATTGAGTTTCACGCCACATTTATTTCATATAGATAAGAGAAAGGAAATTTTAGTGGTCATGCATGCATCCTTTTGTGCTAGCGCTCCTATATAAGGGTTGACCGGTCGCTTCCCGCGGACGTGCACGGGCGGTGGACGAGGAAGGAGAAGGGAAGCGGGCTATGGAGTACGCCAGTTGCAGCATGAGCTCCAAGGAACGTTCATGCCAAACAATGAATAGTTGTATAGTATGGTCCATCGGAGTATGAATTGGCCTTTAGGTTGCGTGTGGATGAGATGGCTGCAACATGTAGCCTGCAGTTCGACAGCCTACCGCTCCCTTCACACAGTTTGGTCACGCAAGATTTGCATGCACGCATATCACGCACGTACTTGTCCAAGGCATGCTCGAAAAAGGGCGACGAGGTCTGCTAGTCCGTGTTGGTCCATGCGCCCGGAAAACAACTAATCCTAGTCGCTGTAAATGTCGTGCGTGCTTTAATTCTGGGCTAGTGGATGGACGCGAACATGGAGTACAATGAACCCGCCGCCAGATCCCTAATCTCTATCTCTACTCTTATAATAATAATAATCTATCTATCTCTACTTCTCTATCTCTACTCTTATAAAAACAGAGATGGTGATGATAGTGTGCCTGCCATCCTGCAATATAGGCCGTCCGATTTATATCTGACGGACAGGAAGGAAACTATGGCAATTTTGCAAAAGGTACCCACACCCCTCTCCACATTTTCAAATAAGGCCTTCCCTCGTTCATCCTTTTCTCTCACAAGATAAACTAATCATACAAATGCATCTTGATGTTATGTGCAACGCATGGGCATCTTGCTAGTAATAAATAATATTCTACTCTTATAAAAAAAAGATTTGGTGATGATGTGTGCCTGCCCTCCTGCAATATAGACCATTTGATTTATATCTGACGGATAGGAAGGAAACTATGGCAATTTTGCAAAAAGATACCTGCACCCCTCTCCACATTTGCAGATAAGGCCTTCCCAAGTTCATCTTTGTCTCCCATGAGATAAACAGCTCGTATAAATGCATCTTGATGTTACGTGCAACACATGGGCCTCTTGCTAGTCTCAAATATAAACTGCACTAGTGCGCGCCCGTAGAACATCCTTTCCGAAGGGACGAAGCCCTGCAGTTACCATCTCCTCTCGTGTAAACCAGCTCCACAAGGGACAAGGCAGTTGGTCGCCATTGCGATGGATTCGCAAAGCGGTGGTGTTTCTCATCCTTGTCGAGGTTGGGAGACCTTGGACGACGATCCTTTGGGACGTAAGTCACTCTGACTTCCTCACATCCTCAAGACTTAGCAGTACTTGCACCAAATATTTTAAGAGGGTGCGCAAATATGCGTCGGAGAAGGCCATGCTAGGTGGTCTGCCATGCGTCCTCGAGGACGATGATGTTTCCTTGGGGGTCTCTCCAGCGCGGCGTGGCCGTAATTGCAAATTGACGCCCCTTGAGATGCCGACATTGAGGGGCACTTGGATTTTGTCCGAAGAGCAGGTAATTGATGAGTTTGATCACATAGTAAATGCATTCCAAAGACTACTTCCGTGTCCATTTCCTAATTCCCCCACTGCCCACTATTTCATAGGTTAGGCTTGGTGCCAGTGGAGATTGGCTTGCATATGTACGGGAGGGTACCAACATCAATTTGCACAACATTTACAACGGTGACACCGTTCCCATAGAACCTTTGTCCAACATTGGGAACAGCCATGCAATGGGCCATCGTCTGAATTGGTACGATTGAACTACGGTGAGATTGAAGAAGATACAATCCCGGAAGCCTCGATAAGGTCGTCCGCCAACCAAAATTACACTCTCATCACGGTGTTCGACATCACAATTGCTTTCACGAACCCTGCACTTGGCGGTCAAAGGTCGACCATGCTGTCCGCGGCCGATTTGTTGTCATACGAGCACGAAGACGTTGTGCTCCTTTCTAACCGCATCTTCACGGTGACAAACTAGGGGACTTGTTTCGTATGGGACACATCGTATGGTATACTCCCTCTCTTCTAGTTTATTTGTTTTGAATTTTTTTTCATTTTATAAGTTTCAAATTCAAATTTAGAGCTCCCCATCACATGTTGATATTATAATGTGCATTAAATCGTTGCGTGCATGTAATAGTTTTTTTTGTCATTTATATTGGTCACGCATGCATGCATTGCAAGTAATTTTTTACCACTATTTCTTAGGAAACTGAGTGCAATAATTGAGTAGTTTTGCAAACTACCAGTACTACACCTGAAATGGTACAAAATCAATACCACCACCACTCCCGCGTCTGACCGTCCGGGCTGACCCAATCCCCCTCCCTTGCCGGCTCGCGCTTCCCGCGTGAAACGGTCAGCGTCTCCATGGAGCGTCAGTGCCGCATTAATGCCCGTCCATAGCAGAGGCGACCTCTCACTAGCACCGGCTTTGAAGCAGCGCGACGGGCGAGAGAGCGCCGCTTCCCGGTGCACACGACTGCTCCGCGTCTAGGCTGGCCATAGTTATGGTGGTGGTAACTTAGCTGGTACATACACTCGGGAAGAGCAGACATGGTGATCTGGCAGAGAATTAAAGAAGAGACAGGGGATTATGCATGGCCATAAATGTGATCATCTATGCTACTACTCTATGATACTATGCACTATAAAAGTAGTATATCATACACTAGTATCATGCACTAGTACTATATTGTATATGATACTCCCCACTATGAGTAGCCTCAAATGACACCATGGCCGACCGTCGTCCGTGCGCCGCCCACATTACAGTTGTAACTTGTTTAGAGTAGGTTTTACTCTGGTTTGAATGAAAACTGTAGTGTATCTCGTCTAGTTTATATGATTTTTTTTGAAATGTAATGATTTTCGTCTGGTTCTATGAATTCTGCTTTGTTTGCACGATTATGCAGGGCAAAGTCATCCCCCGATCAAAATCAGATCACCAATCGTGGATGTGCATGGGGAATTTGGTCTAACTTGGAACCTTGTAGCTGACGACACCCAATTGGACGTACTATCTTAGCAGTCGTTACCCATGGTACCATTGAAGGGCGACAATGTGCCACGATCTATCACGATCGGACCCTGATCATGTACCCAGGTAATCCCTTCTCTCCGATCCAAGAGTAGTAGAGCCAGGAACTATCGTATATCTTATTGCCATGTCATCTTATAACATTTTAGTCCATGTCTCTTTGTACTCCAGGAGCAGGAATAGTTCTTTCCTTCTTTTTTTATTGATTGGAATAGCCAAGTTGTATAAACTATAAAGGACTTAACAATTTCAACTATGTGTAGTACTAGCTAGGTAGCTATAATCCCATCAACCAAAACTACTCCTACTTTAATTAATGTACATGACCCAGGTAACACTGCCAAATTGTTTATCGTCGCCCGTTCCCCCTCATAGAAATAAGCAATATAAAGTATTTTATTTTAATCTGTATCCCCTGCTTACGTCACTTGATTATACTGCATGGACCATAACCATGCACGTCAGCATGTATCCAGGTTTGAGATGCCAGGTGTACTAGATGGACGGTGGCGTGTTTGACCCCCGTGATGCTACCTGGGTGCGGATGAACACACTTGAAGAGTACTCGATTTTCATCGGGGACAACTACCCCATAGTGCAAACTATGCCACCTTCCGACGACACCGACGGCCTGCCATTCATGAAGAATGGGTGCGTTTTCATTGTGCACTGACGGATTCATATCTTGAACGCCCCTATACCTGATCTATGCCACTTCAGTTTGGATGAGTCTACATCATGGGGAGCCACACTAAGAAGTTGCGATGATATGGACTCCCGTTACCCACCGTTATGGATCGTTCCATATATGAAGAACACATGGGACTAGAACTACGAGTCGGACATGTACCCAGGAGTGGACGTATGAACCTGAGTAATATAGCGCAGTAAGTGAAGTAGAAAGGCACATATAGTATGAACGTGCGTGGCATATAGGCATTTGTCTCTTACTACCACTAAATGTTGTACGTGCAATGCACGGTGATGTTATGATGTATGTGCCTAAGTACTCTACTACTATATTAATTGGAGGCACATATTAGTTTTTATATTTGCTTACGTGTATGGCCCGAGACCTTCCAACTAATGTGTCTTTCTCTCCGGGTCGCACTTTGTATCGTTCATACCACTAGTACTACGTGTGGTCTCCGACCTAGAAGTGGAAGAAGTGGAGACGCTCTACCACGTTGTTCATGTCCCGCTCCTTTCACTGACGTGTGGGACATCCAGCACATGCCGTGTTTGGCACTCCTTTGCCGTAAGAGTTGAAATGCTAGCTTTCATCAAAAGTAAAAAGTAAATATAAATCAGCAGTTATACTATACCACGCGGTTTCCTTGCTCCTCGATATCAGAAAGAATACTTCCATTCGCCAACATGTGGGACGTCGACCATCCTGGTCCACTTGCCATGCACGCAGAACTCCAAGGAAGAGTTACCCCGGTCGTCGCATCGCAGTAATAATGACTAATGAGTCGTCAAATCACAGGCCCAACCTTTCCCACTGTAAAGTTGCTCGGACGAAGAAACCATCATGACTTTGTTGAATTCCACTTCTTGAAGAAAATACTGTACCAGCAATGCTGTTAGCTATAGTAGTACTATAGTCCAGCGGAGGCCTCCTTTGGTTCATAGGGTAGGAATTTTATAAGAATATGAAAATAATAGGAAGTGATTGAGTGCTTTCTGCCTTTTCCGCTCCCTCTGTGCGGCTTTGACCGCCTCTTGCTCTACCACCCATTCGGCCTTGGCAGCTTCAAAGTTCACTCACATAGGTGTGAGGTCGTGAGCGGCGATGAACTCGGCATGGCAGGATGCCATCGCTTCCCTACCATTTTGTGTGCGGTCGTGGCCGGCGAGGAACTTGGCGCGGCGGAATGCCATCGCTTCCTTACCGGTTAGAGTGCGGTGCGGTGACATGAACGACGCTTGGTGGGAGCTCTGGGCGCAATGGCCGGACAACCATATACTGCATTGGCTGTCATCGAACTTGTCTTGATAGCTGACTTTGATCATTGTACTTAAGAATATGGTCAGTACGGCTAATATATACGAGATATGGTGATTATACAGTCACTGGCTCAGCGTATAGCTCCGTATTTGTCTGGTTGACCAGTCAAACAGTCCACATGCGCCTCATTAGCATGTGTTCTGTATCTATCTATCTATGCAGGCCTACCTATCAGTGGAGAAAGAAATAAAAACCAAAATTATGCGTATGTGAGGTATCAAAACACGGACTCGTCGCTGCAACGCACACTCGTCAGCCAAATGAAAATGAAATACCTTGCGTTAAATGCACAAACCAATTTTTTACATTACACGTGATGCG
This sequence comes from Thinopyrum obtusiflorum, assembly GCA_036873465.1. Lineage (NCBI taxonomy): Eukaryota > Viridiplantae > Streptophyta > Magnoliopsida > Poales > Poaceae > Thinopyrum > Thinopyrum obtusiflorum. The sequence goes on along the minus strand of JAAAWM010012183.1, from coordinate 19,614 downwards.
CACATTAGTGCACACCGTCCATAGATGCAAGTAGCATGTACGCGTGCAAACACTCACGCTCATGCTGTCAAACCATGGTAATGCATGCACGTCACCCTCTCAATTAAAGTCCTACTCATGGCGCAACGCAAACGGCGAGCCCGTCACCTGCGCGCCCCGGCGGTGCCTGACATTATTGTTTAGACGTTTGCTGGCGGCCTCCACGAACACCGAGCATGTATTCACCTGGCTCAACACCAACGTCTTACTCGTGCTTGGGCGTCGAGCTGCTCGACATTAGCCATGGCTCTGCACACGACGCGACGACGTGACTCGACGCCTTGCTCATGTATATCATCCATCACAAAGAAAATCTATAAAATAGCCTAGCTAGAGAGGGTGCTATGGTACCTATATATGTATCGTGAGCGACAGATCATAGTGCCACTGCACATGAGTGTGTGTTTGATCGTTTCGTCCATTATTTGTAAGTTATGCATGGTTGCGTGGTGTCTAATGGTGGTCGTCGAAGGCTGATATGTCTCCAACGTATCTATAATTTATGAAGTATTCATGCTGTTATATTATCATTCTTGGATGTTTTACAATCATTTTCTAGCAACTTTATATCATTTTTGGGACTAACCTATTGACCCAGTGCCTAGTGCCAGTTGATGTATTTTGCTTGTTTTTTACATCGCAGGAAATCAATATCAAACAGAGTCCAAACACCGCGAAACTTTTTGTGGATTTTTATGGACCAGAAAACATCGAATGGGCCAGAGCAGCACCTGGGGGGTGCCCCGAGGGGGGTACAACCCCCCAGGGCGCGCTTGGGGGCCCAGGCGCGCCCAAGTGGGTTGTGCCCACCTCGGTGGCCTCCCGCACACCCTCCTCGCCCTATAAATCATCAAATATTCCAAAAACCCTCGGGGAGACCCTAGATCAGAAGTTTCGCTGCCGCAAGGCTCTGTAGTTTCTTGTTTTATTGATCATCTTTATAATATCTTTACATCTTTTAGATCTTGCAATTGAATCTTTTATTTTCTTGTTTTATTGATCATCTTTATAATATCTTTCTTGAAAATGATGGATCGGAAAATTGTGCTCAATTGTTAGAAGAAGAAGTCAATAAAATGTTTGGCACAAAATATTTGAATGATGAGCATGATTGCAATGTTGTTACTATGGATTCTTTGAATATCCAAACTGGTAATGATGATTGCACAAGTCATGACAAAAAGGTTTCTTATAACGCGACACTACGATCAGAGACCCTTCGACGAAACTATGTGCGATGCCATAATCGCAAACGGTGGTGTAAAAAAACTGCCAAAAAAGGTGCAAAATGTTTGCGATGGAGGATGCATCAAACACAGTTCAGATTTTAGTTGCGTGTGCGATGCAGGGCATACGGTTCATCTCAATTAACTGTTTGCAATGAGGAGGAAGCCAATTCACTTGGATGAACTATTTGTGATTAGGTAACACAAAATAAACGGTCAGCCACATCAAGGTGTGTGTGATATACGGCATGCGGTTCACTCGGATGAACTGTTTGCGTTGATACATGAGAACAGAAACGGTTCAACTTAACAAGATGTGTGTGATACGCGACAAACAGTTCTGTAATCAGAAACGTGTGCGAAGACCGATAACCACATAGATGATTACTGCTAACAAGCCGTGTGTGTTGTGAGCAAACGATTGCTGGTATACAATTGTGAGTGATTGATGGAAACATCACCGACGGGTTCCCTTGTTTAGTCCGTGTGCGATGTGATTTTCTTAAAAAGACAGCATTGCACCCCCCCCCCCCCCCCGTAGGTATGATGGACTCTCATGGCAAAACTGGTTTAAGGAATGTTTAGAAGCACAAGTAGTATCTCTACTTGGTGCAAATAATTTGGCTAGCATGAGGGGGGAAATGCAACCTCAACATGTTGGATGATCCAAGACAATATACTTTATTTCGGATATAAGAAAACATAACCCATTACGTTGTCTTCCTTGTCCGACGTCAACCTTTTAGCATGTCATATTTTAATGAGTGCTCACAATTACAAAAGATTTCCAAGATAGTATATTTATATGTGAAATCTCTCTTCCTTCAATATTCTTTCATGAATTGTTCAAGTGACCAATTCTACGTTTGCTAACTTTCAATAAGTTTACTACCTATTCTTATTCGGTGTGAAGTCATTAATCCCCATGGTATAAGCATATCAAAAAATATATAAATTCAAATTGATGATATTCAATTATTCAACCATTTACTCATAGGATATACGTGAAGCACGTGAGTAAATGACAAACTACTCCAAAAGATATAAGTGAAGGACACTGGGTAGTCAAATAAGTAACTTGCCATGGGAGGATTCCTTTTTCATTTAAGATTTCAGATCCAATGATTTTATTCAAACAGCAAGTAAAATTGAAAATACTCTCCAAGCAAAACACATATCATGTGACGAATAAAAATATTGCTCCGAGTAAGGTATACTGATAGTTTTTGAAGACGAAAGAGGGGATGCCTTCCGGGGCATCCTTAAGCTTAGGTGCTTCAGTCTTCCTTGAATATTACATTGGGGTGCCTTGGGCATCCCCAATCTTAGGGTCTTTCCACTCCTTATTCTCCTCATATCGATATCGCACCCAAAGCTTGAAAACTTCAATCACACAAAACTTAATGGAACTTCGTGAGATAGGTTAGTATGATAAAGAGTAAACCATTCACTTTGGTACTGTCAAATACAAGGCTCATAATTGTTCTCACATAATTCCTACTGTACCATATCATTTCTACAATTTATATTGAGAAATATAAGTCATATAAACTAGAAATCAAGCAAACTATGCAATGAAAACAGAATCTGTCAGAAACAAAACAGTCTGTAATGATCTGAACACTAACAATACTTCTGCTACTCAAAAAATTATGAACTAAATTGGTGGACGTGAGAAATTTGTCTATTAATCTACTGTAAAAAGAATCAGCACCAAATCACTCTTCTGTAAAAAATGGCAGCTAATCTCGTGAGCGCAAAGTTTCTGTTTTTTACAGCAAGATCACATTAACTTTCACCCAAGTCTTCCCAAGGGTCTTACTTGGCACTTTATTGAAACACCCCCCCCCCCCCCCCCCCCCCCCCCCCCCCCCCCCCCCCCCCCCCCCCCCCCCCCCCCCCCCCCCCCCCCCCCCCCCCCCCCCCCCCCCCCCCCCCCCCCCCCCCCCCCCCCCCCCCCCCCCCCCCCCCCCCCCCCCCCCCCCCCCCCCCCCCCCCCCCCCCCCCCCCCCCCCCCCCCCCCCCCCCCCCCCCCCCCCCCCCCCCCCCCCCCCCCCCCCCCCCCCCCCCCCCCCCCCCCCCCCCCCCCCCCCCCCCCCCCCCCCCCCCCCCCCCCCCCCCCCCCCCCCCCCCCCCCCCCCCCCCCCCCCCCCCCCCCCCCCCCCCCCCCCCCCCCCCCCCCCCCCCCCCCCCCCCCCCCCCCCCCCCCCCCCCCCCCCCCCCCCCCCCCCCCCCCCCCCCCCCCCCCCCCCCCCCCCCCCCCCCCCCCCCCCCCCCCCCCCCCCCCCCCCCCCCCCCCCCCCCCCCCCCCCCCCCCCCCCCCCCCCCCCCCCCCCCCCCCCCCCCCCCCCCCCCCCCCCCCCCCCCCCCCCCCCCCCCCCCCCCCCCCCCCCCCCCCCCCCCCCCCCCCCCCCCCCCCCCCCCCCCCCCCCCCCCCCCCCCCCCCCCCCCCCCCCCCCCCCCCCCCCCCTAGTGTGATATTTATGAAAGTGGATTTGGAAGAGTGTCGACTTTAGTTAGTAATGATTCCACTATTTCAGAAGAGGTTCCAATTGATTATGAGAACAAAGTTGCTACCTATGATGATTATTGTGATGACATGTATGCTATAAAGAATAATGTTAACCATGAAACTTGTCATCATGATTTTAATTTTCAATTGGATTATGCCTCACATGACAGTTATTTTGTTGAGTTTGCTCCCACTATTCCGAATGAGAAGAATTTTGCTTATGTGGAGAGTAGTAAAATTTCTATGCTTGTAGATCATGAAAAGAATGCTTTATGTGATGGTTATATTGTTGAACTCATTCATGATGCTACTGAAAATTATTATGAGGGAGGAATGCATGCCTGTAGGAGTTGCAATAATATCAAGTTTCCTCTCTATGTGCTTAAAGTTTTGAAGTTATACTTGTTTTGCCTTCCTATGCTAGTTGATTCTTGTTCCTATAAATTATGTGCTCACAAAATCCCTAGTCATAGAAAGTGGGTTAGATTTAAATATGCTAGTCATATTCTTCATGATGCTCTCTTTATGTTTCAATTCTTATCTTTTATGTGAGCATCATTGAAATCATCATGCCTAGCTAAAAGGCATTAAAGAAAAGCGCTTGTTGGGAGACAACCCAATATTTACCCTTACTGTTTTCATGTGTTTACATTATTAAGCTACTGTAGTAATCATGTTCTATAGCTTTTTTTTCAATAAAGTGCCAAGTAAGACCTTTGGGAAGACTTGGGTGAAAGTTAATGTGATCTTGCTGTAAAAACAGAAACTTTGCGCTCACAAGATTGGCTGTCAGTTTTTACAGAAGAGTGCTTTTGAGTTGATTCTTTTTGCATAATATTAATAGACAAATTCCTCACGTCCACCAATTTATTTCATAATTTTTGGAGTAGCATAAGTATTATTTCTGTTCAGATCATTACAGACTGTTCTGTTTCTGACAGATTATGTTTTCATTGCATAGTTTGCTTATTTTCTAGTTTCTATGGCTTATATTTCTTAATATAAATTGTAGAAATGATATGGTACAGTAGGCATTGTGTGAGAACAATTATGAACCTTGTCTTTGACAGTACCAAAGTGAATGGTTTACTCTTTATCATACTAACCTATCTCACGAAGTTCCGTTAAGTTTTGTGTGATTGAAGTTTTCAAGCTTTGGGTGAGATATCGATATGAGGAGAATAAGGAGTGGAAAGACCCTAAGCTTGGGGATGCCCAAGGCACCCCAAGGTAATATTCAAGGAAGACTCAAGTGCCTAAGCTTGGGGATGCCCCGGAAGGCATCCCCTCTTTCGTCTTCAAAACTATCGGTATACCTTACTCGGAGCTATATTTTTATTTGTCACATGATATGTGTTTTGCTTGGAGCGTATTTTCAATTTTACTTGCTGTTTGAATAAAATCATTGGATCTGAAATCTCGAATGAAAAAGAATCCTCCCATGGCTAGTTAATTATTTGACTACTCAGTGTTCTTCACTTATATCTTTTTGGAGTAGTTTGTCATTTACTCACGTGCTTCACGTATATCCTATGAGTAAATGGTTGATTGAATTGAATATCATAAATCTGAATTAATATATGTTTCATATGCTTATAGCATGGGGAGTAATGACTTCACACATAATAAGTATAGGTAGTAAACTTTTGAAAGTTAGGAAACGCAGAATTGGTCACTTGAACAATTCATGAAAGAATATTGAAGGAAGAGAGATTTCACATATAAATATACTATCTTGGACATCTTTTGCAATTGTGAGCACTCATTAAAATATGACATGCTAAAAAGTTGATGTTGGACAAGGAAGACAACTTAATGGGTTATGTTTTCCTATATCCGAAACGTTATATTGTCTTGGATCATCCAACATGTTGAACTTGCCTTTCCCTCTCATGCTAGCCAAATTCTTTGCACCAAGTAGAGATACTACTTGTGCTTCCAAACATTCCTTAACCCAGTTTTGCCATGAGAGTCCACCATACCTACCTATGGATTGAGTAAGATCCTTCAAGTAAGTTGTCATCGGTGCATGCAATAAAAATTGCTCCTTAAATATGTATGATCTATTAGTGCGAAGAAAATAAGCTTTATACGAACTTGTGATAGGGAAGAAATAAAAGCGACGGACTGCATAATAAAGGTCTTTATCACAAGCGGCAATATAAAGTGACGTTCTTTTGCATTAAGATTTTGTGCATCCAACCATAAAAGCGCATGACAACCTCTGCTTCCCTCTGCGAAGGGCCTATCTTTTACTTTTACCTTCAACCCTTATACAGGAGTCATGGTGATTTTCACCTTTCCTTTTTACACTTTTTCCTTTGGCAAGCACTTTGTGTTGGAGCGATCTGGATATATATATATCCACTTGGATGTAGGTTTTCATAAAATATTATTGTTGACATTACCCTTGAGGTAAAAGGTTGGGAGGCGAAACTATAAGCCCCTATCTTTCTCTGTGTCTGATTAAAACTTTGAACCCATAAATATCACATGAGTGTTAGCAATTGTGAAAGATTAAATGATAGTTGAGTATGTGGAGTTTTCTGAATCAAAGCTCTTACGTAGACCCTTCCCGAAATAAGATGAATTGCAATTGTTTGATGACTAAGAGCATGGTTTGTTAGTTTCAAGAAAGTTTATGATCTATAGTTTAACATGTGAATAGCTTGTTACTTGATCATGAGAAGTTTTATGAGTTGAGATACTGTTATGATATATAATGATGCTAGAAAAAGTGATTGAAACTATCATTGATCAAACTTAAGCACTTGCTAGCATTCACACTTCATAAATTATTTCTTTTATCATTTACCTACTCGAGGACGAGCAGGAATTAAGCTTGGGGATGCTGATACGTCTCCAACGTATCTATAATTTATGAAGTATTCATGCCATGTTTACAATAGTTTTATATGATTTTGGTATGATTTGATTAGAACTAACCCGGACTGACGCTGTTTTCAGCAGAACTACCGTGGTTTTGTTTTTGTGCAGAAATAAAAGTTCTCGGAATGCGATGAAAATCAACGGAGAAATTTTCTGGAAAATATAAAAAATACTGGAACGAAGAGTTACCGGAGGGGAGGCCCATGGGCCCCACGAGGGTGGAGGGCGCGCCCACCCCCTAGGGCGCGCCCCTGTGCCTCATGGACTCTCCGTGGGGGCCCCTGACTTGTTCTCAACGCCAACCTCTCCTATAAATGCCCAAACCTCCAGAAAATAACCTAGATCAGAAGTTCCGCCGCCGCAAGCCTCTGTAGCCACGAGAAATCAATCTAGGCCCTCTCCGGCACCCCGCTGGAGGGGGCCATCATCACCTGAGGCCATGGAGGAGGATCTCGGAGGTGCCATCATCGCCATGAAGGCCAAGGACCAGAGGGAGAACCTCTCCCCATCTAGGGGGAGGCCATGGAGGAGGAAGCACAAGGGGGAGAACCTCTCCTCCTCTCTCTCGGTGGCGCCGGAGTGCCATCGGGAGGGGAATCATCGCCGCGGTGATCGTCTTCATCAACATCACCATCATCATCACCATCCTCATCTCTTTTACGCGGTCCACTCTCCCGCACCCGCTGTAATCCCTACTTGAACATGGTGCTTTATGCCACATATTATGATCCAATGATGTGTTGCCATCCTATGATGTTTTGAGTAGATATCCTTTGTCTTTCGGTTGATTGATAATCTAGATTGGTATGAGTTGTATGTTTTATTTTGGTGCTGTCCTACTGTGCCCTCTGTGTCACGCAAGCGTGAGGGATTCCCGCTATAGGGTGTTGCAATACGTTCATGATTCGCTTATAGTGGGTTGCTTGAGTGACAAAAGCATAAACCTGAGTAAGGGGGTTGTTGCGTATGGGATAAAGGGGACTTGATATGTTAATGCTATGGTTGGGTTTTACCTTAAGGATCTTTAGTAGTTATGGATGCTTGCTAGAGTTCCAATCATAAGTGCATATGATCCAAGAAGAGAAAGTATGTTAGCTTATGCCTCTCCCTCATACGAAATTGCAATGACGACTACCGGTCTTGTTAACGATTGCCTAGGATAATTCCGCACACTGACCCATCATTATTCCATACTCGCTATTTATAATATTTAGTAATATATTCTAACTTTATGATAACAGCACCTACTTTTATATTTTAGCTCTCCGATACCATGCAAAGTTATCCTCTTCATACCCACAACGTAGTTTTATTTCTCATTTCTAGTTGGAAGCAAACGTTCGGTGTACGTAGAGTCGTATCAGTGGTAGATAGGACTTGAGAGAATATTGATCTTACCTTTAGCTCCTTGTGGGTTTGACACTCCATACTTATCACTTCCACCTTTGGGAATTGCTACGATGATTCCCTGCACTTGGGGATTATCACTCGTCATGTCCTTGATCTCATCCGGGACTCCGAACAAACTTCGGTCATCAAATCACATAACTCATAATACAAATCGTCATCGAACGTTAAGCGTGCGGACCCTACGGGTTGGAGAACTATGTAGACATGACCGAGACACATCTCCGGTCAATAACCAATAGTGGAACTTGGATGCTCATATTGGCTCCTACATATTCTACGAAGATCTTTATCGGTCAAACCGCATAACAACATACGTCATTCCCTTTGTCATCGGTATGTTACTTGCCCGAGATTCGATCGTCGGTATCCTCATACCTAGTTCAATCTCGTTACCGGCAAGTCTCTTTACTCGTTCCGTAATGCATCATCCCGTAACTAACTCATTAGTCACATTGCTTGCAAGGCTCATAGTGATGTGCATTACCGAGAGGGCCCAGAGATACCTCTCTGATACACGGAGTGACAAATCCTAATCTCGATCTATGCCAACTCAACAAACACCATCGGAGACACCTGTAGAGCATCTTTATAATCACCCAGTTATGTTGTGACGTTCGATAGCACACAAGGTGTTCCTCCGGTATTCGGGAGTTGCATAATCTCATAGTCAGAGGAACATGTATAAGTCATGATGAAAGCAATAGCAATAAAACTAAACGATCATTTATGCTAAGCTAATGTATGGGTCTTGTCCATCACATCATTCTCTAATGATGTGATCCCGTTCATCAAATGACAACACATGTCTATGGTCAGGAAAGTTAACCATCTTTGATTAACGAGCTAGTCAAGTAGAGGCATACTAGGGACACTCAGTTTTGTCTATGTATTCACACATGTACTAAGTTTCCGGTTAATACAATTCTAGCATGAATAATAAACATTTATCATGATATAAGGAAATATAAATAACAACTTTATTATTGCCTCTAGGGCATATTTCCTTCAGTCTCCCACTTGCACTAGAGTCAATAATCTAGATTACATAGTAATGATTCTAACACCCATACATTCAGATCCGTATGTATTTTGCAAATCTCTATGTCTCCCTCCTTGACTTGATCGCGGATGGAATTGAAGCGTCTCTTGATGTGTTTGGTTCTCTTGTGAAATCTGGATTCCTTCGCCAAGGCTATTGCTCCAGTATTGTCACAAAAGATCTTCATTGGACCCGATGCACTAGGTATTACACCTAGATCAGATATGAACTCCTTCATCCAGACTCCTTCATTTGCTGCTTTCGAAGCAGCTATGTACTCCGCTTCACATGTAGATCCCGCCACGACGCTCTGTTTGGAACTCCACCAACTGACAGCTCCACCATTCAATATAAATACGTATCCGGTTTGTGACTTAGAGTCATCCGGATCAGTGTCAAAGCTTGCATCGACGTAACCATTTACGACGAGCTCTTTGTCACCTCCATAAACGAGAAACATATCCTTAGTCCTTTTCAGGTATTTCAGGATGTTGTTGACCGTTGTCCAGTGATCCACTCCTGGATTACTTTGGTACCTCCCTGCTAAATTTATTGCAAGGCACACATCAGGTCTGGTACACAGCATTGCATACATGATAGAACCTATGGCTGACGCATAGGGAATGACTTTCATTTTCTCTCTATCTTCTGCAGTGGTCGGGCATTGAGTCTGACTCAACTTCACACCTTGTAACACAGGCAAGAACCCTTTCTTTGGCTGATCCATTCAAAACTTTATCAAGGTATGTGCTTTGTGAAAGTCCAATTAAGCATCTTGATCTATCTATATAGATCTTGATGCCGAATATATAAGCAGCTTCACCAAGGTCTTTCATTGAAAAATTCTTATTTAAGTATCCTTTTATGCTATCCAGAAATTCTGTATTATTTCCAATCAACAATATGTCATCCACATATAATATTAGAAATGCAACAGAGCTCCCACTCACTTTCTTGTAAATATAGGCTTCTCCAAAAGTCTGTATAAAACCATATGCTTTGATCACACTATCAAAGCGTATATTCCAACTCCGAGATGCTTGCGCCAGTCCATAAATGGATCGCTGGAGCTTGCACACTTTGTTAGCACCTTTAGGATCGACAAAACCTTCTGGTTGCATCATATACAACTCTTCTTTAAGATATCCATTAAGGAATGCAGTTTTGACATCCATTTGCCAAATTTCATAATCATAAAATGCGGCAATTGCTAACATGATTTGGACAGACTTAAGCATCGCTATGGGTGAGAAGGTCTCATCATAGTCAACTCCTTGAACTTCTCAAAAACCTTTTACAACAAGTCGAGCTTTGTAGACTGTAACATTACCGCCAGCGTCAGTCTTCTTCTTGAAGATCCATTTATTCTCTATGGCTTGCCGATCATCGGGCAAGTCAACCAAAGTCCACACTTTGTTCTCATACATGGATCCCATCTCAGATTTCGTGGCCTCAAGCCATTTCGCGGAATCTCGGCTCATCATCGCTTCCTCATAGTTCGTAGGTTTGTCATGGTCAAGTAACATGACCTCCAGAACAGGATTACCGTACCACTCTGGTGCAGACCGTACTCTGGTTGACCTATGAGGTTTAGTAGTAACTTGATATGAAGTTTCATAATCATCATCATTAGCTTCCTCACTGATTGGTGTAGCAATCACTGTAACTGATTTCTGTGTTGTACTACTTTCCAATTCGGGAGAAGGTACAATTACCTCATCAAGTTCTACTTTCCTCACACTTCTTTCGAGAGAAACCCCTTCTCTAGAAAGGATCCATTCTTAGCAACGAATATCTTGCCTTCGGATCTGTGATAGAAGGTGTACACAACAGTCTCCTTTGGGTATCCTATGAAGACACATTTTTCCGATTTGGGTTCGAGCTTATCAGGTTGAAGCTTTTTCACATAAGCATCACAACCCCAAACTTTAAGAAATGGTAGCTTAGGTTTCTTGCCAAACCACAGTTCATATGGTGTCGTCTCAACGGATTTAGATGGTGCCCTATTTAACGTGAATGCAGCCGTCTCTAAAGCATAACCCCAAAACGATAGCGGTAAATCAGTAAGAGACATCATAGATCGCACCATATCTAATAAAGTACGGTTACGACATTCGGACACACCATTACGTTGTGGTGTTCCAGGTGGCGTGAGTTGCGAAACTATTCCACATTGTTTCAAGTGAAGACCAAACTCATAACTAAAAATTTTAGCTCCACGATCAGATCGTAGGAACTTTATTTTTTTGTTACGATGATTATCCACTTCACTCTGAAATTCTCTGAACTTTTCAAATGTTTCAGACTTATGTTTCATCAAGTAGATATGCCCATATCTGCTCAGATCATCTGTGACGGTCAGAAAATAATGATACCCGCCGCGAGCCTCAACACTCATCGGACCACACATATCAGTATGTACTATTTCCAACAAGTCAGTTGCTCGCTCCATTGTTCCGGAGAACGGAGTTTTAGTCATCTTGCCCATGAGGCATGGTTCGCAAGCATCAAGTGATTCATAATCAAGTGATTCCAAAAGCCCATCAACATGGAGTTTCTTCATGCGCTTTACACCAATATGACCTAAACGGTAGTGCCACAAATAAGTTGCACTATCATTATTAACCTTGCATCTTTTGGCTTCAATATTATGAATATGTGTATCACTACAATCGAGATTCAACAAAAATAGACCACTCATCAAGGGTGCATGACCATAAAAGATATTACTCATATAAATAGAACAACCATTATTCTCTGATTTAAATGAATAACCGTCTCGCACTAAACAAGATCCAGATATAATGTTCATGGTCAAGGCTGGCACCAAATAACAATTATTCAGGTCTAAAACTAATCCCGACGGTAGATGTAGAGGTAGCGTGCCGACGACGATCACATCGACTTTGGAACCATTTCCCACGCGCATCGTCACCTCGTTCTTAGCCAATCTTCGTTTAATCCGTAGCCCCTGTTTCGAGTTGCAAATATGAGCAACAGAACCAGTATCAAATACCCAGGCGCTACTACGAGCATTAGTAAGGTACACATCAATAACATGTATATCAAATATACCTTTCTCTTTGCCATCCTTCTTATCCGCCAAATACTTGGGGCAGTTCTGCTTCCAGTGACCAGTCCCTTTGCAGTAGAAGCACTCAGTTTCAGGCTTAGGTCTAGACTTGGGCTTCTTCCCTTGAGCAGCAACTTGCTTGCCATTCTTCTTGAAGTTCCACTTCTTCCCTTTGCCCTTTTTCTTGAAACTAGTGGTCTTGTTAACCATCAACACTTGATGCTCCTTCTTGATTTCTACCTCCGTAGCCTTTAGCATCGCGAAGAGCTCAGGAATTGTCTTATCCATCCCTTGCATATTATAGTTCATCACGAAGCTTTTGTAGCTTGGTGGCAGTGATTGAAGAACTCTATCAATGACACCATCATCAGGAAGATTAACTCCCAGTTGAGTCAAGTGGTTGTGGTACCCAGACATTCTGAGTATATGTTCACTGACAAAACTATTCTCCTCCATCTTGCAGCTATAGAACTTATTGGAGACTTCATATCTCTCAATTCGGGCATTTGCTTGAAATATTAACTTCAACTCCTGGAACATCTCATATGCTCCATGACGTTCAAAACGTCTTTGAAGTCCCGTTTCTAAGCCGTAAAGCATGGCACACTGAACTATCGAGTAGTCATCAACTTTGCTCTGCCAGATGTTCATAACATCCAGAGTTGCTCCTGCAGCGGGTCTTGCACCTAGCGGTGCTTCCAGGACGTAATTCTTCTGTGCAGCAATGAGGATAATCCTCAAGTTACGGACCCAGTCCGTGTAGTTGCTACCATCATCTTTCAACTTAGCTTTCTCTAGGAACGCATTAAAATTCAAGGGAACAGTAGCACAGGCCATTGATCTACAACAACATAGACATGCAAATACTACCAGGTACTAAGTTCATGATAAATTAAAGTTCAATTAATCTTATTACTTAAGAACTCCCACTTAGATAGACATCCCTCTAGTCATCTAAATGATCACGTGATCCATATCAACTAAACCATGTCCGACCATCACGTGAGATGGAGTAGTTTTCAATGGTGAACATCACTATGTTGATCATATCTATTATATGATTCACGTTCGACCTTTCGGTCTCAGTGTTCCGAGGCCATATCTGCATATGCTAGGCTCGTCAAGTTTAACCCGAGTATTCTGCACGTGCAAAACTGGCTTGCACCCGTTGTATGTGAACGTAGAGCTTATCACACCCGATCATCACGTGGTGTCTCGGCACGACGAACTGTAGCAACGGTGCATACTCTGGGAGAACACTTATACCTTGAAATTTAGTGAGGGATCATCTTATAATGCTACCGCCGTACTAAGCAAAATAAGATGCATAAAGGATAAACATCACATGCAATCAAAATATGTGACATGATACGGCCATCATCATCTTGTGCCTTTGATCTCCATCTCCAAAGCACCCGCCCCCAGTTGAATACGCCTGGCCCAACGGAGCTGGGATCTTTCTCGAACACGAAGCAGCCATAGCCATCAATGTCACGAACGCCCCAGGCATTGTACTGCATGTGGTTTGATGTAATGGTTTGGTCAATTTGGTACGTGCAAATGAGCATCAAATGACTGCCATCAGCTGAACGAGTGATAAACCACCACCCATTGGCTGGTATGTTTCCAGGTCCTGGAATCATGAAGGCCAGCGCATTTGCGTCTGCTGCAACAATTCATATTGGAGACCAAAAGGACAAAAATAAACAATCATGTTTAGAGTATGTGTGGAATGAAGATTATTATAACAGTGACTCATATCATAGACAGAGAATTGCAATGCCGTGGTCATAATCATACCCCAAGTTAAAAAATAGGGATAATTAGATTTATGCCCCTAGTTGTGTCCCACTCGTCTGTTTTACCCCTAATTTCCAAAAGCCACCGGTTCTGTCCAAGTCACTTCGCTCCTCTTATGCTTTTGCCCTTTGACGGTTTGACCGTCAGTTTGAAAACTTCATAACTAATTCATACTAAATAAGAAAAATGCAAATAAGATACCAAAATGTTCGGAAAAACATCACCTATATGTCAGTGTCATTTGCATTCATGGAAGAAGTGTTGGAAAGTGCCCATCCCAGTTTTAGCTCTTATGCTACCACCATGAATAGTAAGATCTAAAAAATTCAAAAAGTTTGAAAAAAATTATTGGCAAAGAATGACAAATGTGTTAAGTGCTTGCCACCCCCCCCCCCCCCCCCCCCCCCCCCCCCCCCCCCCCCCCCCCCCCCCCCCCCCCCCCCCCCCCCCCCCCCCCCCCCCCCCCCCCCCCCCCCCCCCCCCCCCCCCCCCCCCCCCCCCCCCCCCCCCCCCCCCCCCCCCCCCCCCCCCCCCCCCCCCCCCCCCCCCCCCCCCCCCCCCCCCCCCCCCCCCCCCCCCCCCCCCCCCCCCCCCCCCCCCCCCCCCCCCCCCCCCCCCCCCCCCCCCCCCCCCCCCCCCCCCCCCCCCCCCCCCCCCCCCCCCCCCCCCCCCCCCCCCCCCCCCCCCCCCCCCCCCCCCCCCCCCCCCCCCCCCCCCCCCCCCCCCCCCCCCCCCCCCCCCCCCCCCCCCCCCCCCCCCCCCCAACGGTCAAAGGGCAAAAGCATAAGAGGAGCGAGGTGACTTGGACAGAACCAGTGAGTTTTGGAAATTAGGGGTAAGTGGGACAGAACTGAGGGCATAAATCTAATTATCCCAAAAAAATAAGCCAATGGCTTTCATATTCTAGCAATATGTCATGATTCAAACATCATGTAACAATGACAAGAAAACATCTATGACAGGGCCTACTCATATTCTACCATAGCCTTACTACTGTTCTCATATCAACTCTAAGCAATAACATGCGTTGTTATAAAAATCTTGGAAATGAGAGTAACATATAGCAATCATGAGGTTATACTCATAATATCTATTCTAACAATCAATAGATGCCAATTGTTCTCATATCAACTCTAACAATAACATGCATGGTCACAAAAATCTAGGAAATGAGAGGAACATATAGCAATGATGTGGTTATAGACATACTATCTATTATCAATTTGTAACAATGAACAGGCAGTCGTATTCATAAGGTAAAGATGAGATGAGATAGAACAATTACACGACGGTAGATTCCACCAGTATAGGCAGCCAATCTGTGCGTGGACCGCGTAAACGATGCCATCATGCACTATAGCATCAGACAGAAATGTTGGCTGAAGAGGATTGACGATGAGCCATAACCATGTATGGCGACCGGATTCCAGATAGACTAATCACATGTTGAACAAGGCAATGAGCTTGTAATCCATGTAGTCTTCTGATGGTGTGGGCACTTCGCAGATTACAACCTTCAGCAAACAGAGGTCGAGCCAAAAGCTCAACACGTCTCGTGCGTAGTAGGCAGGAGTGTCCGGCGGGCCGCGAGGCTCGATGGCGGCGGTATCCAATGATCGAAGGGTGATCTCTCGCTGGGTGTAGATATCCACGAGATGCCACGGACTACCGGATTGGTGGATGAGGATGATCCAGTTGGCCTTCATGCCCGCCCAGTAGTGGCCGCGCATGAAGGACAGGTGGACGGGTAGTGGTAGCATGTCGAGGGGCACCACGGCAACCTCCGTAGGATCGTCAAGTCGGTGTCTGGGACACCTGCGAGGATCGAGCATCAGCAAGCAGGGTGTCTTGAAAAGACCCGGTCGGTTGCAGACGAGTAGACGGTACAAAGACACCGAGCATGCGGCCAGACAGACGGTGCTGAGTAGGTCCCCCCCCCCCCCCCCCCCCCCCCCCCCCCCCCCCCCCCCCCCCCCCCCCCCCCCCCCCCCCCCCCCCCCCCCCCCCCCCCCCCCCCCCCCCCCCCCCCCCCCCCCCCCCCCCCCCCCCCCCCCCCCCCCCCCCCCCCCCCCCCCCCCCCCCCCCCCCCCCCCCCCCCCCCCCCCCCCCCCCCCCCCCCCCCCCCCCCCCCCCCCCCCCCCCCCCCCCCCCCCCCCCCCCCCCCCCCCCCCCCCCCCCCCGGGCAGTGAGCGGGGGGAAATGGTATGCGGCCGACGATGGGGAAGAGAGGAGGAAGAAGAAGAGAGGAGGAAGAAGAAGAGAGGAGGAAGAAGAGTGAAAGACGGGGAAGAAAGTGCATTAAATCTCAATTCTACTAGTACTACTACTAGGATATACCGTCCTTCGGAGTGTAAATAGTTACGCCGATGACATGTGGGTCTACCTCAAGAGGGGCCATATGTCAGTTAATGGAGGAGAGGGGTGCGTAGGCGTATTTGCGGAAGCGTGCTCCACTAGCAAACATGATGGCAGTACTGGGTAAGGCTGATTTAGTAACACCAACACACTGGTTCAGCTTATTAATTAAGTGTCCCATCTGCTGCAGCATGTATTGTCACTTCACTGTGAAGACTAGTTGAATAGTTCTCTCTGACCGAGATGGGGAATAATGGATCGCGAAGACTTGCTATCTACAGTATCCCTATGCCTGTACGCTCATCTTGTCCAATGATACGTCTCCAACGTATCTATAATTTTTGATTGTTCCATGCTGTTATATTCCCCCCCCCCCCCCCCCCCCCCCCCCCCCCCCCCCCCCCCCCCCCCCCCCCCCCCCCCCCCCCCCCCCCCCCCCCCCCCCCCCCCCCCCCCCCCCCCCCCCCCCCCCCCCCCCCCCCCCCCCCCCCCCCCCCCCCCCCCCCCCCCCCCCCCCCCCCCCCCCCCCCCCCCCCCCCCCCCCCCCCCCCCCCCCCCCCCCCCCCCCCCCCCCCCCCCCCCCCCCCCCCCCCCCCCCCCCCCCCCCCCCCCCCCCCCCCCCCCCCCCCCCCCCCCCCCCCCCCCCCCCCCCCCCCCCCCCCCCCCCCCCCCCCCCCCCCCCCCCCCCCCCCCCCCCCCCCCCCCCCCCCCCCCCCCCCCCCCCCCCCCCCCCCCCCCCCCCCCCCCCCCCCCCCCCCCCCCCCCCCCCCCCCCCCCCCCCCCCCCCCCCCCCCCCCCCCCCCCCCCCCCCCCCCCCCCCCCCCCCCCCCCCCCCCCCCCCCCCCCCCCCCCCCCCCCCCCCCCCCCCCCCCCCCCCCCCCCCCCCCCCCCCCCCCCCCCCCCCCCCCCCCCCCCCCCCCCCCCCCCCCCCCCCCCCCCCCCCCCCCCCCCCCCCCCCCCCCCCCCCCCCCCCCCCCCCCCCCCCCCCCCCCCCCCCCCCCCCCCCCCCCCCCCCCCCCCCCCCCCCCCCCCCCCCCCCCCCCCCCCCCCCCCCCCCCCCCCCCCCCCCCCCCCCCCCCCCCCCCCCCCCCCCCCCCCCCCCCCCCCCCCCCCCCCCCCCCCCCCCCCCCCCCCCCCCCCCCCCCCCCCCCCCCCCCCCCCCCCCCCCCCCCCCCCCCCCCCCCCCCCCCCCCCCCCCCCCCCCCCCCCCCCCCCCCCCCCCCCCCCCCCCCCCCCCCCCCCCCCCCCCCCCCCCCCCCCCCCCCCCCCCCCCCCCCCCCCCCCCCCCCCCCCCCCCCCCCCCCCCCCCCCCCCCCCCCCCCCCCCCCCCCCCCCCCCCCCCCCCCCCCCCCCCCCCCCCCCCCCCCCCCCCCCCCCCCCCCCCCCCCCCCCCCCCCCCCCCCCCCCCCCCCCCCCCCCCCCCCCCCCCCCCCCCCCCCCCCCCCCCCCCCCCCCCCCCCCCCCCCCCCCCCCCCCCCCCCCCCCCCCCCCCCCCCCCCCCCCCCCCCCCCCCCCCCCCCCCCCCCCCCCCGTATCGTTGGTACTAAGGATAAAACGATGGGGTCTATCCCTACATAGATAGATCTTGTCTACATCATGTCATCATTCTTATTGCATTACTCCGTTTCTCCATGAACTTAATACACTAGATGCATGCTGGATAGCGGTCGACGTGTGGAGTAATAGTAGTAGATGCAGGCATGAGTCGGTCTACTAATCTTGGACGTGATGCCTATATAATGATCATTGCCTGGATATCGTCATGATTATTCGAAGTTCTATCAATTGCCCAACAGTAATTTGTTTACCCACCGTTTGCTATTTTTCTCGAGAGAAGCCACTAGTGAAACCTATGCCCCCCGGGTCTTCTTTCTCATATATTTGCCTTTGCGATCTACTTTTCTCTTGCATTTATTTTCAGATCATTAAACCAAAAATACAAAAATACTTTGCTACACTTTATTTTATTTGCGATCTATTTATTCAATCTATTACAACTTTCTCCCATCCACGCACCAACTTCTGGCGCCGTTACCTGAAAGGGATTGACAACCCCTTTAATACGTCGGGTTGCGAGGATTTGTTATCTGTGTGCAGGGGCTGTTTACGTTGTGTTGCTTGTTTCTCCTACTGGTTCGATAACCTTGGTTTCATATCTGAGGGAAATACCTACCGCCACTGTGCTGCATCATCCCTTCCTCTTTGGGGAAATACCGTAGCTTCAAGCGACATCAAAAGGAATTTCTGGCACCGTTGCCGGGGAGGATCTTCAACATATACCAGGTTCCTAATCACAAATCTCATCTCCTTGCAATTTACATTATTTGCCATTTGCCTCTCATTTTTCTCTCCCCCACTTCACAAAAAATTGCCGTTTTATTCGCGTCTCTTTTCCGTTCGCCGTTTCCTTGCCGGATCTGTTTTTGAGTGCAATCTTGTTGTGTGGTCATCATGACTCAAGAGAACACCAAGTTATGTGATTTCTCAAATACCAACAACAATGATTTTATTGGCACTCCGATTGCTCCTCCCGCCACTAGTGTGGAGTCTTGTGATATTAATACTGCTTTGCTGAATCTTGTTATGAAAGATCAATTTTCCGGTACTCCTAATGAGGATGCCGCGTCCCATCTTAATACCTTCGTGGAATTACGCGATATGCAAAAGAAAAAAGATGTGGACAATGATGTGGTGAATATGAAATTATTTCCGTTTTCTTTGCGTGATTCTACGAAAATTTGGTTCTCTTCTTTGCCTCGCAATAGTATCGATTCTTGGAATAAGTGCAAAGATGCTTTTATCACTAAGTATTTTCCTCCCGCAAAAATTATTTCCCTTAGAACCCAGATCATGAATTTCAAGCAACTTGAACATGAGCATGTTGCACAATCTTGGGAAAGGATGAAAATGATGCTAAGGAATTGCCCAACTCATGGGTTAAATCTTTGGACGATCATACAAATTTTTTATGCAGGATTGAATTTTGTTTCTCATAATCTTTTAGATTCCGCCGCGGGTGGTACTTTTATGGAAATTACTTTGGGTGAAGCCACCAAATTGCTTGATAATATCATGGCAAATTATTCACAATGGCATACCGAAAGGGCTCCTACTAGTAAAAAAGTTAATTTGGTTGAAGAAATTTCTTCTTTGAGTGAAAAAGTTGATGCTCTTATGAAATTGGTTGCTAGTAAAAGTGCTCCTATTGATTTCAATGCTATGCCTTTGTCTACTTTGATTGAGCAAAATAGTGATGCCATAGATGTGAATT
>JAAAWM010012182.1:0-206637 GCA_036873465.1 Thinopyrum obtusiflorum | reverse complement strand
CACTATCGTTTTGGGGTTATGCATTAGAGACAGCTGCATTCACGTTAAATAGGACACCATCTAAATCCGTTGAGACGACACTATATGAACTGTGGTTTGGCAAGAAACCAAAGTTGTCGTTTCTTAAAGTTTGGGGTTGCGATGCATATGTGAAAAAGTTTCATCCTGATAAGCTCAACTCAAATCAGAGAAATGTGTCTTCATAGGATACCCAAAGGAGACTGTTGGGTACACCTTCTATCACAGATCCGAAGGCAAGACATTTGTTGCTAAGAATGGATCCTTTCTAGAGAAGGAGTTTCTCTCGAAAGAAGTGAGTGGGAGGAAAGTAGAACTTGATGAGGTAACTGTACCTGCTCCCTTATTGGAAAGTAGTCCATCACAGAAATCTGTTCCTGTGACTCCTACACCAATTAGTGACGAAGCTAATGATGATGATCATGTAACTTCAGATCAAGTTACTACCGAACCTCGTAGGTCAACCAGAGTGAGATCCTCACCAGAGTGGTATGGTAATCCTGTTCTGGAGGTCATGTTACTTGACCATGATGAACCTACGAACTATGAGGAAGCGATGATGAGCCCAGATTCCGCGAAATGGCTTGAGGCCATGAAATCTGAGATAGGATCCATGTATGAGAACAAAGTGTGGACTTTGGTTGACTTGCCCGATGATCGGCAAGCCATAGAAAATAAATGGATCTTCAAGAGGAAGACGGACGCTGATAGTAGTGTTGCTATCTACAAAGCTAGACTTGTCGAAAAGGTTTAGACAAAGTTTAAGGTGTTGACTACGATGAGATTTTCTCACTCGTAGCGATACTTAAGTCTGTCCGAATCATGTTAGCAAATTGCCACATTTTATGAAATCTGGCAAATGGATGTCAAAACTATATTCCTTCATGGATTTCTTAAAGAAGAGTTGTATATGATGCAACCAGAAGGTTCCCCCCCCCCCCCCCCCCCCCCCCCCCCCCCCCCCCCCCCCCCCCCCCCCCCCCCCCCCCCCCCCCCCCCCCCCCCCCCCCCCCCCCCCCCCCCCCCCCCCCCCCCCCCCCCCCCCCCCCCCCCCCCCCCCCCCCCCCCCCCCCCCCCCCCCCCCCCCCCCCCCCCCCCCCCCCCCCCCCCCCCCCCCCCCCCCCCCCCCCCCCCCCCCCCCCCCCCCCCCCCCCCCCCCCCCCCCCCCCCCCCCCCCCCCCCCCCCCCCCCCCCCCCCCCCCCCCCCCCCCCCCCCCCCCCCCCCCCCCCCCCCCCCCCCCCCCCCCCCCCCCCCCCCCCCCCCCCCCCCCCCCCCCCCCCCCCCCCCCCCCCCCCCCCCCCCCCCCCCCCCCCCCCCCCCCCCCCCCCCCCCCCCCCCCCCCCCCCCCCCCCCCCCCCGGTGTGAAGTTGAGTCAGACTCAAAACCCGACCACGGCAGAAAATAGAAAGAGTATGAAAAGGCATTCCCTATGCCTCAGTCATAGGTTCTATAAAGTATGCTATGTTGTGTACCAAACCTATTGTGTACCTCACCAAGAGTTTGGCAAGAGGGTACAATAGTGATCTAGGTGTAGATCACTGGACAGCGGTCAAAATTATCCTTAGTGGAATAAGGAAATATTTCTTGGTTATGGAGGTGATAAAGAGTTCGTCGTAAAGAGTTACGTCGATACAAGCTTTGACACCGATCTGGATGACTCTAAGTCTCGATCTAGATACATATTGAAAGTGGGAGCTATTAACTAGAGTAGCTCCATGCAGAGCATTGTAGAAAAATAAATTTGTAAAATACTTACGGATCTGAATGTGACAGACCCGTTGACTAAAATTATCTCAGAAGCAAAACATGATCACACCTTAGTACTCTTTGGGTGTTAATCACATAGCGATGTGAACTATATTACTGACTCTAGTAAATCCTTTGGGTGTTGGTCACATGTCGATGTGAACTATGGGTGTTAACCACATAAAGATGTGAACTATTGATGTTAAATCACATGGCGATGTGAACTAGATTATTGACTCTAGTGCAAGTGGGAGACTGAAGGAAATATGCCCTAGAGGCAATAATAAAGTTATTATTTATTTCCTTATTTCATAATAAATGTTTATTATTCATGCTAGAATTGTATTAACCGGAAACATGATACATGTGTGAATACATAGACAAATAGAGTGTCACTAGTAAGCCTCTACTAGACTAGCTCGTTAATCAAAGATGGTTATGTTTCCTAACCGTAGACATGAGTTGTCATTTGATTAACGGGATCACATCATTAGGAGAATGATGTGATTGACTTGACCCATTCCGTTAGCTTAGCACTTGATCGTTTAGTATGTTGCTATTGCTTTCTTCATGACTTATACATGTTCCTATGACTATGAGATTATGCAACTACCGTTTACCGGAGGAACACTTTGTGTGCTACCAAACGTCACAACGTAACTGGGTGATTATAAAGGTGCTCTACAGGTGTCTCCGAAAGGTACTTGTTGAGTTGGCGTATTTCGAGATTAGGATTTGTCACTCCGATTGTCGGAGAGGTATCTCTAGGCCCACTCGGTAATGCACATCACTATAAGCCTTGCAAGCATTGTAACTAATGAGTTAGTTATGGGATGATGTATTACGGAACGAGTAAAGAGACTTACCGGTAACGAGATTAAACTAGGTATTGAGATACCGACGATCGAATCTCGGGCAAGTAACATACCGATGACAAAGGGAACAACGTATGTTGCTATGCGGTTTGACCGATAAAGATCTTCGTAGAATATGTGGGAGCCAATATGAGCATCCAGGTTCCGCTATTGGTTATTGACCGGAGACGTGTCTCGGTCATGTCTACATAGTTTTTGAACCCGTAGGGTCCACACGCTTAAAGTTCGGTGACGATTTGTATTATGAGTTTATGTGTTTTGATGTACCGAAGGTAATTCGGAGTCCCGGATGAGATCGGGGACATAACGAGGAGTCTCAAAATGGTCGAGACATAAAGATCGATATATTGGACGACTATATTCGGACATCGGAAAGGTTCCGAGTGATTCGGGTATTTTTCGGAGTACCGGAGAGTTACGGGAATTCGCCGGGGAGTACATGGGCCTTATTGGGCTTTAGGGGAAAGAGAGAGGGGAGGCTGCGCGCCCCCCCAAGGCTTAGTCCGAATTGGACTAAGGGGAGGGGCGGCGCCCCCTCCTTCCTTCTCTTCTCTTTTCCCTTGCCTTCTCTCCTACTCCTACTACTTGGAAGGGCTCCTAGTTCTACTAGGAAAGGGGGAATCCTACTCCCGGTGGGAGTAGGATTCCCCTAGGGCGCGCCATAGAGAGGGTCGGCCCTCCCCCTCCTCCACTCCTTTATATACGGGGGAGGGGGGCACCCCATAGACACAACAAGTTGATCATTGATCTCTTAGCCGTGTGCGGTGCCCCCCTCCACCATAATCCACCTCGGTCATATCGTAGCGGTGCTTAGGCGAAGCCCTGCGTCGGTAGCTTCATCATCACCGTCATCACACCGTCGTGCTGACGGAACTCTCCCTCGAAGCTCTACTGGATCGTGAGTTTGTGGGACGTCACCGAGCTGAACGTGTGCAGATCGCGGAGGTACCGTACGTTCGGTACTAGATCGGTCGATCGTGAAGACGTACGACTACATCAACCGCGTTGTCATAACGCTTCCGCTTACGGTCTACGAGGGTACGTAGAGGACACTCTCCCCTCTCGTTGCTATGCATCACCATGATCTTGCGTGTGCGTAGGAATTTTTTTTTTGAAATTACTATGTTCCCCAACAGGTTTTGCTTGCCTGGAAGCTCTATCGAGAAGGAGGGGTCATCAACACCGTAGTCGTACTGGCGGTCGCTGGCAGTCTCGGGGTCTACCGGAGAGAAGAGGGGGAAGAAACAATAAATACAATGCAAATAAATGCATCATGATGCATGACATAACAATATGTAGTGCCATAGGTGACCTAACGCAGTACTACACGATACAGGTGAAGGGGGAAAACATCCGGGAATGTTTTCTCGAAGTTTGGCATTTTTCGGACAGATGAAACGAAGGGGACGAATCCATGTTTGCTATGCTAGGGGCACGCGACAGATGAATGAAGGGGATATTCGGATTCGTCATATTTTTCTAAGCAACTTTCATATAGAAAACATTTTCATCCGAGTTACAGATTATTTTATATAAATTTTCAAATATTAAAACAATTTCTGGAATTAATTTTAATTCAAAATTAAATAGTAAAATTGCTAGGTACATCCCAAAGTGTACACATAAGTGTACCAGGGGATGACATGTGGGTCCAGGGGGTCCCAGTTGACTAGTCAAAGTTGATTGGTCAACAAGGGTGGGGCCCCCGTCATAGTGTCATTAGGGTAATTACCTAATTAATTAAGTTATTAGTTAATTATTTTAATCAATATTTATTCTTATTTACATTATTATTATTATAAATCATTTTCTTTACAGGGGGAGTGGGGGCCCCTAGCAGTGGCACCACCCAGCCCAGCCTGGGCACGCCCGAGCATATGGCGCCGGCGGCCACAGCGCCTGACCAGGGGCGGCCAGGGCGTGTGCTGGCGAGGCAGGGGGTTGCAGGGCAGCGGGCGGCACCACTAGCCCGTGGCCGGGGTGGTCGGCGCAACGGCACGGCGATGCAGATGGGCGGAAGAGGCTAGCAGCGAGCGCGGGCACAGCGGGGACGGCTAGGTGCGGTCAGAGGGGGAAGCGCAGGGCGTGGCGAGGTCGGGCTGGCAAGTGGGCGGAGCGTGCACATGCGCGGATAGGGCGCGCACGGGGTAGCACGGTGGGAGGCGTGGAGGGTGGTGAGCGGAGACTCGGTCGGGCACGGTGAGTGCGGCCGGGCTCGCGGTGACGGGGAGAGGGGAAGTGGGGGAGGACTGGATTCTCACCCCCGTTGCAGGGGTTCAGGGCGGCGAGGCGTGAGGAGGCGATGGCGGTGGAGACGGTCGACGACGGCAGGCGATGGCACGGTGGCGACGGTCGGCGATGGGGATGAGCGCGACGACAGCCATGACATCGGGGCGCAGCAGAGGGAGAGGGGAGGGGCGAGGAAAGAGAAGGGGATTAGGGTTTCGAGCGCTGGGGGAGGGGGTCGTCGTCTTATAGGCGAGGGGGGACGCCGGAGGGCCGCCACAGCGATGGCCGTGGCAGTCATCGGCCGTGCCCACGACCCCCCCTATGAATAGGGAGGGGGACGCAGGGCGCGGTGGGTCGGCCTGGTCGGCTGTGGCCAGCTGGGCCAAGAGGTCCAGCGGGGGATCTTCTCTCTTTTTTTCTTTTTTTTTATTTTTTTCCTTTTTATTTTTTTTCTTTTAGTTGTTTCTGTTTTCTATTTTATTGTTAATTTATTTTAGCTTTGTAAAGTAAAAAACTAGCACCTAAATTATTGATATAAATCAGCCCACTGCTACAATAAATTTTGGCATTTTAAAATATTTAGTTTGCATATTTTTACTATTTAAAAAGTAGTTAAATAATAGTTTTATCCCCTGTTTTATTTATTTTGGGGCATTTAAATACTTTTAAAAATGTTGATTTCTTCACCAATATTATCTATGGATTATTTGCCACATTATGACCAGTTTAGTTTTGATCATTTGAAAACTGTAATTTTTGGAATTTAATTTAAATTTGAATCGGTTTGAATCAACATGGGATTAGCAATAGTAATGTGATGACATGGCACCATTAATAGGGGATTACTGTAGCTTGATTATCGGGGTGTTACAGGAAAGGGATGTGAGTAGAGCTACGAGGAAGCTGCGCGACCCTCGCCTACAAGCTTCTCCTTGTTAGTGGCGTCGACTTGTCGTTGTCCAGCACCTTCTGATTTCTTTGCGATGGCGCCGACAATGCCATGACCACCACTACGGCGTCCTCCTCCGGAGCTGACGGGTGAAGAATGCAAGAAATGTCCGCCTTCCAATGCCCTTTGTGCATCGAATCCCCGTCTGCCTCCATCATCGCCCAGTAGATTATCTCGATCAAAAGGGCCCCATCTCCGATCATCCGCACCTTCTTCTCCTTCGTGGCAGCCAACACAATCCCCAACGAAGAATCTCTGCGAGCATCGAAGTGATCTTGCCCAACCGAGTTTTATTTTTGTAAGAATGATCTGTTCAGCCCAGCATTGTTTTTTCACCCATCCCAGCAAATGGATGTGTTTCTAAAAAAAGCAAATGGACCATAAATTCTCATGAAAATATGGGATGCATGTCCGCAACATAATTTGTTCACCCAGCCCAACAATTAGGTATATTTAAAAAAAACTAGATTGTAAATTCTTAAAAAAGTAAGTGGCATAAGAATTCATGGCAACCTTCCAGCCCCCCCCCCCCCCCCCCCCCCCCCCCCCCCCCCCCCCCCCCCCCCCCCCCCCCCCCCCCCCCCCCCCCCCCCCCCCCCCCCCCCCCCCCCCCCCCCCCCCCCCCCCCCCCCCCCCCCCCCCCCCCCCCCCCCCCCCCCCCCCCCCCCCCCCCCCCCCCCCCCCCCCCCCCCCCCCCCCCCCCCCCCCCCCCCCCCCCCCCCCCCCCCCCCCCCCCCCCCCCCCCCCCCCCCCCCCCCCCCCCCCCCCCCCCCCCCCCCCCCCCCCCCCCCCCCCCCCCCCCCCCCCCCCCCCCCCCCCCCCCCCCCCCCCCCCCCCCCCCCCCCCCCCCCCCCCCCCCCCCCCCCCCCCCCCCCCCCCCCCCCCCCCCCCCCCCCCCCCCCCCCCCCCCCCCCCCCCCCCCCCCCCCCCCCCCCCCCCCCCCCCCCCCCCCCCCCCCCCCCCCCCCCCCCCCCCCCCCCCCCCCCCCCCCCCCCCCCCCCCCCCCCCCCCCCCCCCCCCCCCCCCCCCCCCCCCCCCCCCCCCCCCCCCCCCCCCCCCCCCCCCCCCCCCCCCCCCCCCCCCCCCCCCCCCCCCCCCCCCCCCCCCCCCCCCCCCCCCCCCCCCCCCCCCCCCCCCCCCCCCCCCCCCCCCCCCCCCCCCCCCCCCCCCCCCCCCCCCCCCCCCCCCCCCCCCCCCCCCCCCCCCCCCCCCCCCCCCCCCCCCCCCCCCCCCCCCCCCCCCCCCCCCCCCCCCCCCCCCCCCCCCCCCCCCCCCCCCCCCCCCCCCCCCCCCCCCCCCCCCCCCCCCCCCCCCCCCCCCCCCCCCCCCCCCCCCCCCCCCCCCCCCCCCCCCCCCCCCCCCCCCCCCCCCCCCCCCCCCCCCCCCCCCCCCCCCCCCCCCCCCCCCCCCCCCCCCCCCCCCCCCCCCCCCCCCCCCCCCCCCCCCCCCCCCCCCCCCCCCCCCCCCCCCCCCCCCCCCCCCCCCCCCCCCCCCCCCCCCCCCCCCCCCCCCCCCCCCCCCCCCCCCCCCCCCCCCCCCCCCCCCCCCCCCCCCCCCCCCCCCCCCCCCCCCCCCCCCCCGATGGTGTGCGCCCAGGTGCATCGACCTGGGCAGGGTCCCTTCTTGTTGTGCAGCTACGACGCGCCGACCACTGCTACTTGTGATCTGCGTTGGGATTTCCGTGAAGAGGAGAGGATGAAGCAGTACAGTAGAGATAAGTATTTCCCTCGGTTAAGAAACAAGGTTATCAATCCATTAGGAGAACCGAACAAAACCTCGTGAACAGCACCTACACACAAAAGAACAAATACTTGTACCCAACGCAAACAAGGGGTTGTCAATCTCTTGGCGGTTAATTGCAAGGATCAAGTGTGATAATGGTAGATAGATAAATCAAAACACAAAATAAAATAACGGTAAATAAATTGCAGCAAAGTATTTTTGGATTTTAATATATGATAAAGATAGACCGGGGGGGCATAGTTTTCACTAGAGGCTTCTCTCTTGAACATAGCATACGGTGGGTAAACAAATTACTGTTGGGCAATCGATAGAAAAGCGGATAGTTATGACGATATTAAAGGCAATGATCATGTATATAGGCATCACGTCTGAGACAAGTAGACCCACTCCTGCCTACATCTACTACTATTACTCCACACATCGACCGCTATCCAGCATGCATCTAGAGTATTAAGTTCATAAAGAACGGGGTAAAGCCTTAAGCAAGATGACATGATGTAGAAAAAATAAACTCAATCAATATGAATAAACCTCATCTTTTTATCCTTAATGGCAATGATACAAATATGTGTCATGTCCCTTTCTGTCACTGGGATTCAACACTGCAAGATCGAACCCATCACAAAGCACCTCTCCCGTTGCAAGAAAAATCAATCTAGTTGGCCAAACCAAACTGATAGATCAAATAATATTCATGAATAATCTGATCATAAACCCACAATTCATCGGATCCCAACAAACACACCGCAAAAAAGGATAACACCGAATAGATCTCCAAGAACATCGAGGAGAACATTGTATTGAAGATCAAAGAGAGAGAAGAAGCCATCTAGCTATGGACCCGTAGGTCTGTGGTAAACTACTCACGCATCATCGGAAGGGCAGCAAGGCTGATGTAGAAGCACTCCATGATCGATTCCCCCTCCGGCAGAGTACCAGAGAAGGCCATGGGATCGCGAAAGAATAGAGGCTTGCGGCAGCAGAAAAAGTGTTTCGGGTGGCTCTCTGATGCATTGGGAATATATGGGAATTTGTAGCGCTGAATTGGGTCAAGAGGTGCCACGAGGGGCCCACAAGCCTGCAGGGCGCCCCCAGGGGCGCGCCTGGCAGGCTTGTCACTCCCTCATGACTCTTCAAGTCTTCTCCTGAAGCTTGTAGGGTCCCTTCTGGTCCAGAAAAAATCATCAAAAAGTTTCATAGCATTTGGACTCCGTTTGGTACTGATTTTCTGAAAAGCCAAAAACAAGCAAAAATAGCAACTGGCACTGGGCACTAGGTCAATAGGTTAGTCCCAAAAATGATATATAATTGCATATAATTGTTTAATAAACATCCAAGATTGATACTATAATAGCATGGAACAATCAAAACTTATAGATATGTTGTAGACATATCAAGCATCCCCAAGTTTAATTTATGCTCGTCCTTGAGTATGTAAATGATAAAAACAGAACTTTTGGTGTGGAATGCTACTATCATATTCATCATGTAATCTCTTTTGTGATATGAATATTAAGATCCGAATGATTCAAAGCAATAGTCTATAATTTGATATAAAGACATCAATACTCATGCATACCAACAAACAATCATGCCTTTCAAAATAAAAATGCTAAAGAAAGTTATCCCTACAAAATCATATAGTCTTGTTATGCTCCATCTTCGTAACACAAAGTATTTATCATGCACAACCCCGATGACAAGCCAAGCAATTGGTTCATACTTTTTAACACGCTTTAGATTTTTCAACCCCCACGCAATACATGAGCGCAAGCCATGGATATAGCACTACAGGTGGAATAGAATGCGGTAGTCGAGATTGATATGGAGAAGACAAAAAGGAGAAAGTCTCACATTGATGAGGCTAATCAAGGGCTATGGGGATGCCCATCGATTGATGTCAATGCAAGGAGTAGGGATTGCCATGCAACGAATGCACTAAGAGTTATAAGTGTATGAAAGCTCAAATAAAAAACTAAGTCGGTGTGCATCCAACTTGCTTGCTCATGAAGACCTCGGGCATTTGAGGAAGCCCATCATCGGAATTTACGTACCAAGTTCTATAATGAAAATTCCCACTGGTATATGAAAATGAAAGCATAGGAGACTCTTTATATGAAAAACATGGTGCTACTTTGAAGCACAAGTGTGGAAAAGGATAGTAACATTGCCCCTTCTCTCTTTTTCTCTCATTTTTTTGGTGGGCTCTTTGTGGCCTCTTTTTTCTTGGGCTCTTTTTGGCCTCACTTTTTTTCCTCACTGGGACAATGCTCTAATAATGAATAATGATGATCATCACTCTTCTATTTACTTACAACTCAAAATTACAACTCGATACTAGAACCAAATATGACTCTATATGAATGCCTCTGGCAGTGTACCAGGATGTGCAATGATGCCGGCGTAACATGTATAAAAAATGATGAGTGGTGGCTGAGCCACAAATACTCTGTCAGCTATATGATCATGCAAAGCAATATGACAGTGATGATGTGTCTCATAAAAACGGAACGGTGGAAGTTGCATGGCAATATATCTTGGAATGGCTATGGAAATGCCATAATAGGTAGGTATGTTGCTGTTTTGAGGAAGATGTAAGGAGGCCTATGTGTGATAGAGTGTATCATATCACGGGGTTTGGATGCACCGGCGAAGTTTGCACCAACCGTCGCTCGTCCTGACCGCCACTCATAAGGAAGACAATCAATAATAAATCATGCTCCAACTTCTTAGCATAACCAGAGACTATACGTGCATGCTTCGGGAATCACAAACCTTAACACCAATATTCTTACTAACCACAACCATTTACTGGTACCTCCCACATATTACCATCTTAATATCGCAAAACAATTGCAAGGAATCAAACTTATCATATTCATTGATCTACATGAAAGTTTTTATTATATCCTTCTTGAATACCTATCATATTAGGACCAAATTCATAACCCGTGCATATTTCCATTACTATTTATCAAACTCTGAAAATTATATAAGTGAAGCATGAGAGTGCAACTATTTCTTTAAAATGTAACCACCGTCGTGCTCTAAAAAATATAAAGTGAAGCACTAGAGCAACTGCCTAGCTTAAAAGATATAAGTGAAGCACAAAGAGTTTTGTTACAAATCACAAATGAGTGCATGTACCTCTCAAAAGGTGCGTCCAGCAAAGATGATTGTGGCAAACTAAAAATCAAACAAAGCAAATACTCATATAATACACAATGTTCCAAGCAAAACTCATATCATGTGATGAAAAAAGTTGAGTTGGATCGGCAGGATGACCTAGACGCCTTGGAAGAAGAGCGGGATATAGCTCGGGCTCGGTCTACATTTTACCAACAGCATGCTCGATGCTACAGAGTAGGGAAGTTTGGGCGTAGACATACAACGTTGGAGAACTCGTCCTCCGCCTACCTGAGAAGCAAAAGAATAAACTCTCGCCTAAATGGGAGGGCCCTTTCATAATTGATGAAGTATTAGCAGGAGGAGCATATCGTATTCGCAACCCGGTCGACGACCGCCTCGAACCAAATCCCTGGAATGTAGCTCGGCTCTGACGCTTCTACGGAAGTGCAGCCACGTCAGTCCACTATCCCTTTCCTCATTGTAAATTTCTTCTCTTTACTCGTGGGGTGTTAACATCTCTCGGGCCCTGTTCGGATTAACCGAACTGTGTTTAGGCCCCTTTCATTGCACATTTTCAAATGTATTACCCAGTTTTTACCTGAGGGGCTCCTTTAAAGCTGCCAATTAATATAATTTTCATGCACGTAATCGTCTCTGTCATGTTTGCACTCTCCCGAATACTTTTTCAACCATCATATGCACCGATTTGACTTAAGTTTCTGCCAAGCTGGGTTGCTTGGCTCCTGTGCTTACCCCCTACGTTCCCGATTGTTCGGCTAGGGGGTAAAGGGAGCACCTCTGTGATTGTTACGACCAGGTCAGCCATGTACGTACCTCAGAGAGGTGAAGCCGAAAGCTAGCATTCTTAAGAACACAATGGGTCGGCGATGAGGGAGACTACAATAATCTTGGTGTTCGTCACCAATACGAGGGCATACATCCCCCGCATTGATTCTTAATGGCATACTTCATGTATCTGAATACAACGTCTCCATCTAGCGTGATGAACCTGAAGAAAGGAACCCATGGAGGAACTATTTTCTTTTGAAGACGTTTCTTACATTAAAAAGTAATATAACATAACTCTCCGGACATGTTTTTTCCTGTTCATACCAAAAGGCCGGATTGCCTGGTTACCGGAAGTGATTTCCTGCTTACCTTAGGTCACATAGTACGGAACACTCCCCGCTCATTGGTCGGGGAGGCAGAAGCCGATGGCCGGTTAAGACAATGCTTTACAGTACGGATTGAGATCGTTTGATGTAAAGTACATAGATACATAGAATCAAACACATCACTCTTTGTCCACATTGTCTATTAAGCTATCTAAAGCACAATCCTATTGGAGAATCGAGCTGCAGGCATCACTTGGTCATAGACCAAATGAAGAGGTATTTCCTGCCCATCCGGTCCTACTGGTCCAACGCGAGCCATCTGCTCGGGCTCGATTTTCATGAACCGGGTTTTTACCATGGCCCATGCTTCTCGCGCCCCCTCCCGACAGGCTGATATCTTCCATAATTCAATGCATCGCTGAGCTCCCTTAAAGCGATTCACCAGTTTGGCCATATCGTCCGGCGCCACTTCGGTTGGCCACAATGCCTTTACCATGTTTTTCATAGCTTTTCGAGCTCTCTCATGAACCACAGATAAATCCTTTAAAAGATTCTCGCCAAAGGAACTGACCTCTTCTCCAGGCTGACCAGTCAAGAGACCTAGCATAAAGTATGGCATATCTGTTATATTCGAGCATGGCGCATGTTTATGTACATCCAATGCTTACATAAAAAAACTCACTGAATATGCCACTCTTCAATCTCTAGTTCTCTCCGAGAGCCTGCGATAATTGAGTTTTCAAACTCTCCAGTTCTTTGGCCTGCTGTTGGTTCTTTGCCTTTAGTTTGTTTGTCTCCTCAAGGCTTTGTTTTAGAACCTGAAGACCAGCTTCATACTGAGACTCCGCATATCATTGGGACTCCGGCGGCGTCCAGAACCTTTTGTAGTTGATCTATGGATTCAGCTGCTATAAATAAAGCTAGTGTTAAACAGGGCACATTGGCATAATTAATGCGAGTTCAAAAGCTTTCCCTCGCCATGGGCCTCACTGGTGAATTTCTTCACAGCCTCTAATTCGGCTTTCGCATCAGCCAACTATTTTCGGCTCAACTCAAGGTCCTCGGACAACTTTTTGTTCTGGTCCTTTGAAGCTTGCAGCAAACAATAATTATTTCACAGACCCTTAACTCGGTCGTCCCGCCCGAATCAAGGCTCGGGGGCTACTGGGTTAGCATTTATATTTGGTTGTCAGAACCCATCTCTTACCTGCATATTGGCCAATGGAAGATTGGCATTCCCCTCAAGACCTATTCGGGTCGCTCCGAGGTATGCATCGACCGAATTAAAAGCATTAAATTCTTGGTCGAAAAAGGCAGCATGGCGCAGAGATTCCTTCCATCGCCGCTGATTCATTACACTTTCAACTTCGGAATTGGTGACCGAGACATCCTTAGGATCTTCTAAAGGCTGGTCTGCTATGGAATCCCCTGCATTGACCTTTGCCCGCACTGAGGATCTTTGATCATGCCCTGACACCCCCTCGATGTCTTTGGACGGTTAGGGTGGTACCTTTTTCCTGCAGACCCAGATTGAATGTCAATGGAGCCCCGTATCGACGAGGCCAATAATGAACTGATGGCAATTTTCAATCACACTACCTTTTTTCTGAAGACGTGACCGGCGTAGCTCCCATGGCCGCTTTTCGTTTGGAGACTCCTTTGTTGGCCGAAATTGGCATCACCCCCGTTGATGTTCGGTGCGAGGTACGGCAACCCTTGGGAGTGGAAGTTAGCATAACTGGAGCAACGCGAGGGAAACGACCAGTTTGAGAGGAGGCCTTCTTGCTACTTACGACGGAGGAGGGAAGGAGCCCGGGGTGATCGGCTATAATAGCCACCTTGGAACCGTCAAGGCTTTCTTGGAAGAAAACCCCGTCCTCAAAATTGATAGACACCTCAGGGTCCTCGTGAAATCCCGGATCGTCGTCACGGGAATGATCCTCTTGTTGAGGGGAAGGGCAACTGATGCCTTCAACCTGGTGCCTCCAACTCTGTTCGGAAAATGATTAAGCTGATCAGTATGCGGGTATAATATCCGAACTATGTACACCATTTCGAACTTACCCATTCGATGGGGTTGTAGCCCGAGTAGCCTTTCCAGTTTCTCGGGCGGGCGAACTCTTCTTCCTCACCTTTGAATAGATCCGCCAATATGGTGGCCATTGATGTTTGGTTGTCCGGCCCCTGCTGCTTGTAGCGAGACGCGTCATTTGTCCCGTTGTAGCACCACAAGGGGGTGCATCCTTTGCTGAAGAGGTTGCACGCATCGGTCAATTGCTACGTCCATTACGTCGACCATGGTTAATCTACTGTGGGCCAGCACTCTTACCTTTGCGGCTAGGCACTGCACCTCGGTTGACTCTCCTTGGGAGGGGCTTTTAGGCCGCCAGTTAAGTCGCTTCTTTAGTGGAGCGTCCGAATACTCGGACAGTCCTCTTCGAACTGGTTCGAACAGGGGGACGTCCTCGATATAAAACCACTCTAAAGTGCATTCTTCAGAATCTTTCTTTGGAGTCCCAATGGGATATACAGTGCCGGCTATACGACACACTTCAGCTCCACCTACTTCAAAAATCAACCCGCTATGGGTGTGAGGGACGAGGCAAAATTACTTCCTCCATAATTCAAAATGAGCCTCGTAGCCCAGAAATATCTCGCAAAGGGCGGTGAAGCTAGAGATATGCAGAATTGATCCAGGGGTGAGGTGGTGGAGTTGGATCCCGTAAAACTCTATCAGGCCCCTTAAGAAGGGGTGAATGGGGAACCCCAGACCTTTAGAGGGAAGGATACGAAACATACCCTCTCATCCTTGCTTGGAGTGGGAAAGTTCTCTGCAAAGGCTTCGCCGTCTGCCGAGGTCAATCCAGCACGGATATGTACAAGATCTGCGGCTGGAAGGTACCCTTGCCGATGAAGGTCACATAGCTGGAGCCATGAAATGGAGCAGCTGGGTCAGTCGCCCGGGAGTTGGCCGTGAGGGCGCGAGGATGAGCCAGGGGCGCCGACCATGTGCCTTAGGGTTTTCTCTGAACGGGATTGGATTTCTTGCTTGGGGATGAATGGGCCACCCGATGCATCCTTGGCCTATTTAATAGGCATATTCCCTGGTCCCGGGAGGGTGTTTTTGTAAAAGATGCAAGACTGCCCACCTTCTGGCAGATACACAAAAATCGAGGGTCGCCTTTGACAAAGTTAATGGTGGGGGCCACCTATAATGTGACAGGTTAAGAAGTCATCGGAAGCCGAATTGTTAGAATCAGTCGAACAGGGAGAAGATGGATAACTCGCCTCGCAAGCCAAAGACTTTGGGAAGCATGGGGCGATCGACGGTTATGAGCTCCAACATTGAAGGCAAGTTCGGGGGCTACTGAGGGAGTCCTGGACTAGGGGGTCCTTGGGATGCCGGCCTATCTCTCATGGGCCAGATAGTTGGGCCGCACTATGGCTGCTGGTGGGCCGAACTACGAAGCGGCTTTTGTGTCCGGACATGAGACCCTTTGTACCTTGGTGTGTACTCCAAGTCAAGATAAAAGATTCGGCATGCTTGTTCCCTTGTTGTAACTGACTATGTGTAACTATAATACCCCTGATGTCTATATAAACCAGGGGATTTAGTCCGTAGAGGCTGGAGAACAATCACCATCCTACTAGCTTAGGGTTTAGTTCATCCAATCTCGTGGTAGATCAACTCTGTAATCCCCATATACACAAGCAATATAATCAAGCAGGACGTAGGGTATTACCTCTTAGAGAGGGCCCGAACCTGGGTAAATATCGTGTCCCACGTCCCTTGTTTCCCATCGATCCAAGATCCACAGTTCAAGACCCCCTACCCGAGATCCGCCGGTTTTGACACCGACAGTTATGATGATATTCAAGGTAATGATCATGTATATAGGCATCACATTCAAGATAAGTGGACCGACTCCTGCCTGCATCTACTACGATTACTCCACACATCAATCGCTATCCAGCATGCATCTAGAGTAGTAAGTTCATAAAGAACGGAGTACTGCCTTAAGCAAGATGACATGATGTAAACAAAGTAAACTCAATCAATATGAATAAACCCCAACTTTTTATCCTTAATGGCAATGATACAAATACGTGTCATGTCCCTTTCTGTTACTGGGATTCAGCACCGCAAGTTCGAACCCATCACAAAGCACCTCTCCCATTGCAAGAAAAATCAATCTAGTTGGCCTAACCAAACCGATATATCAGAGGGAAATACTATGCTATAACAATCATGCATATAAGAATTTAGAAAAGAATCAAATAATATTCATGAATAATAAGATCATAAACCTACAATTTATCGGATCCCAACAAACACACCACAAAAAATGATTACATCAAATAGATCTCCAAGAACATCGAGGAGAACATTGTATTGAAGATCAAAGAGAGAGAAGAAGCCATCTAACTAGTAGCTATGGACCCGTAAGTATATGGTAAACTACTCACGCATCATCGAAAGGGCAGCAAGGATGATGTAGAAGCCCTCCGTGATCGATTCCCCCTTTGGCAGAGTATCGAAGAAGGCCTCCAGATGGGATCGCAGGAGAACAAAGGCTTGTGGCAGTGGAAAAAGTGTTTTGGGTGGCTCTCTGATGTATTGGGAATATTTAGGAATTTATAGCACTTGAATTAGGTCAAGAGGTGCCACGAGGGGCCCACAAGCCTGCTGGGCACCCCCAGGGGCACGCCTGGCAGGCTTGTCGCTCCCTCGTGACTCTTCGGGTCTTCTCCCGAAGCTTCTAGGGTCCTTTCTGGTTGAGAAAAAATGATCAATAATTTTCATAGCATTTGGACTCCGTTTGGTACTGATTTTCTGAAAAGCCAAAAACAAGCAAAAATCAGCAACTAGCATTGGGCACTAGGTTAATAGGTTAGTCCCAAAAAATGATACATAATTACATATAATTGCATAATAAACATCCAAGATTGATACTACAATAGCATGGAACAATAAAGAATTATAGATACGTTGGAGATGTATCAATCACCTAGGCGACGTGTGGTCGTAGAGGCGTCGTGGGGGGAGTCCCACACCAAGGAACCATGCATGGGCCCCTGAGGCCCACGGTGATCTCTCTTTTGCACCTCAGGTAGAGGCGTGGAGAGCAACTCGGGAATCATGTCGCTCGCTTCCGCCAGCTCCATGCGCAGACCCGGGGCTTTACGAAAACTATTTCATTGCAGCGTTCTTCGGGAGCATACGCAGCCCTGAAGTCCGCACGGAACTCTCGGCGCATGCGGCAACCACCATTGCTGACCTCTATCACGTCGCACGCTAGTGTGCTCGGTCCCTGGAGGCTGGCATCATTCCTGGGTCTCACCATTTTCGCCGCACTGGGCCAGTTCCCCCAGGAGCTATTGTTCCTGTGAACGGGGTCGAGCAGGCCCAGTCGGTTTCACGGGAGGGGCCTGTGACCTTGAGCGCTTCTTCTTGGCCCGCCCCGATGGCCATGCTGGCCTCCCCAGTTGGACCAATCATGGCAGCCCCTCGTGAAGAGCCGGGGAAGACTTCTTTCGCCTTTGAGGTCGCCTTCGGCGGGCTCGACTCCTGTAGCATCTCCGTCAAGGCGGACTTCACCATCGCATAGGCCCGGGGGCTACGCCGGATCTTCTGGAGGGTGGCAACACGCTACTTCACTAGATGGTACGCTACCAGGATCACCAATGGCGGGGTACCCTGTTACTCGCGCCAAGACCAGTTTAGAAATCGTTGTTTTGTGTTTTAAAAGCTAAGTACTCTACCAAGCCATGTACTCGGGTTCTCCCCCATCAAAAGGAGCGTCATGGTATTCCACGGTTGTGTACTATTGTAGCCTCATTCCCTGTTGATCTGTAACAAGAATCGGGAGAATCACACACCGTCTAGACAAAGATTCAGTGAACCTTCCGTTCTCTACCAATTGAACGGTCATGGTTAAAATCGGGTGACTGAGGTGTGTCGTGCCAGTCGTGATGAGAAAAGTCACCGGGATCTCTCATGTGGGTCCGCTTTCCTCAGGTTGATGGGCCACTACTTTCTCTCTCCTCACGAAAGGATCGCAGCTGCACGCCCCACCTGCACGTGGGAATGTTTTTGGGTCCTTTCCCGATGAACCTCTTCCGTCTGACTACCTCCCCACCGCTACTCACCCCAGCGGTCGAGCCACAGTAGAGCGTCGTGTCCCCTGTGATGGAAACGCTCTTGGGAGCAATCCTGTGAGAGCTGCTTTCCAGGCAATATGGCCCGGGGTCAATGATACGTCTCCAACGTATCTATAATTTTTTATTGTTCCATGCTATTATATTATTCATCTTGGATTTTTTATATGCATTATTATGCTATATTATATCATTTTTGGGAACTAACCTATTAACCTAGTGCCCAGTGCTAGTTGTTGTTTTTTCCTTTTTTTGCCTTTACAGAAAATCAATACCAACCGGAGTCCAAATGGAACGAAACATTTTGATAATTTTTCTTGGATATCACGACACCCAGGAAGCTTTAGGAGGAGGCCAGAAGGGCCACGAGATGGCCACAAGCTCGGAGGGTGCGCCCCCAAGATTGTGGGCCCCTCGTGGCACTTCCAATCCTAATTTTTCTTCTATAAATACCCAAATATTCCCCGAACACCAGAGGGCACACCAAAAATACTTTCCCGCCGCCGCAAGCTTCTGTTCTCGTGAGATCCCATCTTGGGGCCTTTTCCGGTACTCCGTCGGAGGGAGATTCGATCAAGGAGGGCTTCTACATCAACCTTGCTGCCCTTCCGATGATGTTTGAGTAGTTTACCACAGACCTACGGGTCCATAGCTAGTAGGTAGATGGCTTCTTCTCTCTCTTTGATCTTCAATACAATGTTCTCCTTGGTGTTCTTGGAGATGTATTCGATGTAACTTCTTTTGTGATGCGTTTGTTGAGATTCGATGAATTGTGGGTTTATGTTCAGATTATCTATGAATATTATTTGAGTCTTCTCTGAACTCTTTTATGCATGATTTATATAGCTTTGTATTTCTCTCTGGTCTATTGATTTGGTTTGGCCAACTATATTGATTTTTCTTGCAATGGGAGATGTGCTTTGTAATGGGTTCAATCTTGCAGTGCTCAATTCCAGTGATAGAAGGGGACATGACACGTATTTGTATTGTTGCCATTAAGGATAAAAAGATGGGGTTTATTCATATTGATTGGATCTATCCCACTACATCATGTCATCTTGCTTAAGGAGTTACTCCATTCTTATTAACTTAATACACTAGATGCATGCTGGATAGCGGTCGATGTGTGGAGTAATAGTAGTAGATGCAGGCAGGAGTCGGTCTACTTGTCTCAGACATGATGCCTATATACATGATCATTTCCTTAGATGTCTTCATAATTATTAGCTTTTTTATCAATTGCTCAACAGTAATTTTTTTACCCACCGTATGCTTTCTTTCAAGAGAGAAGCCTCTAGTGAAAACTATGGCCCCCGGGTCTATCTTTTATCATATTATTTTTAGATCTATAAAATCAAAAACCCAAAAATACCTTGCTGCAATTTATTTACTTTTATCTTATTTTGCACTTTTACTTATCTTTTATATCTATCAGTATCAGATCTCATCCTTGCAAGTATCCGTGAAGGGATTGACAACCCCTTTATCGCGTTGGGTGCAAGTATTTGTTTGTTCATGTAGGTGCTATCATTGGAGACTTGTGTGTTCCTCCTACTGGATTGATACCTTGGTTCTTAACTGAGAGAAATACCTTGCTGCATCACCCTTTCCTCTTCAAGGGAAAAACAAACGCAAGCTCAAGAAGTAGCAGGAAGAATTTCTGGTGCTGTTGTCGGGGAGGATCTACATCAAGCCTACCAAGTACCTAGCATAAACCCTCATCTCTTGCATTTACTTTATTTGCCATTTGCCTCTTGTTTTCCTCTCCCCCACTTCTAAAATGTTTACATAAAAATACAAAAATATTTTCCTTTTATTTGCCTTCTTTTCGTTTGCTTCTTATTTACTTGTGTGTTAGATTGCTTGCTTTGTCATGATGTCTCAAGAAAATACTAAGTTGTGTGACTTTTCCAACACTAATAAAAATTATTTTATTAGTACTCCGATTGCTCCCGCCACTAGTGCGGAATCTTATGAAATTAATGCCGCTTTGTTGAATCTTGTTATGAAAGAACGATTTTCTGGTAGTATTATGGCAAATTACTCTCAATGGCATACCGAATGATCTTCTACTAATAAAAAAGTGCATGCTATTGAAGAAATTAATACTTTGAGTGGAAAGATGGATGAACTTATGAAATTGATTGCTAGCAAGAGTGATCCTATTGATACTAATGATATGCCTTTGTCTACTTTTATTGAGAATAATAATGATTCTATGGATATGAATTTTGTTGGTAGGAACAATTTTGGTAATAACGTGTATAGAGGCAATTTTAATCCTAGGCCGTTTCCTAGTAATTCCTCTAATAATTATGGTAATTCCTACAACAATTCTTATGTAAATTATAATAATATACCCTTTGATCTTGAGAATAGTATTAAAGATCTCATTAACTCTCAAAAGATTTTCGATGCCATGGCAGAAGAAAAATTGCTTAAGTTTGATGATATGGCTAGAAACGTTGATAAAATTTCTCATGAGATTGATTCCTTTAAGATTAGATCTATGCCACCCAAGCTTTATATTAATGAGTCTCTGAAATCTATTCAAATTTCTATTAATGAAAGTAGGGAGAGAATCGCTAGCATGCGAGCTAAGAGAAAATGGCTAGAAAAAGCATGTTCTTCTAGTTTTTGTGATAATCATGATGAAGATCTTAAGTGATTGGTGTGACTCCTATTAAATATTTGTTTGCTAATATAAAACTTGATGAAGAAGGGACCGGAGAAGAGTCAACTTTAGCTAGAAGGCATCCCAATAATTTGGAGTGTGATGATCTTAATGAAAAATTTGATAAAAGTGGGATTGACGAGGTCAAAACTTTAACTATTAATGAGCCCTCTCTTTTGGATTTCGAGGAGTTTAATTATGATAATTGTTCTTTGATTGAGTGTATTTCCTTGTTTCAATCCATGCTGAATTCACCGCATGCTTATAATCAAAATAAGGCTTTTACTAAACATATCGTTGATGCTATGATGAAATCTTTTGAAGAAAAACTTGAGTTGGAAGTTTCAATCCCTAGAAAGCTCTATGATGAATGGGAACCTACTATTAAAATTAAGACT
The DNA here is from genome assembly GCA_036873465.1 of Thinopyrum obtusiflorum. NCBI lineage: Eukaryota > Viridiplantae > Streptophyta > Magnoliopsida > Poales > Poaceae > Thinopyrum > Thinopyrum obtusiflorum. The sequence goes on along the minus strand of JAAAWM010012182.1, from coordinate 185,601 downwards.
AAAGATTATGAGTGATATGCTTTATGTGATTTGGGTGCTAGCATTTCTAATATTCCAAAACCTTTATGTGATGTGCTAGGTTTCCATAAACTTGATGATTGTTCTTTAAATTTGCACTTAGCGGATTCTACTATTAGGAAACCTGTGGGAAGAATTAATGATGTTCTTATTGTTGAAAATAGGAATTATGTGCCCGTAGATTTCATTGTGCTTGGTATTGATTGCAATCCTACATGCCATATAATTCTTGGTCGACCTTTCCTTAGAACGATTGGTGCAATCATTGATATGAAAGAAGGAAACATTAGAAATCAATTCCCATTAAGGAAGGGCATGGAACACTTTCAAAGAAAGAAAATTAAGTTACCATACGAATCTATTATGAGGGCCACTTATGGATTGAATACCAAAGATAACAATACCTAGATCTATGCAATATGCCTAGCTAAGGGCGTAAAACAATAGCGCTTGTTGGGAGGCAACCCAATGTTATTTTTCTTTTTCTTTTTTTGTAACACCCCAAAAATATTCTTCTAGATTTTAAAAAAAATCTTTCCTTTAAATATAAATCCTTTGAAAAACCATTTTTGACCTATAATTTTTCCTTCCGTTTGAAAACCCCTTTCAAATTTTAATTGGGTTTCAAACTTTCTTAAATGGTTATGTTCTGGAAGGTTTAGATTATTTAAAAAAAATATTTTGGAGGATCTCAAACAGTTTTCATTCAGATTTTTTTTTTGAATAAATAAAAAAATTCAAAGAAAATGGCCTTTTCACTTCCTTCAAGCCTTCTAAAATATTCCAATCATTTTTCTGCCACTCCTAAACTATTCCACAAGCCATTCTCACATTCTAGAATAGCATCCAATTCTCTCCCACCCCACAAAAATATTTTTCATATTTCAAATAAATTCCAAAGTTGAAATTTATATTATTCATCATTCCTTTGGTTTACAAAGGAACCACATTTTCTACAAGACTTCTACCTCCACCAAAATTATCTCAGCAATTAGATGGTACCCACAACCCATTTCTCCAAAAACATTAGGTTCCACAGTTCAAACATTTCAAATGCCATTCAATTCAAATTTGGACCAGAAACAATCTTTATGATCCAAACCTGTTTTTAAATGCTCCAAAAATTCTGAAACTTTGCCATACTCATTTTTGAGTATCAACACCTTACTACAAAAATTCACACAAATTCCTAAAATGTCTAGACCCCTCTGTCATTTCACCAAACACCTAGCATGCATACTGTTCATCACTGAATACAATTCAGTTAACTAAATTTTTCAGACAACAGAGGAGATCGGTGCCGTGCACCCCTCCCCTTCCTTCTCCTTCACGGTGACGCCGATGCTCATCAATGCCCCGACCCCTTGGCCCACTCCCCAGCCTCTCCTCACGGATGAGCTGGCAGCTAGCCGGTGCAACAACCACCGTGCTCATCCACGGTGGACCGAGCGGAGCCGCCTCGGCCACCGACTGCCTTCACTGCACCGCCTCGCCCAAACCTACCTATCTTCCCACGCGTCGCTCCTCCCCGCCTCTCCGTGCGCTGACCACGGCGACCACGCCATCTGGACCCCTCCTGGCAGCCGCCGGAGTAGGACACCGCCGCCACACTCGTACGGCGGCCACACCATGGATAAGACATCGGAGCTCAAGCCGTCCGCACTGGCGCTTCGGGAGAACTCCATCCACCTCACTGATGTGCATCGACCACGCTCGCCGTCCTCAACCACCTCTACCGACCTCCACCATCCGCCTTAACTTCGACGTGATCGGATTCTCTCCGGCCATCCTCAGACTACCTATAAAAGGGGGTCCCCGGGCCTCGCTGGGCATCGACATCACCCCACCACCTCCTAATCGCCCCCTACGCCACTCCCCCGACCTCAAGGAGGTCTTCTTCCTCCTCTCCGATCACCACCCCACCGCCACTGTCCTCGATCCATTCATCGTCGCTACTCCGCCGCCACTGCTCAAATCTTGCCAGTAGCCATATATTCCACCGCATCATCGATTCCTCGCTTCAATTTCACTTCCCGAGCTCTCTCCGGTGAGATCCCACACCTCCCGAACCACTGTCCATCGCCGTCAACCTCGCAGCCGTTCTGCTGTAAACTGGCGACCACCACCTCCACCCACCGACGCGGTACTTCACCCCGAGCATGACTGCACCATCGCCGCCCCCTGTTACGCCGGCAATCATCGCCGGCGAGCGCCGCCATCTCTCTGTCTTGAGCGCGTGCGCGCTCAGATTCAAACCTGATGGGTGGACCCCACCCGTCAGCGTTTTATTCTTTTTGGTTAAAACAGAAAGCGTATTTGGTCATTTGTGCTTTCTGAACTGGAAAGCGTACTCTGCCCGAAACGTTTTCTTTTATTTTCTTTTATAAAAATAGTTTTGACCAAAACTTTGACTGCCTCTAGTTTTTAAACCACAAGTCCAAATGACTTGATTTTTTTAATTCTTATTTTTCTCTCTAGTTTTTTTAGTATTTATTTAAAAATGTTTTGAGACAACTTTTTGTACTATTGCCAAAAAAATTAATTTGAGTTTGAATTTTTTAGAAAAAGAAGAGGGAAACTTTGCTGAGAATTTTGAAGGGTTTTCTCCTGACTACTTTGGACAAGGCAAGCATTTTTGAACTTGGGATATGGTGATTGCATTTGCATTGCATGTTTGCATCGGTTTGGAGTTGCACCACACATATATCACTATTGCTTGCAAGCATGGTCATATCATTTCTTGCTCATGGCTTGCACTTCACTCAAGCTCAAGAATCTTTCTAACATGGTTAAAGGCTGTGAGAATTCAGGAGCGTGTCTCCTGCCTTGGACGTGCCGGTGGGCACGGGCCATTTTTGACACAGTGGTGTCACGTGACATATGTGGAACATACCGGTGATAATGAGTAACACCTCCTGAGTCGGCCTAGATCGAGTCTTGTTCCGTTACACCTAGCTGGATACCGTGCTGCACATGAAGCCTGTCGGCGGTCCTGGAAGAGCCTCACAATGCTCTGTTCTGAAGACGATCTTCAAGAAGATGGCTTCACAGAACATTTCAAGTTTGATTCCAGGCCTCCCCAATCGGCAATCTGGTGTCCAACTCCTTCCCTTGAAGACTCTGGCTATTCTTCTTCGGCTCCCACTATTATTGCGTGAGTCATAGATGAAGCGGATGATGCCACTTCACCAGTGATGGCTTCACTACACCACGATTCTGCATCAGGCCCCTCTGCACCGCCCAACTCCAACATCGACCCTGCTGCCCCAACATCTTCCCCGCCTGGGAACGAGTAGGCGCTCTATGTCTTCAAACCTTTTTGGTCCTTACTGAAAAAAGGGGGAGAAGCATATGAGTTGATAGTCTTCAAGCGGGTCCATATGGGTCGGGTGCTTATTTTTGCCTAAGTTTTTACAACTCTCGTTCTTGAACTATTTGGTTTTTGAGTTGTAACACTTAAACTTGATGGTCGTCTGCCACTTTTGCTACTATCTTATGATGCGATGATAAATTCCGCATGAAGTCATTACGCAGACGCCCATTTCTCATTGTGCATTTCATTATCTTCATTACATCTGTGTATGCATGATGAATTGACTTCATGAGTTGAAGAAGATCTCCACAAAGCAAAACCTGCCATGTGCATTTGCATTCAAAGGCAGAACATTTATATGCACATCTTCAGGGGGAGCCTCTCTCAACTTATGAAGCCAATGACCATGTACTACTATCACATATTTCTATCCCCGTTGAAAACTTCAACTAGTTTGTCATCAATCACCAAAAAGGGGGAGATTCTAAGTGCATCTAGTGCCACCCCTAGTTGGTTTTGGAGTATTAACGACAAATGTAGTTGAGGGACTAATGTGTTTTTGAGAATTGTAGGATAACACAGGTAGAAGTCCCTCACTGATTCGGTTTTCCTACCAGAGATGACCCCTAAAAATGTATGAAGACATTGAAGACAGTGGTGGTTCATGAAGACATTCACTTGAAGACTATGGAGTGCAAAGACATAGTTTCTTTCATAGTTTCCTCTTCTTCTTTATTGCGTCATAGGAACCACCGTACTATTAAGTGGGGTCCAAGTGAACAAAGTCAGAAGACTGACGTGATGCTCTAGCAAAATCCTATGTCCTCGAGCGAAGACAATGAGAGCAAATCTTATCCAGAGTTGGATGAGTCAGCTTTGCTTTGTAGCCCAAGCTAGGCTGTCGTGTGTGTTTGAAATCTGATCATTGGACATGTGTCGGTTCCTCAGTGACCCAGGGTCATTTCAGACATATCATGTCGGGTTGCCTCATGGCTATAAATAGCCCACCCCCTACACCATAAATTGGTGGCTGCTCAGAGTTAGTGCACGGCTTTTGTCATTTGAGAGCAACCCACCTCCAAAGCCTTTGAGAGAGAGATCCTTGCGAGGACAAAGCCCAAAACACCCCGAGCCAAAGAGTGTTAGGCATCACTGAAGTCTTTCTGTCTGCGTGACCTGAAGACTTGTTACACTTGAGGACTGTGCATCCTCCAGCCGGTTAGGCGTCATGTTCCGAGGATCCAAGAGTCATTGTGGATCGCCGGTGAACGGAGTCTGTGAAGGTTTGGAAGTCTACCTTGAAGACTTACCAGAGTGATTGGGCGAGGACTGGGTGTCCTTAGCTCAAGGGGAATAAGGTGAAGACGTAGTCTTTTGAGTTCAATCTCAGCCTCCCTAACCAAACGTACAGTTGTCACAGCAACTGGAACTGGTCTACCAAATCCTTGTCTTCACCAAGCTACTGGTTCTATCCCCCACCTTCTTTACATTTCAGTTTGTCTTCATGAAGTCATTGCTTGCTTGCCTGATCTGTTTGACTTCACTGTGTGAAGACTATTACCTGTTGGGCTTCATACTATCTTCCATTTCGATCCTAACTTCCTAGCTGCTATTAGTCTTCGTGCTTTCACTATTTTGCTTACTTGACTATAGCCTGTCTAGTGTAGTTTATCTTCCGCTGCATATCACATAGGTTCAATTCCTTGTTTGTCTTCAAAGACCTCGTGTTTTGAAGATTTTCATAAAAATCGCCTATTCACCCCCCTCTAGTCGATAACCAGCACTTTCAATTGGTATCAGAGCAAGGTGCTCCCTTGTTCTATGTGATTTGGTTTAACCACTGGAGTTTTAGCTATGTCGACTGCAGGGATAATCACGGTCTCCGCTGCGTGCCCAGTCTTCGATGGCACTGATTACCCCTACTGGAAGAATAAGATGCGCATGCATCTTGAAGCCATTGACACTGACCTCTGGTATGTCATCAAGACAGGCGTTCCCAAGGTCGGTGAAGGTGTCACCGCTGCTGATGTCAAGAGGTTCACGCAACTGGACTCAACCGCCAAGAACATCATCTATGGTCATCTGACCAAAGGACAGTATGGCCGTGTGAGTGCACTGGAAACTGCGAAGCTAGTCTGGGACTGGCTGTCCAAGGTCAACGAAGGCGTCTCAACTCAGAGAGACTCAAGGATTGATGTTCTTCGCAATCTCTTCAATCGCTTCAAGAGAAATGACAATAAAAATGTCCAGCTCATGTTCGACCGCCTCACTGATATCACAAATGAGCTTCGCGCTCTTGGCACCACTGAGATCACCAAGCATGAAATCGTGAAGAAGCTTCTAAGATCACTTGATAGCTCATTTGACACTTTGGCCCTGAAGATACAAGAATGTCCTGACTTCAGAGAACTTGATCCGTCTGACATACTTGAGAGGCTCAACACACATGAATTCCAGCTATCTGAGAAGAGAGATATCTATGGCCCCAACTATGGCCGATCCCGTGCTTTGAAGGCAAAGGCTGTTTCCTCATCTGAAGAAGAATCTGACTGTAGTTTTGATGATCCTGAAGACATTGGCAAAGAGCTTGCAATGCTTGTGAAGAAGTTCCAAAAGTTCTCCAAGAAGAATCACTTCGGAAAGTCCTCAAGATCCAGTTCCAAGAATGATGAGGCTTCCTCTCGGGACTACAAGAAGAGAACATGCCAAAAATGCAAGAAGCCTGGCCACTACATATCTGAATGTCCTCAATGGGACAAGGAATCTAAGAAGAAGAAGAAGAGCAAGGAATATGATTCTGACGACAAGAAGAAGAAGAAGAAATCCTCAAAGTCTTCTTCAAACTCTTCATCAAAGTCTTCGTCTCACAAGAAGAGCTCATCTGGCAAGGCTCGTGCATTCATTGGCAAGGAGATGGATTCAGGGAAGGAGTCTGCTTCTGAGGAGGCGGAGGTGGAGTCTGAGGAGGAGTCTGATTCAGGCATGGCAAGCCTGGCTCTAGCTTCGGCATTCATCACCAAGTCCATCTTCAACACTGAAGACATTGGTCACGCCGCCGACGCTGAAGCCAATGATGAGGACGACTCTGCTCTGACCTACTGCTTCATGGCATGAGGTGCCAAGGTAAACTCACGCGATGCTTACTTTCAAACCTCCAGTGAAGATGACTCTGAATGTGAATCCAAACCCAGCTATAAGACTCTTGCTAAAATTGCAACTGAATAACAAACTGCTATGGAACATATTCAAAAGTTGCTAGACAAAAGCGATGACCTGTTGGACGAGGAAATGAATCAAACTCAGTCCTTGATCGAAGACATTAAAAATCTTCATGTTAAGTACGAGGAACTTGAAAGTCGTCATGAAACCCTCTCAACTACTCATGAGAAGCTTTCCTATGATTATCTTCAAAGGAAGCAAGATCTAGAGAAATTGAGAGCGTCTCATGAAGATCTTCAAAAGTAGAACGATTCACTACTCGGTCAACAGATCAGTTTCGCTCAGGAAGATTTTGTACCACCATGTTTAAAATGTCTTGAGCGTGATAATGTTGTCTCTGTTGCTGAATGTTCTACTGCCTCTGATGTTGCAATATCTTCAACTACTGATGTGGTAACTAACCCCTCTACTGAGGATACCACTACGATTGCTGATGAGAATGCTAGGTTGAAGACATTGCTTGAAACAGGCATGTACAAAAGCCTCAAAGGGTATCATACACTATGTGATGTCCTCAAGAAACAGATTCTGAATCGAAACCCTGGGAAAGAGGGTGTTGGGTTCGAGAGGAAAATGAATGTTGATGGTTCTTACTGGAAGCCTGAGCAGTACCCCAAAACCACATGGGTTGCTGCAAAGGGCCCTTCAGTGGACCCATCCACCTTATCTGGCTTCACTTGTGCTAACCCCATTATCATTGATGAATCCTTTGACCCCAACTATAAGCTGTTTAAGAATCAGAATGGTGAAGTGTTTGCCAGGTTTATTGGTACTAACTGCAGGAATGGGCCACCTTTGAAGAAGATCTGGGTGCCCAAAAGTTGTCTTGAGAAGCTTCCCGTGAATGTCATCATGACACCACCTGGGAAGAAGACAAACCCCAGACCAAAGGCTTCACGTGGCCCAAAGGCTTCATACAGACAGAGGACCTCACAAGGTCACCCTAACTTCAATGTTTTGCAAGGAAACTATCATCAGACTCATGAATATGAGCGTGTCTCTTCTAACCGCTGTGTTCACAAATCAAAGAACTTTTCTGCATATTCTTATGAGTATTATTCACCTCCTGCAAAACTATTTGCTAGGGCTCTAAAGCCAAAGTTCTCAGATGCTGCACTTAGACTTGTTGCTTCTAAGCCACCCCTGAAGATGTGGGTGGTTAAGAAGAATTATGTTCTCTTGCAGGGACAGGTCTCCAGCCGGAAATCAAAGACTTCTGACGACAATGCTGGGGACCTAAAACATCTTGTGGGACGCAAGATAAAATGCCAAAATGGTCTTACCATTTATTTCGTCCCAGGGTTTCTTGACGAGCATCCTATCTTACCAAACAAGAACCTTAACTTTGATAGTATGCTTGTTTGTTACATGTTTGTGCTACACAATACTCTTGGTGAAGCCTATCCCGCTAACTGCACTGTAGGGTACGACTCCGAAAGCTACTGAGTGGATAATGGACAGTGGATGCACTAACCACATGACTGGTGATTGAAGTCTTCTCATGGATTCAACCCTACGTCCATCTACTAAAAGTCACATCACGTTCGCTGACACTGGTAAAAGCAAGGTATTGGGCCTAGGTAGAGTTGCAATCTCAAAGGATCAACACATGGATAAAGTGATGCTTGTTGAATCCCTTGGATTCAACTTAATGTCTGTCTCAATGCCTTGTGATCTGAACATGATTGTGATATTTGGAAAATATCGTTCCCTTGTGCTTATGGAAACTGACAAATCTTTAGTCTTCGAAGGTTATCGAAGAGGTGATCTGTATATGGTAGATTTCTCCACAGGACCACAGATTTCCGTATGTCTTCTAGCAAAAGCTTCAGAGTGCTGGCTTTGGCATCGAAGGCTCGGACATGCGGGCAAGAGGAACTTGCACACTCTCGTGAAGAAAAAGCACATCATTGGCATCGAGGGCATCAAGTTCAAAAAGGATCATCTATGTGGTGCTTGTGAAGCCGAGAATATGATTAGGGCCAAGCATCCCTCGAAGACAATCATGACTACATCACGCCCCTTCGAGCTGCTACACATGGAATTATTTGGCCCTACTCATTACTCTACCCTCACTACTACTGCACATCTTTATGGCTTCGTTATTGTTGATGATTATTCAAGATACACCTGGGTGCACATAATTCTCTATAAGACTGAAGTGCAGGATGTCTTCAGACGATTCGCCAATCATGCCATGACCAACTATGGCATCAAGATCAAGCACATCAGGAGTGACAATGGCACATAATTCAAGAACACTGGCCTCGACACTTATCTTGATACATTGGGCATCACACATGAGTTCTCTGCTCCATACACACCTCAGCAGAATGGCGTCGTCGAGCGCAAGAACAGAACCCTCATTGAGATGGCACGTATGATGCTTGATGAGTACAAGACTCCAAGGAAGTTCTGGCCTGAAGCCATTGATACTGCTTGTCACATCATCAACAGAGTTCATCTTCATAAGTTCTTCAAGAAGACATCCTATGAACTCCTGACTGGTAAGAAGCCAAACGTTAGCTATTTCAAAGTCTTCGGTGCTAGGTATTGGATCAAGGATCCACATCACACTTCCAAATTTGCACCAAAAGCACATGAAGGTTTTATGCTTGGTTACGGAAAGGATTCGCACACCTACAGAGTCTTCAACCTCTTTCACTATAAAGTGGCTGAAACTGTAGATGTGCGGTTCGATGAGACTAACGGCTCGCAAAGAGAGCACCTGCCAAATGTGCTAGATGAAGCTACACCAAGTGAATCTATCAAGCTAATGGGTACTGGAGAAATCATACCCACCGAGGAATAGCCTAAGGAGGAAATAATCATTTCAGCACCTAATCAACATGAAGATAATGCTCAGCCTGAAGCCAATGTTGAAGAAGATAGCAATCAGCAAGAGCAAAGTCTTCGCCCAGTTCATCCTCGGGTGGCAAATGAAGTCGAAATTGAGAAGATCATTGATAGTATCAATGCACCTGGTCCCCTCACTCGATCAAGAGCTACGCAACTAGCAAATTTCTGTGGTCACTTTGCATTTGTCTCTATATCTAAACCCAAGAAAGTTGATGAAGCCTTCATGGAACCTGAATGGATTCAAGCTATGCAAGAAGAGCTTCAATAGTTCGAGCTGAATAATGTGTGGGAGCTAGTCAAACATCCTGATACTTGCAAGCACAATATTATTGGCACCAAATGGATCTATCGCAATAAGCAAGATGAGCATGGTCAAGTTGTCCGAAACAAAGCTCGCCTCGTTGCCCAAGGTTACACTCAAGTGGAAGGAATTGACTTTGATAAAACCTTTGCTCCTGTGGCTAGGCTTGAAGCCATTCACATACTGCTAGCCTATGCTAACCACAACAACATTCTTCTGTACCAAATGGATGTGAAGAGTGCCTTCCTCAACGGCAAAATTGAAGAAGAAGTGTATGTAGCTCAACCACCTGGTTTTGAAGATCCAAAGCATCCTGATATGGTGTACAAGCTCAACAAGGCCCTATATGGCCTCAAACAAGCTCCTCATGCTTGGTATGACACACTCAAAGACTTCCTGAAGAGCAAAGGCTTCAAACCTGGTTCTCTAGATCCTACTCTCTTCACGAAAACATATGATGGAGAACTGTTTGTATGCCAAATCTATGTGGATGACATTATCTTCGGCTGCACTGATAAGAGATACAGTGATGAGTTTGGACATATGATGCAAGAGCAATATCAGATGTCTATGATGGAGAGCTGAAATTCTTTCTTGGTCTTCAAATCCGTCAACAGAGAAATGGCATCTTCATATCACAAGAGAAATACCTCAAAGATTGTCTGAAGAAGTTTGGAATGCAAGACTGCAAAGGGTACACGACGCCAATGCCAACCAAAGGCCAATTGGGCCCCGACGACAATGGTAAAGAGTTTGATCAAAAGGTATACCGCTCCATGATTGGTTCTTTATTGTACTTATGTGCATCTAGGCCAGATATAATGCTTAGCATTTGCATGTGTGCCCAATTCCAAGCGGCACCAAAGGAATCGCATCACCTCGCTGTGAAGCAAATTCTTCGATATTTGGCTCACACCCCAACGCTAGGATTATGGTATCCAAAGGGCTCAGAGTTTGATCTAGTTGGATTCTCAGATGCTGATTATGCTGGTGACAAGGTTGATCGCAAGTCCACATCAGGCATATGTCACTTTCTTGGACGATCTCTTGTCTGTTGGTCTTCAAAGAAGCAAACATGTGTATCACTCTCCACTTCTGAATCTGAATACATTGCTGCTGGATCTTGCTGCGCTCAGCTTCTCTGGAAGAAGCAAACCCTCAAGGATTATGGCATCAACATGAAGCATATGCCCCTCTACTGTGACAATGAAAGCGCCATCAAGATTGCTCATATTCTAGTTCAGCACTCGAAGACAAAGCACATTCAGATCCGTCATCATTTTCTCAGAGATCATGTGTTGAAGGAAGACATTGATATCATTCACGTCAAGACTGAAGAGTAATTGGCAGATATCTTCACAAAGCCCTTGGATGAGAAAAGGTTTTGCAAGCTGCGGTGTGAGCTAAATATCTTAGAATCCTCGAATGTCCTGTGAATGGACACACATCCTAACGCTTATGCATATTGATGACTTAGGTATGAAACACACGAAGTAACATATATCTTCAATTCATGAAGACTTACCCTCTGAGTGTGAATACATTAATGTGGAATTTGACTTCGGAGCGCCACGATAATTGTGTGTCGTGTCTGGGTCTAATATTTCCTATACGGTGGGTAACGCCACCACCAACCTTTCTTGAAGATTTTCATTTGGCGTCATGATTGTATTATCTTCATCTTTGGTTTGTCTTCAACATTGATTTGACTTCAAAGTTTATCTTCGCAATGTTGATTTGGTCTTCACTGATATATATGTGTTCTGTCCTCTACAGCATTCACTTATAGCTATGTCTTCAATTTGCTATTTTCTGAACTAAGTGAATGTGATCGGACCCTAACCCCTTCTATGCTTATCCCTCAAATTCTCTCTGTCTCTTCATATGCATTCTGTTGACACGTGTCAAATGTCTTTTCTCTATGTCCTTGTCAGCTGAAGATACAGTGACACACATTTAAAACTATTTTTAATGTTCTTATCTCTTTTGCCTGAATACCGGAGAAGCCAGAACGACCACCCGACAAACCAGGCGCGCGTGGGATCGTGGTTCAACCTTTGATAAGTTGCATGTCTGCCACATGTCCACCAGATGTGAACCGCCAGGGGGACCTGCGTAATTGCACTGCGCCGCCCCTTCTCCTTATAAATACTTCACCCCCACGCGGTCATTATCTCTTCTCCCCTCGCCGTCTCGCTCAAACCCTAGCGCCACCACTAGCCTCAGTCGACGCCGGAGACGAAGCGCTTTCCTGCCGCAACCTCTCCGATGCCGTCTTCACACCTGCCGCGGATATCGTCTTCTCCGCCGCCGCCGTAGGCATCTTCCGCCGGCAAGTTAGGGCGCGGGAGATTGGACTGCTCGGCCTCCTTCCGCCTCGTCTAGCAGTTCATCGAGCGGTAAATAAAACTTGCTTTTTACCACTTATTTGATCCGTTGAAACTGTCCACATCTTCCAAAAGTTGTTTCTACACTTCCAAATCTATATCCTCTGTTTCTGCATCTCATAACTTGCAACTATGTTCACTTATGCATCACAACTAGTTAGATTCCTCACTTGCACTTATTCATGGATTCGTACAAATCTGGAATCAACTCACATCGATAAGTGAATGTCTTCGCACTATGAGGTCAATGTCTTCCAACTGATTTATCTTCAAAATCTTCTGAGAATGCATATGACCTCTTCCCCTTCCCTCGCATCTCTAATGCTGTCACAGGTACAAATCCGTGAGAGAATCCCTTGGCTCTCATAGTCTGCATTCATTTGCATAGTACTTACAGCATCAAATTGAATCTCCCGAAGCCAGCTCTTATTTGACTAGCAGAGTGAAGCCAAACACAGTTGTGAAGCCTTTCATTCTGAATCCAATGGCAACAAGCAAATCTGCAAAGAAGGGTGGTAGGAAGCGTCGGGACAACACCGCTTTGGACCTGCCTCCAGATATCTATGAGCAATACATGTCTGACCCAGAGGAAACCTATGGTGAACGCAAGACTCGAGTCCAATGGATTCGAAGATATTGGGCGGAGCAATGGTTTCAGTACCACTTTGTTACACCTGAGTATGCGAAGAAGAATGCAGTGAGGCCACCATGGGCTGATATTGTGTATAAGAAACTGCATCCCAAGACGAAGGCTGAAGCCATTACAAAGGGCTTCTATACTGCATGGTCAGAGGACCACAGCCTGAGAATGCCAATGCCTCCTGTCTCCGATGGTGTCGTGAAGATGAATTGTTTGAACAAAATCTTCAGTTTGCAAGAGCCTCTGCTGTGCAGAACAAGAAGGACCTGGGGCTTGACTTCAACCCTGGTCCAGTTGCTCCAAGGTCAGATGGCAGTCGTGAAGCCAATCAAAACATCATTGGCTCCTTCAATAACTTTGATGGGCTCCTCTCCCACATTGCTGCACAAAGGGCCTCCGTTGAAGAAGCTGTTGGCGCTGAGGAACATGAGGATGATCTTGAGCCTCCGAAGCCAAGAAGAGGAAGCACCATGATACCTCTGATGCTGCTCCCTCCCAGAAGAAAATGAAGACAAAGTCTTCACGCAAAGAACATGCTGCTCCCCAAGAACCATTGATCGTTGAGCCTATTTCAGTTGCACTACCAGCTTCCACCAATCGCGAGCGTCGTCTCATTGTGCATAAGCCTTCTTCCATAGAGGCTCATGAGTCTGAAGACATTCCAGCTGCTGACTTCACTGCAACTAAAGACATTGCTCATGATGACAATGTTGATGATGATGAAGTCCTTCCTCAGATCCAGCCCAACCCGGTATCATCGCCTGCTCCTACGAGCAGTGAACTGATAAGCATTGGCGGTCCCACGACGCCAATCACACAAGATGAGTTATGGGAAGAGCAACACCCCAACTCCCCGTTGCATGAAGTCATTCCTCGCACTCCACCCACTCATATCACCACTCCGGTGCTTGAGACCCCCCCAAGAGACTCCAGAAGACATGGAGAAGACCACTCCTTCACCAAAGGCATCACCCTCTTTCCGAAGGCTTCGTAGAGGCCATAGGCCCTCGGTCTTCGTGTCGAGCATTCCTGAAGAGGATGTGCAACACACAAGCTTAGTAGCACATCAAGTGTTTCCTGAAGCCATCCCTTCAGCAACTGCAAATGAGTCTGAAGCCAAAGAGGCTGAAGATATTCTGGCTGCTTCATCCGATGAAGAAAAAGAAGCTGACCGTGAAGAAGAAGAAGAAATGATTGTGCCAGACCCTCTAGTCCATGAAGCCACTGACGTTGAGGCGAATGCGGCTGCCACCACTACCACTACTGAAGCCAATGACGTTGTCATGGCTGAAGATAATGTGCAGCCTGAAGTTGTTGCTACCACAGAAGACAATGTGCAGCCATCCACCTTGGATGTGGCCATTCCTCCCCTGTGCCTCACACAATGGAACGTGCGTACAATTGTGGTGAGCTTGTTACTGTCCGGTGGCCTATATTAATACCACCCACTGCTCCTAGTCCCCAATACGACTATCATGTGGAGCAAAGGCCTCAGACGCAGAAGCCAAAGCCCAGATTGCCAAGGCTTCCAAGTGCTGTCACTACACAAGGCTCCTTCAGTGTGCTCTACTTCAGAGAGCACAACACCTTCTTCAACTCTGCCAAGAAGCCAAAGATCTCCTCGGATAGGTTCTAGAGCCATCAGCAATGCAGCTACTACTCATGCATTCTATACAATCAAGACAGGATTTTTTCTCACAAGCGTCTTGACTGTGATGCCATTGCTAGGCTGCCATGCCTTGAAGAGGCTCTTGACTGCTTCCACGAAGTCGGTCTACTCCCATTTGTCACTGACAAGGAGCATTGGAATGAAGAGCTTCTTATGCAGTTCTATGCCACTCTACACATATCAGGCTACAATAGGGATCTGCAGACTTGGGTCCTTGAGTGGATGTCAGGAGATGTTCATCATGAAGCCAAAGCTTAGGATATCATCGAGCTATCTTCCTTGCCCACTCCTGGTGATCTGTATGAGCTAGGTTGTCAGCTATATGAACGAGAACTGTAGAGTATTTTTCAGAAGCCTGAGCCCAACATGAGTCAAATGCTCAGTATGATGAAGCCTTTGCCCATTGATGCTAAATATCCAAAGGAATTCTATGTCAAAGACCTCGAGTACCTGCCCCGCACCATATATCACATTCCGAGGCGTACTCTGTGGCCTATCAAGGGACATTCTCCTGACGCGAAGCTTGAAGGTGCCATGAAGACATTGGTCTTCTATATCATCAATGGCATCAGATTCAACACTCAAGACTTCTTCATCCGTCAGCTAGCTGCTTCAGGCATTGATCTGTTTGGCCTCAAGTTTTATGCTCCATGGGTTATGCGGCTCATTAAGCTTCACTCTACAATCAACTATCAAGCTTCAGCGCACAATCATGTTGTATTTTTGCCTGAAGTCGATATGTCATATGAAGCCATATACCCTGAGCCTGTCAAGCAGCCCATACGTGAAGACAATGTCGCCTTTCAAAGCTTCACTCAACCTATTGAAGGCATGCATGTCCCCAATCCTCCTGCTCCTGATGGTCCTCTTGCTCGTCAGCTTCGTCTGCCGCATCGTGCCAACACAGATGCAACTGCCCGCACGGTGGCTCAAAGGCCTCAGAAGCGTGCTCGTGTCCTGAATGACAGAGAGCTTCTTGTATCACTGCACCAGAAGCACGATAGGCATCATGACTGGCTGAAGCGCCATATGTGAAGCTTTCTTATTGATATCAATCGCATTTGCAACCTTGCAACCAAGAACTCCTTTGTTGCACATGAAGCCTGTCGGCGGTCCTGGAAGAGCCTCGCAATGCTCTATTCTAAAGACGATCTTCGAGAAGATGGCTTCACAGAACATTTCAAGTTTGATTCCAGGCCTCCCTAATCGGCAAGCTGGTGTCCAACTCCTTCCCTTGAAGACTCTGACTATTCATCTTCGGCTCCCACTGTTATTGCGCGAGTCATAGATGAAGAGGATGATGCCACTTCACTAGCGATGGCTTCACTGCACCACGATTCTGCATCAGGTCCCTCTGCACCGCCCAACTCCAACGTCGATCCTGCTGCCCCAACATTTTCCCCGCCTAGGAACGAGTAGGCGCTCTATGTCTTCAAACCTTTTTGGTCCTTACTGAAAAAAGGGGGAGAAGCATATGAGTTGATAGACTTCAAGTGGGTCCATATGGGTTGGGTGCTTATTTTTGCCTAAGTTTTTACAACTCTCGTTCTTGAACTATTTGGTTTTTGAGTTGTAACACTTAAACTTGATGGTCGTCTGCCACTTCTGCTGCTATCTTATGATGCGATGATAAATTCCGCATGAAGTCATTCTGCAGATGCCCATTTCTCATTGTGCATTTCATTATCTTCATTACATCCGTGTATGCATGATGAATTGACTTCATGAGTTGAAGAAGATCTCCACAAAGCAAAACCTACCATGTGCATTTGCATTCAAAGGCAAAACATTCATATGCACATCTTCAGGGGGAGCCTCTCTCAACTTATGAAGCCAATGACCACGTACTACTTTCACATATTTCTATCCCCGTTGAAAACTTCAACTAGTTTGTCATCAATCACCAAAAAGGGGGAGATTCTAAGTGCATCTAGTGCCACCCCTAGTTGGTTTTGTAGTATTGACGACAAACGTAGTTGAGGGACTAATGTGTTTGTGATAATTGCAGGATAACACAGGTAGAAGTCCCTCACTGATTCGGTTTTCCTACCAGAGATGACCCCTAAAAATGTATGAAGACATTGAAGACAATGGTGGTTCATGAAGACATTCATTTGAAGACTATAGAGTGCAAAGACATAGTTTCTTTTGTAGTTTCCTTTTCTTCTTTATTGAGTCATAGGAACCACCGTACTGTTAAGTGGGGTCCAAGTGAACAAAGTCAGAAGACTGACATGATGCTTTAGCAAAATCCTATGTCTTCGAGCGAAGACAATGAGAGCAAATCTTATCCAGAGTTGGATGAGTCAGCTTTGCTTTGTAGCCCAAGCCAGGCTGTCGTGTGTGTTTGAAATCCGACCATTGGACACGTGTCGGTTCCTCAGTGACCCTGGGTCATTTCGAACATATCATGTCGGGTTGCCTCATGGCTATAAATAGGCCACCCCCTACACCATAAATTGGTGGCTGCTCAGAGTTAGTGTACGGCTTTTGTCGTTTGACAGCAACCCACCTCCAAAGCCTTTGAGAGAGAGATCCTTGCGAGGACAAAGCCCAAAACACCCAGAGCTAAAGAGTGTTAGGCATCACTAAAGTCTTTCTGTCTGCGTGACCTGAAGACTTGTTACACTAGAGGACTGTGCATCCTCCAGCCAGTTAGGCGTCATGTTCTGAGGATCCAAGAGTCATTGTGGATCGCCGGTGAACGGAGTCTGTGAAAGTTTGGAAGTCTACCTTGAAGACTTACTAGAGTGATTGGGCGAGGACTGGGTGTCCTTAGCTCAAGGGGAATAAGGTGAAGACGTGGTCTTCTGAGTTCAATCTCAGCCTCCCTAACCAGATGTATAGTTGTCACAGGAACTGGAACTGGTCTACCAAATCTTTGTCTTCACCAAGCTACTGGTTCTATCTCCCACCTTCTTTACATTTCAGTTTGTCTTCGTGAAGTCATTGCTTGCTTGCCTGATCTGTTTGACTTCACTGTGTGAAGACTATTACCTGTTTGGTTTCATACTGTCTTCCATTCCGATCCTAACTTCCTAGCTGCTATTAGTATTCGTGCTTTCACTATTTTGCTTACTTGACTATAGCCTGTCTAGTGTAGTTTATCTTCCGCTGCATATCACATAGGTTCAATTGCTTGTTTGTCTTCAAAGACCTCGTGTTTTGAAGACTTTCATAAAAATCACCTATTCACCCCCCTCTAGTCGATAACTAGCACTTTCAACACCACATAGAGGGCCACATTGAGGGTTTCCACGGCCATGGACTAAATCCTGTCATCGGCTCAGGGGGCATGGTGTTTCCGGTTATAGCCGAGAGGGGGTCCCCCCTTGGAATCCGCGCATATTAATAGTGATCCATGCTATTCGAGATTGTTGTCTCCCTGACTTAAAGTTTTTCTGGAACGGTGCTTTGGGTGATTCCTGGCATCCGGACGGTTAATCTGGTGTGTTCTGGTTGGGTGTGTTTTCAACCCAAAGACCATAATGGGAATTAGCCAGTGCCACGGTGCTGACTAAAGAAATTCTATACTTGTGGGTAAAGAGTACACCCTCTACAGAGTTTAAACCTATTCGAATAGCCGTGTCCTCGGTCAAGGGCATTAGCTGAGTAGGTCAAGTGTCGGTCCCGGTGTCGGTCTCCGGATGAGATAATTAAAATGTGCCTGAATTATTTTGCAGGATAATTTTTGTCACCCTGATGCTACCATAAATATTTTGCTATGCATATTAATATAATTGTGGTTATGCATATTATTGTTGACTATCCCGTTTCTCTTATTTTATTTTCCTGAGTGTCTCAGGGGCTGGCTAGACTACCCCGGGCATTCTGTTTTATTTTCAAGACCTCTTCATGGCGTCCCTCGAGTTCACAGGCGGTGTATCACGCCACTACTCTTGTGGATACCCAATTGGCATTTCTCTTCAAGACCGACCGTGGCGTCACTTTTGACACCCGACTGGCATTTCTTTTCAAGACCTTTCGTGGCGTCGCTTGAGTTTTTGGGCAGTCGCCCGACTCTCTTTTAGACACCCGATTGGCATTACTCTTATTTTTTTTCTTTTCTGAATGTCACTTGGGCTGGCTAGACTACCCGTGGCATTCATTAGCTTTTATTTCTAATAAGTTTGATTATGATTAACATGCTGTATTTACTTATGTATCATTTTGTTATTGTCATGCCATGTCTAAGATTTTGGTCAGCATGAGCATTTTAGCATGATCCAACATGAGCATATGCTTTCGTTATATCTTTTATTCATTATGTTTGCGAGTACATTCCAACGTACTCACTGGCTTGTCCCTGGCTATTTACTTGGCCAGACTTGGAGGAGGACGAGCTTGTGGAGGAGGATTGCGCCAGTGAGCCCGACGCTTAGAGGAGTCCCAGTCAGTCAACCTGTGATATAGGAGTCTACCACATGTATCGTCCGCTGAGCTTACACTACACAAATAAAATAGTCAAGCCTCACGCTGACGCTTGGCTCTATTTTATTGTACCAGTATTGTATCACCACCACACCACTGTCATATTCCGCCACTGCCATATATTGGCGAGTTTGTAATAATTTTGTTGAGCCCTCAGACTCAACCCTGTGTAATATTATATTATACTGGTTATCTGTATCAAGGAAGTCCACCAGTTGTGTTGATCTTGGGGCTGGTGTGACTTGGGGCTTTTCTGTGATTTATTCCAGAAAGGGGCCCGACAGACCTTGGTATCAGAGCCAGGCTGACTGTAGGAAGCCCTAGGTGTGATCGCTAGCAGTAAGGTTAGTTCTAACTTTTTTTAGCAGCGCGCTAAGAGGACGGAGTAGTATACTAACCTTAGTAGGCGGTCATGTAGTATACCACTACGACGAGCATATAGTATAATTAAATCTTGCATGTATAATTAATCCTGCATGTATGATGCAACATGCGACTTTTGTGCACCTACATTTTGCGGGGTAAAATTATTTCCAGTTCTTCAAAAATTTATTTTGTTTCTTTTAAAATTCTTTTCTTATCGGTGTTACACAAATACCCCAGAAAGAAAATACATTGTCCCTGGACTCGTTCTATGCCCAACCCACCAGAGGACAACTTTGTACAGATGGGAAATAATTTCACACCATGACAGACAAGTCAGCAAAGCAATGATTCAGCATTCTCACAGGTGTGTTGACTTTACGAACAAAACCAGCAGCAGCACCAGGAAATGATGCAGCATTTAATAAATATGGAAAAAGGATATGTCTGACCCAGCTCATTACCATGGGGATCACCGGTTTTATTCGCCAAGAAAAAGGATGGTACCTTAAGGTTATGTATTGATTACATGGCACTCAATATTGTTACCATCAAATACCCACTACCACGGATCAATGACCTATTCGACCAACTGGCAGAGTGTTCTCAAAAATAGACTTGAGATCAGACTATCATCAGTTGAGGATCCGCTCTTCAAACATACCCAAGACTACTTTTATCACTCGATACGGGTTATACGAATTCACTGTGATGCCCTTCGGATTGACCAACGCTCCTGCTTATTCTGTGCATCTCATGAACAAGGCTTTTCATGAAATATTTGGACAAGTTCGTGGTTGTATTTATCGATGACATACTCATTTATTCCAAGACACCGGAAGAACATGAGCAGCATCTTCGGATAGTTCTAGAAGAGTTGCAGAAAAATCAACTATATGCTAAATTCAGTAAATGTGAATTTTGGTTAAAAGAAGTTGGTTTTCTGGGACACGTACTGACACAGGATGGAATAGCAGTGGACCTGAGCAAAGTGAAAGATGTCTTGGGCTGGAAGCAACCCACAAACGTGACAGAGGTCAGGAGTTTTCTTGGTCTGGCTGGCTATTACCGGAGATTTATTGAAGGATTCTCCACCATAGCTAAACCCATGACCCAATTACTCAAGAAAGATAAGAAGTTTGAATGGATCGAAGCCTGTGAGAAAAGTTTCCAAGAATTGAAAAAGAGGTTAACAACGGCACCCGTTCTGGTCGTGCCCGATATGCATAATTTTTTTGAGATATATTGTGATGCATCGAGGAAAGGTCTTGGATGTCTGTTAATGCAAGAGGGAAGGGTCATGGCATATGCCTCAAGACAGCTACAACAACACGAGGAGAATTATCCTACCC
Source organism: Thinopyrum obtusiflorum (assembly GCA_036873465.1). Taxonomy (NCBI): domain Eukaryota; kingdom Viridiplantae; phylum Streptophyta; class Magnoliopsida; order Poales; family Poaceae; genus Thinopyrum; species Thinopyrum obtusiflorum. The sequence continues at coordinate 165,049 of JAAAWM010012182.1, read as the reverse complement.
ATGACCTGGAGTTAGCAGCGGTAATACATGCACTCAAGGAATGGCGACATTTCCTTCTGGGTAATTGATGCGAGATATACACGGATCACAAAAGTCTCAAGTATATCTTCACCCAGCCAGAGTTAAACTTGCGACAGCATCACTGGCTTGAGTTGATTAAGGATTATGATGTGGGAATTCATTACCATCCGGGTAAAGCAAATGTTGTGGCAGACGCCCTCAGCCGAAATCCCTGCACCAATAATAATAGTGTGCAATTCTCACAACATGAGTTCAACCTGGAATTTGCCAAACTCAATATGGTCCTAGTCACAGAAGGAACCATTACCTAACTAGAAATAAAACCGGCATTAGAGGATCAAATCAAAGAAGCCCAAAAAGGACACCCAAGTATTGAGGGGATTAAGAGGAAAATAAAATTGGGCAAGGCGTCCGAATTTACCATGGACATCCAGGGAATTTTATGGTTCAAAAAAAGATTATGCGTGCCTAATAAGGAAGAATTAAAGCAACGGCAGAAGCCCATACCACTCCATATTCTATTCATCCAGGAGGAACAAAGATGTACAAGGATCTACAAGAAAAAAATTGGTGGCACGGGATGAAGAGAGATATAGCCGTATATGTGGCACGTTATGATTCATGTCAGCGTGTAAACGCGGAACACCAGAGGCCAGCAGGACTATTGCAGCCACTGAGAGTGCCTGAATGGAAATGGGATGTAATAGGAATGGATTTTATCGTTGGATTGCCAAGGACACGACACGGGAGTTATGCTATCTGGGTTATAACAGATTTATTAACCAAGGTGGCGCATTTCATTCCGGTAAAAACCACATACTCAACACAGAGGCTTGCCAGGTTATACCTCTCCCGGATTGTTTGCTTACACGGATTACCCAAAACCATAGTCTCCGATAGAGGCACCCAATTTGTCTCTACGTTTTGGGAGCATCTACAACAAGCCTTAGGTACTCAACTGACATTTTGCACAGCATACCACCCGCAAACCGGAGGACAAACTGAGCGGGTAAATCAAATATTAGAGGACATGCTGAGAGCATGTGTGCTTACTTCTGGAGTCAGCTGGGAAGATAGTTTACCGGATGCGGAGTTCTCATATAACAACAGTTATCAAGCTAGTCTGAAAATGTCACGCTTCGAAGCCCTGTACGGACGAAGGTGCCGAACCCCACTCAATTGGTCTGAAATCGAAGATAGCCGAATCTTTGGCCTAGAAATTCTTAAAGAGGCAGAAACAAAAGTGAAGCTTATTCAGGACAGACTGAGAGCGGCTCAGAGCCGTCAAAAGAGTTACTATGATCGAAAACACCGCCAGATCAGTTTTGAGCCCGATGAATATGTGTATCTCAGAGTATCTCCAACAAGAGGACTACAGAGATTTAAAGTCAAAGGGAAATTGGCACCGATGTTTATTGGACCATTCAGAATAATCACAAGGAGGGGCAAGGTTGCCTATCAACTAGAGCTACCGACAGAATTATCAGATGTTCATGATGTGTTTCACATGTTACAACTAAGGAGATGTGTCAGTAACCCAGAAAAGCAAGTCCATCATCAAGACCAGGATATCCAACCAGACCTTACCTATAGGGAATGTCCTATAAAGATTTTGGAGGAGTCTGAACGAAGAACCCGACAGAGCGTAATAAAATTTTACAAGGTTCAGTGGAGTAATCACACCGAGGAAGAGGCAACATGGGAAAGAGAGGATCACCTGAGGACAGAGTATCCGTACCTATTTGAGGGACAACTGAAATTTCGGGGACGAGATTTTTCTTAAGGGGGGTAGGTGTTGTAACACCCCAAAAATATTCTTCTAGATTTAAAAAAAATCTTTCCTTTAAAAATAAATCCTTTGGAAAACCATTTTTGATCCTATCAGTTTTCCTTCCGTTTGGAAACCCCTTTCAAATTTTAATTGGGTTTCAAACTTTCTTAAATGGTTCTGTTCTAGAAGGTTTAGATTATTTGAAAAAAAATATTTTGGAGGATCTCAAACAGTTTTCATTCAGATTTTTTTTTGAATAAATAATGTTTTTCAAAGAAAATGGCCTTTTCACTTTCTTCAAGCCTTCTAAAATCTTCCAATAATTTTTCTGCCACTCCTAAACTATTCCACAAGTCATTCTCACATTCTAGGACAGCATCCAACTCTCTCGCACCCCACAAAAATATTTTTCATATTTCAAATAAATTCCAAAGTTGGAATTTATATTATTTATCATTCCTTTGGTTTACAAAGGAACCACATTTTCAACAAGACTTCTACCTCCACCAAAATTATCTCAGCAATTAGATGGTACCCACAACCCATTTCTCCAAAAACATTGGGTTCCACAATTCAAAAATTTCAAATGCCATTCAATTCAAATTTGGACCAGAAACAATCTCTCTGATCCAAACCTATTTTTAAATGCTCCAAAAATTCTGAAACTTTGCCAAACTCATTTTTGAGCAACAACACCTTACCACAAAAATTCACACAAATTCCTAAAATGTCTAGACCCCTCTGTCATTTCACCAAAGACCTAGCATGCATACCATTCATCACTGAATAAAATTCAGTTAACTGAATTTTTCAGACAGTAGAGGAGATCGGTGCCGTGCACCCCTGCCCTTCCTTCTTCACGGCGACGCCGATGCTCATCAATGCCCCGACCCCCTGGCCCACTCCTCAGCCTCTCCTTGCCGATGAGATGGCAGCTAGCCAGTGCAACGGCCACCATGCTCATCCACGGCGGAACGAGCGGAGCCGCCTCGGCCACCGACTGCCTTCACTGCGCCACCTCGCCCAAACCTACTTATCTTCCCACGCGTCACTCCTCCCCGCCTCTTCGTGTGCTGACCATGCCGACCACGCCATCTGGATCCCTTCTGGCAGCCGCCGGAGTAGGATACCGCCGCCACACCCGTATGGCGGCCACACCAAGGACAAGGCACTGGAGCTCGAGCCGTCCGCGCTGGCACTTCGGGAGAACTCCATCCACCTCACTAATGTGCAACGACCACGCTTGCCGTCCTCAACCACGTCTGCTGACCTCCACCGTCTGCCTTAACTTCGCCGTGATCGGGTTCTCTTCGGCCATCCTCGGACTACCTATAAAAGGGGTCCCCGGGCCTCGCCGGGCATCGGCATCACCCCACCACCTCCCAATCGCCCCCTAAGCCACTCCCCCGACCTCGAGGAGGTCTTCTTCCTCCTCTTCGATCACCGCCCCGCCACCACTGTCCCCGATCCATTCATCGTCGCTACTCCAACACCACTGCTCAAATCTTGCCAATAGCCATATATTCCACCGCATCATCGATTCCTCGCTTCAATTTCACTTCCCGAGCTCTCTCAGGCGAGATCCCACACCTCCCGAACCACCGACCGCCGCCGTCAACCTTGCCGCCATTCTCCTGCTCACCGGCGACCACCACCTCCACTCACCTATGCGGTACTTCACCCCGAGCATGACCGCACCATCGTTGCGCCCTGTTACACCGGCGAGCGCCGCCATCTCTCTGTCTCACGCGCGTGCGCGCTCAAATTCAAACATGACAGGTGGACCCCACCCGTCACCGTTTTATTCTTTTCGGTTAAACAGAAAGCGTATTCGGTCATTTGTGCGTTCTGAACTAGAAAGCGTACTCTGCTCGAAATGTTTTCTTTTATTTTCTTTTATAAAAACAGTTTTGACCACAACTTTGACTGCCTCTAGTTTTTAAATTTTTCAGAAAAAGAAGAGGGAAACTTTGCCGAGAATTTCGAAGGGTTTTCTCCTGACTACTTTGGACAAGGCAAGCATTTTTGAACTTGGGATATGGTGATTGCATTTGCATTGCATGTTTGCATCGGTTTGGAGTTGCACCACACATATATCACTAGTGCTTGCATGCATGGTCATATCATTTCTTGCTCATGGCTTGCACTTCACTCAAGCTCAAGAATCTTTCTAACATGGTTAAAGGCTGTGAGAATTCAGGAGCGTGTCTCCTGCCTTGGATGTGCCGGTGGGCACGGTCCATTTTTGACACGGTGGTGTCACGTGACGTATGTGGAACATACCAGTGATAATGAGTAACACCTCCCGAGTCGGCCTAGATCGAGTCTTGTTCCGTTACACCTAGCTGGATACTGTGCTGCCACGGGTCCTTCCGCAAGGAAGGTACGGCTTAGTAAGTTGTTAACCCCTGTCTAGGTACACACCACATAGAGGGCCACGATGAGGGTTTCCACGGCCATGGACTAAATCCTGTCATCGGGTCAGGGGGCATGGGTGTTTCCGGTTATAGCCGAGAGGGGGTCCCCCCTTGGAATCCACGCGTATTAATAGTGATCCCATGCTATTCGAGATTGTTGTCTCCCCGACTTAAAGTTTTTCTGGAACGATACTTTCGGTGATTCCTGGAATCCGGACGGTTAATCTGGTGTGTGCTGGTTGGGTGTGTTTTAAACCCAAAGACCATAGTGGGAATTAGCTAGTGCCACGGTGCTGACTAAAGAAATCCTATACTTGTGGGTAAAGAGTACACCCTCTACAGAGTTTAAACCTATTCGAATAGCCGTGTCCTCGGTCAAGGGCATTAGCTGGGTGGGTCAAGTGCCGGTCCCGGTGACGATCTCCGGAGGAAATAATTAAAATGTGCCTGAATTATTTTGTAGCATAATTTTTGTCACCCTGATGCTACCATAAATATTTTGCTATGCATATTAATATAATTGTGGTTATGCATATTATTGTTGACTATCCCGTTTCTCTTATTTTATTTTCCTGAGTGTCTCAGGGGCTGGCTAGACTACCCCGGGCATTCAGTTTTATTTTCAAGACCTCTTCATGGCGTCCCTCGAGTTCACAGGCGGTCTATCACACCACTACTCTTGTGGATACCCGATTGGCATTTCTCTTCAAGATCGACTGTGGTGTCACTTTTGACACCCGACTAGCATTTCTTTTCAAGACCTCTTCGTGGCGTCCCTCGAGTTCACAGGCGGTCTATCACGCCACTACTCTTGTGGATACCCGATTGGCATTTCTCTTCAAGACCGACCGTGGCGTCACTTTTGACACCTGACTGGCATTTCTTTTCAAGACCTTTCATGGCGTCGCTTGAGTTTGGGGCAGTCGCCCGACTCTCTTTTAGACACCCGATTGGCATTACTCTTATTTTTTTTCTTTTCTGAATGTCACTTGGGCTGGCTAGACTACCCGTGGCATTCATTAGCTTTTATTTCTAATAAGTTTGATTATGACTAACATGCTGTATTTACTTTGGTATCATTTTGTTATTTTCATGCCATGTCTAAGATTTTAGTCAGCATGAGCATTTTAGCATGATCCAACATGAGCATATGCTTTCGTTATATCATTTGTTCATTATGTTTGCGAGTACATTCCAACGTACTCACTGGCTTGTCCCTGGCTATTTACTTGGCCAGACTTGGAGGAGGACGAGCTTGTGGAGGAGGATTACGCTAGCGAGCCCGACGCTTAGAGGAGTCCCAGTCAGTCAACCTGTGATATAGGAGTCTACCACATGTATCATCCGCTGAGCTTCCGCTACACAAATAAAATAGTCAAGCCTCACGCTAACGCTTGGCTCTATTTTATTGTACCAGTATTGTATCACCACCACACCACTGTCATATTCCGCCACTGCCATATATTGGTGAGTTTGTAATAATTTTGTTGAGCTCTCGGACTCAACCCTGTGTAATATTATATTGTACTGGTTATCTGTATCAAGGAAGTCCACCAGTTGTGTTGATCTTGGGGCTGGTGTGACTTGGGGCTTTTCTGTGATTTATTCCAGAAAGGGGCCCAAAGTTTTCCTTCTATTTTTCTACAATTACACAAATATGCTACTGTTATGATTGAGTTTTTTATGTTTTAATTAGTGTTTGTGCCAAGTAAGACCTTTGGGATGATTTGGAAGATAGTTTATTTGATTATGTGAAAATACAAATACTTTTACGCCCAGTTATGGAATTTTGTAAATTCACAGAAACATGTTTTTGCTCTGAATGTTTTACACAGGATTTATTTACAAATTGCCCATGTCTTCCTAATTTTTCAGAATTTTTAGAGTTACATAAGTATGAGCAATATTCTGGTTATTATAGACTGTTCTGTTTTTGACAGATTCTGTTTGCGTTGAGTTATTCTCTTGTTTTGATGAATCTATGGGTAATATCGGGGGGTATGAACCATGGTGAAGTTGGAATACAGTATATATAATGCTAATATGAAATTGTAATGAGTTTAAAATAGTACCTGAAGTGGTGATTTGTTTTATTATACTAATGGATCTCATGAGTTTTCTGTTGAGTTTTGTGTTGTGAAGTTTTCAAGTTTTGGGTGAAGTTTCGATGGACTAAAGAATAAGGAGTGGCAAGAGCCTAAGCTTGGGGACGCCCAAGGCACCCCAAGGTAATATTCAAGGAGAACCAAAGCGTCTAAGCTAGGGGATGCCCCGGATGGCGTCCCCTCTTTTGTCTACAATCCATCGGTAAATTACTTGAGGCTGTATTTTTATTCAATACATGATATGAGTTTTGCTTGGAGCGTCATGTATTATATGAATCTTTGATTTATTTGATTTTTTAGTTTACCACAATCATCCTTCCTGGACACACCTTTCTGAGAGGGACACACATTATTCATGAATTTATTAGAATACTCTTTGAGCTTCACTTATATCTTTTGAGCTAGGCAGTTGCTCTAGTGCTTCACTTATATCTTTTAGAGCACGACGGCGGTTATATTTTAAAGAAATTGATGAACTCTCATGCTTCACTTATATTATTTTGAGAGTCTTATAAATAGTATGGCAATTTGCTTCTGTTATGAATTTAGTCCTAATATTATGGGTATTCAAGAGGGATATAATAAAAACTTTCATGAAGATCATTGAATATATGAGAAGTTTGATTCCTTGCAATTGTTTTGAGATATAAAGATTGTGATATTAGAGTCATGCTAGTTAGTAATTTTGGTTTAGTAAGAATATTTGTATTAATGTTTGTGACTCCCGGAGCATGCACGTATGGTCTCTCGTTATGCGATGAAATTGGACCATGATTTATTATTGATTGTCTTCCTTATGAGTGGCAGTTGGGGACGAGCGATGGTCTTTTCCTACCAATCTATTCCCATAGGAGCATGCGTAGTAGTACTTTGCTTCGAGGGCTAATAAAATTTTGCAATAATTATGTGTGTTCTTTATGACTAATGTTGAGTCCATGGATTATAAGCACTCTCACCTTTCCGCATTTTGCTAGCCTCTTCGGTACCGTGCATTGCCCATTCTCACCTCGAGAGTCGGTGCAAACTTCGCCGGTGCATCTGAACCCCGTGATATGATACGCTCTATCACACATAAGCCTCCTTATATCTTCCTCAAAACAACCACCATACCTTCCTATAATGGCATTTCCATAGCCATTCCGAGATATATTGCCATGCAACTTCCACCGTTCGGTTTTATTACGACACATATCATCATTGTCATATTGCTTTGCATGATCATATAGTTGGCATAGTATTTGTGGCTCCGCCACCGTTCATATTTTTTTTACATGTCACACTAGATCATTGCACATCCCGGTACACCGCCGGAGGCATTCATATAGAGTCATATTTTTGTTCTAGTATTGAGTTGTAAGTAAAAAAGAAGTGTGATGATCATATGCATTATTAGAGCTTTGTCCCATGTGAGGAATATAAAAAATGAAAATGAAAAAAGGGGCCAAATGAGCCCAAGAAAAAAAGATGCCAAAGTGCCCAACAAAAAGAAAAAGAAAAAAAGAGAAAAAGAGAAAAAGGAAATAAAAAATGAGAGAAAAAGAGAGAAGGGACAATGTTACTATCCTTTTCCACACTTGTGCTCCAAAGTAGCACCATGTTCTTCATGATAGAGTGTCTCCTATTTTGTCACTTTCATATATCACTATTGGGAATTTTTCATTATAGAACTTGGCTTATATATTCCAATGATGGGCTTCCTCAAATGCCCGAGGTCTTCATGGGGAAGCAAGTTGGATGCACACCCACTTAGTTTTCTTTTGAGATTTCATACACTTATAGCTCTAGTGCATCCGTTGCATGGCAATCCCTACTCCTTGCATTGATATCAATTGATGGGCGTCTCCATAGCCTGTTGATTAGCCTTTTCAGTGAGATACTTTCTTCTTTTTTGTCTTCTCCACACAACCTCCAACATCATATTCTATTCCACCCATAGTGCTATATCCATGGCTCACGCTCATGTATTGCGTGAGAGTTGAACAAGCTGAAGCGCATTAAAAAGTATGACCCAATTGCTTGGCTTATCATCGGGGTTGTGCATGATAAATACTTTGTGTAGATGGATGATACGTCTCCGGCGTATCTACTTTTCCTAACGCTTTTGCTCTTGTTTTGGACTCTAATTTGCATGTTTTGAATGAAAGTAACCCGGACTGACGCTGTTTTCAGCAGAACTACCATGGTGTTGTTTTTGTGCAGAAATAAAAGTTCTCGGAATGGAACGAAACTTTTTGGAGATTTTTTTATGGAATAAAAGAAAAATACTGGAGCCAAGAACCACCAGAGGGGGCCCCGGGGTGAGCAAACCCACCAGGGCGCCCCCCTCCAGGCGTGCCCAGGTGGGTTGTGCCCACCTGGTGGCCCCGTAGACCCTGACTCCGACTCTATAAAATCCTATTTTTGGAGAAAAAATCGAAGAGAAAGAATTATCGTGTTTCACAATACGGAGCCGCCGCCACCTCCTGTTCTTCGTCGGGAGGCCAGATCTGGAGCCCGTTTGGTGCTCCGTAGAGGGGGATCTTCGATCTTCGTCATCACCAACCCTTCTCCATCGCCAATTCCATGATGCTCCCCACCGGGAGTGAGTAATTCCTTCGTAGGCTCGTTGGTCGGTGAGGAGTTGGATGAGATTCATCATGTAATCGAGTTAGTTTTGTTAGGGCTTGATCCCTAGTATCGATTATGTTCTGAGATTGATGTTTTTATGACTTTGCCATGCTTAATGCTTGTCACTTTGGGCCCGGGTGCCATGATTTCAGATCTGAACCGTTTATGTTATCACCATTATATCTATGTTCTAGATCCGATCTTGCAAGTCATATTCACCTATTATGTGTTATGATCCGTAAACCCCGGAGTGACAATAGTCGGGATACTTTTCGGTGATGACAGTAGTTTGAGGAGTTCATGTATTCACTATGCGTTAATGCTTTGCTCCGGTTCTCTATTAAAATGAGGCCTTGATATCCCTTAGTTTCCTTATGGACCTCGCTGCCACGGGAGGGTAGGACAAAAGATGTCATGCAAGTTCTTTCCATAAGCACGTATGACTATTTATGGAATACATGCCTACATTATATTTACGAACTGGAGCTAGTGCCGTATCGCCCTAGGTTATGACTGTTATATGATGAATATCATCCAATGAATTCGCCGATCCAATGCCATGAATTTTCCATATATTGTTCTTGCTAAGTTACTACTGCTGATGTTACTGTTACAACTGCTACAAAATCATTGCTATTACTGTTACTATCATCACTTCTATCAAAACTATCATATTACTATGCTACTGATCATATTGCTGCAGATAATTAATCTACAGGTGTGGTTGAATTGACAACTCAGCTGCTAATACTTACAATTATTCTTTGGCTCCCCTTGTGTCGAATCTATAAATTTGGGTTGAATACTCTACCCTTGAAAACATGTGGGTTATCAAGACCTTTTTCTGGCGTCGTTGCCAGGGAGCATAGCTATATTTGTTGAGTCACTTGGGATTATTATCTATTTATCACTATGAAGAATATGAAGGATAGCAAGACTAAGATTTTTCCCTCTAAGACGAGCGGAGGTAAGTAACTGCCATCACACTCTGCACTTGATTCACCTTCTATTTTGAGTAGACTTGCAACACCACCACATGCTATTAATCCTGATATGTCGCAAGTTATTGATGATGCAACCTTTGCTATGAATGCTACTCATGATGATGCTAGTACCTTGCTTGATGATAATATGCCACTAGGTGAACTTGATGAACAAATTGCTAGAGCTAAAGATATTGAGAATGCTGAAACTGGTGAAATTATCGAAACTGATGAAGTACTTGAAACTGAAAATCTTGAAACACCTATTAGGCCTCTCTCCTAGATATGAATTGCCTAAGATACCTGAAGGTTATGTTATGGATGAGGAGACAGCTAGAGATTTTCTTGCTTGAATGATAGAGATGATCTTAAGAAATTACTATGCAAACTAAAAGAGGAATCTTTGAATGCTAGAATGAAATGTGATCCTAAGTTTGCTACTTCACCTATCTTTGTTGATGATAAGGATTATGAATTCTCTGTCGACCCAGAGTTAATTACTTTGGTTGAATCTGATCCTTTCATGGATATGAAACTGATACTGTTGTGGCACATCTCACTAAATTAAATGATATAGCCACCCTATTTGCTCATGATGAGAAGACTCGCTACTAATATATTCTCAAATTATTTACATTCTCATTAAAGGGTGATGCTAAGATATGGTACAATACTCTTGCTCCTGGTTGTGTGAGTAGTCCCCAGGATATGATTTACTACTTCTCTGAAAAATATTTTCCTGCTCATAAGAAACATGCTGCCTTACAGGAAATATTTAATTTTGTACAAATTGAGGAAGAGAGTCTCCCACAAGCTTGGGGGAGGCTTCTCCAATTGCTTAATGCTTTGCCGGATCATCCTCTAAAGAAAAATGAAATACTTGATATCTTCTATAATGGACTAACCAATGCTTCTAGGGACTTCCTAGATAGTTGTGTTGGTTGTGTTTTCAGGGAACAAACTGTGAAACAAGCTGAGGAATTATTGAATAATATATTAAAAAATTATAATGATTGGACTCTTCCTGAACCAACTCCTAAACCCACTCCGAAGAAGAGGGGTATCTTATATCTAAGTCCTGAAGATATGCAAGAGGCAAAGAAAAGTATGAAGGAAAAAGGTATTAAAACAGAGGATGTTAAAAATCTACCTCCTATTGAAGAAATACATGGACTTGACACACCACCACCGAAGGTGGTAGAGGTAAACTCTTTAATGAAATTTGATGAAAGTGACATCCCTTACAATAAACATCCTAGTCAATGCCTTTATGAGTTTGACAACTACATTAGAAAACAAGATCACTTCAATGAAAATATTATGAAACAATTGAAATACAATTCCAATATGATTGCTCGCTTGAGTGACTTGTTATTTAGAATCTCCAATGATGTTAGAGATGTAGGAAAACATGCTTCTATGGTTCAAACTCAACTAGAACAAGTTGCGAAATCTCAAAGAGAGTTGCTTGATGATATGATTAATAATATAAATGACTTTGCTGTTAGAGTAGCAACTAGAGGAGGTAAAATGACTCAGGAACCACTTTATCCTGAGGGTCACCCTAAAAGAATTGAACAAGACTCTCAAAGAATCAACAATGATCCACCTAGTCCTTCTAGAAAGAAGAAGAAAAAGAAAAATGGTAGGACTTTGCATGCCTCTAGTGAACCTGAAGTAGAAAAACCTCCTGATAATGATAATGATGTTAATATTTCTGATGCTGAAAGTCAATCTGGTAATGAACACTCATCTAGTGATAATGAAAAGTATAATAATGATGTTCATGATGACACTCAACCAGACAATAATAAACAACCAGATAATGATGTTGAAATAGAACCAGCTGTTGATCTTGATAACTCACAACCTAAAAAATAAAAGATATGATAAAAGAGACTTTGTTGCTAGAAAACATGGAAGAGAAAGAGAACCATGGGTTCAAAAACCCATGCCATTTCCACCTAAATCAACTAAGAAGAAAGATGATGAAGAATTTGAATACTTCACTGAAATGCTTAGGCCAGTCTTTTTGCGCACTCGCTTGACTGATATATTAAAGATGGCTCCTTATGCAAAATATATGAAAGACATCATCACTAATAAGAGAAAAATACCAGAAGATGAAATCTCCACCATGCTTGCTAATTATTATTTTAAGGATGGAGTACCTAAAAAATTTGGAGACCCAGTGATACCAACTATACCTTGCTCCATCAAAAGAAATTATGTTAAAACTGCTTTGTGTGATCTAGGAGCTGGTGTTAGTGTTATGTATTTCTCTTTATATAAAAGACTTGATTTGAATAAACTCACACCTACTAAAATATCTTTGCAAATGGCTGACAAATCAACTGTCATACCTATTGGTATTTGTGAGGATGTGCTCGTTGTTGTTGCAAACGTTACTATCTTAACTGACTTTGTTATGCTTGAGATGCCCGAGGACGACAATATGTTGATTATCCTTGGTAGACCCTTTTTGAATACTGCAGGGGTTGTTATTGATTGCAATAAGCAAGGTCACTTTTCATATCAATGGTAATGACCATACGGTGCACTTTTCGAAGAAACAATTCCAAGTGAATGGTATTAATGTTATTGAAAAATCTCCGACGCTCATTATTGGAAGTTTTCAACTACCTATACCTACTGCCAAAAAGAAATATGAAATGCTTATTGTTGGGGACATGTATATCCCCGTTGAGGTAACTTAGTGTTTTACGGAAGTTCTTCGGTTTCATGCTAATCGAAGATGGTTGTTAATAAGACTTGATCAACCTTATTAATGGATCATTTTTTAGAAGTATCACAACCTTCTGCTCCCAACTTTTGTTTTCAGTTTTTCTTAGTTAAATAAAATAAATGCCATGCTTTGTCTGTTTTCTAAATTTCCCGTACAATAAAAAATGACCCCAAAAATAAAAGTTCTCTGAATGCCCTGAAATTTTAATACAATTTTTTCTGAATATTTCTGAATTTTTAGTACAAATAACATCAGAGGGGGGGTGCACCAGGTGAGCACAACCCACCTGGGCGCGCCAGCAGCCCAAGGCGCACCCTGGTGGGTTATGGTCCCCACGTGGGCCCCCCTCACTTATCTCTTTAGCCCATGTCATCACCTACCTCCAGAAAAAAAATTCACCATTGCTCTCTCTCTCTCTCTCTCTCTCTCTCTCTCTCTCGTGTTCTTGCTCTCAAACCCGCGGATTTCAATCTCTTTGCTTGAAGCTCCATTTCCAAAATTGTTTTGGGGAATTCCTACTTGGTATGTGACTCCTCCATTGCTCCAATTAGTTTTTGCTTTAGTGGATTATATTTGGAATAATTAGCTACTCTTGGTGCTGTTGTAGATGAGCTTGCATGTTGAATTATTAGAGTTCTAAGTAGTTTGAATGCTCAATATAGCCTCTATGCCTCCTTATGAGTAGTCGCTATCAATCTTGTGAAGTTTTCTTAATAAAATTTTTATGTCCCAGAAAATTTTCAGAAATTGTACGTGAATAAAATGAGCTTCTTTGGAAGGATTTCTTCGAGAGGAGGTCCTCAGAGACATCGTCTAGCAGTGGCTCAACTTGTTGGTCTTATGTTGAACCAAGTGCAAGTTCAGTACAGGAAGCCGCTATCAAATCATGCCTATGGCCGAGCGACAATTTCATGATGAGTGCAGGTATTAAAGAAGAATTTGAGCAATATATCCACAACGCCGAGCTCAGTCCCTACATTGAAGATAAGTGCAACCAACATCTCAGCCTCACATAATCGTTTACTAAAGAATTTAAATTACATCCTCGTGAGTCTAGAGTTTCATTTAAACTTTATGACCGTCCAATTACCATGCCTTTAGACAAGTTTAGTGGTGTGTGTAAAATTCTGTTTTGGGGTTCGTTGGACGAGCCACCAAGAGCTGAGTATGAGTCATTCTTGATCAATCTTTGTTACGGCGAGGACAGAGGAGTGACACAAGGTAGAATAAAAAGTATTCATTTCCCATCAATTCAATACTTTGCACTATTTAATGGCAAATGCATCGTAGGCAAGCAAGACTGTAGTACACTTTGTGCTCCTGACCTGAGCGTCATACACACTGCTCTCATCGGTATTAAATGTTATAACCTTGGAGTGATTGTTGCACGTAGACTGCAACACAACGCTGGTAGTGGATATTTTTATGGTGGGATTTATGCTTCATGATTAGCAAAGGAGCTGGGTGTATCACCTTGGCCTAATGACCCTATCCTTCCCACTCAGTACTTAGACTTTGAGGCCATGAAGCACCATAAGTTCCTTAAGGGCGAAATCAATGATTATACTTATAACTTGTGGTTTAATAAAGAATCCGTTATGCACACCTTTTTGCCTGCGCCTACTCTCTTTGATTTTCACAGCAAAGGAAGGTATTATGTTTTTGAGAACGAGGCCCGTGCACAGAACGCTGAGGTCGTGGCTATCCGGCAAGCCGAGGAGGATGCACCAAGAGCCTCCGTGAACTACCACTCTAACTATTATGCAGGCCACGGATGGTGATTACCAAGCTAGGCCAAAAGCCTAAGCTTGGGGGAGTACGTATTTCCATCGACATTACATTCATGTCCACACATTTCCTTCCAGTTGTCGGTGTCCACACTTTTTCATTGTATTATCCTTGCTAGATTTATTTTCTCACTTTCTTCTTGTGTGTTTGAAAAACTTTGAGAAAACCCAAAAATATTTCTCGCTTCTTTTCGGTTTTTCTTTCTAGTTTAAATTAGCTGTAATGTTAAAAGAAAACCCAAAAAGATTTCCTTGTTCTTCTTTGGCTTGTTGGGAGCTCTCCCGTGTAAATAGTTTTCTTGTTTTTGTTTTTCTCTTTAATTTGCTTTCTTCAAGAAAAAACTAAAAACTCCAAAAATATTTCAGTGTGTTTCTCTGAATTTCTTTTCCTTTTATTGGGTCATACCAAGGAGAAGACCACGATGAAAATGTCGAGTGGCTCTCATATGCATTGATATTGATCTAATAAAGAGCCCATATTACCTTGTCTTCTCCTTTTTGAATAAAAGGTTTGCAGATTCTAGCTTAGTCCACAGCACTCTTGCACTATTATTATTTTCATATCATTCGGTCGTGCAAGTGAAAGGCAATAATGACGATATTTGATGAACTGGCTGTGGCAGAGAGAAACGGGTATGAACTCAACTTGTTCTGTTTTTGTAAATATGTTTAACCTAGTATCCATGATTCAGCCTATTATGATCAAACGTGTTTGCAATGACAATTAGAGATTATAGTTTCTCATGCCATGCTTAAGTAGTTAGGAGTGGATAATGATTTATCTTGGATGTCAACATGCATTAAAATGATTGTGATGTGGTATGACGATATGGTATCCTCCTCTGAATGTTTCAAGTGGCTTGACTTGGACATGTTCATGCATGTAGTTGAATCAAAACCAACATAACCTCTATCATATTTATGTTCATGGTGTTCATATCCTACTCATGCTAGTATCCAATGTTACTTATGCATAATGCATGTTCATGACCGTTTTCGCTCTTTAGCTCGCCGCTTCTCAACCTATTTGCTAGCCTTCACCTGTACTAAGCGGGAATACTACTTGTGCATCAAAATCCTAAAACCCAAGTTATCCCAGATGAGTCCACTATATATCTACCTATATGCGATATTACCTTGCCGTTCTAAGTAAATTTGCATGTGCCACCTCTAAAAACTTCAAATAAACATCCTTTTTGTGTGCCTGGATTATTCATAGAGCGACAGGAGGTAGTAGGTATCTTCCATGCTAAGCGGGTTATTCTCATGATGAGTGTTTATTCAATCGTCCTTGCACGAGAGGGGCAGTAATAGGGATTCCCAGTCTCGAAATAAAAAATTGCAAATAATTAAACAAAACTCCCCCAGGAATGATGTTGGTATGGATGGAACCCGTGGATTCGACTAGCCGTGGAGTGTGTTTGTTGGTGGAGGGGAGTAAACCTTTGCTTTTATCGCTTGGAAACCGCCACTAATGTGTTTAGCATGGAATATATCGTTAACTAATGGTCGCGAAGTAAACAGGGAGGGTGCATTTCTCAAAATTTCATTTATCGCTGTTTTAAAAATCTGAGCTCTGGCACCGCTGCAAATCACTGCTTCCCTCTGCGAAGGGACTATCTATTTAATTTTATGTTGTGTCATCACCTTCACAAATAACCGTCAGATCTGAGAGCACTATTGTCATCCTCATGCATTGTGCATAGCTAGTGTTGGATGCATCAAAACCGGATCTTTTCTACCATGAATTACAATGTTTAGTCGTTGCTTGAACTTTGGAGGTGCTCTGTATTTATGTTTTGCGGTCTTAGAAAGGGCTAGCGAGATACCACTGTTATCATATTATATCATGATTGTTTTGATAAAGTGTTGTCATTTGAGATATTTTATTATCGCTTGCTAGTTGCTTATGCCATTGATATAAGTTAATATAATTTCTAAGAGTTATTGTTGACATGGTTAGTTATAATCTTTGCTGAAAACCTGGGTGCTACTTAAGCTTATTTATGTAAACAAGAACAAAAGAGTTCGTCAAAGTTTTTCTTTTTCACTTTCAGTTTATCAACTGAATTGCATGAGGACAAGCAAAGGTTTAAGCTTGGGGGAGTTGATACGTCTCCGGTGTATCTACTTTTCCCAATGCTTTTGCTCTTGTTTTGGACTCTAATTTGCATGATTTGAATGAAACTAACCCGGACTGATGCTGTTTTCAGCAGAACTACCATGGTGTTGTTTTTGTGCAGAAATAAAAGTTCTCGGAATGGAACGAAACTTTTTGGAGAATTTTTATGGAATAAAAGAAAAATACTGGAGCCAAGAACCACCGGAGGGGGGCCCCTGGGTGAGCACAACCCACCAGGCCCCCCTCCAGGCGTGCCCAGGTGGGTTGTGCCCACCTCGTGGGCCCACAGACCCTGACTCCGACTCTATAAAATCCTATTTTTGGAGAAAAAATGGGGAGAAAGAATTATCATGTTTCACAATATGGAGCCGCCGCCACCTCCTGTTCTTCGTCGGGAGGCCTGATCTGGAGCCCGTTTGGGGCTCCGGAGAGGGGGGGGGTTCGATCTTCATCATCACCAACCCTTCTCCATTGCCAATTCCATTATGCTCCCCACTGGGGGTGAGTAACTCCTTCATAGGCTCGCTGGTCGGTGAGGAGTTGGATGATATTCATCATGTAAGGGAGTTAGTTTTGTTAGGGCTTGATCCCTAGTATCCATTATGTTCTGAGATTGATGTTTTTATGACTTTGCCATGCTTAATGCTTGTCACTTTGGGCCCGGGTGCCATGATTTCAGATCTGAACCATTTATGTTATCACCATTATATCTATATTCTAGATCTGATCTTGCAAGACATATTCACCTATTACGTCTTATGATCCGTAAACCCCGGAGTGACAATAGTTGGGATACTTTCCGGTGATGACCGTAGTTTGAGGAGTTCATGTATTTAGTATGTGTTAATGCTTTATTCCGGTTCTCTATTAAAAGGAGGCCTTAATATCCCTTAGTTTGCTGATGGACCCCGCTGCTATGGGAGGGTAGGACAAAAGATGTCATGCAAGTTCTTTCCATAAGCACATATGACTATTTACGGAATACATGCCTACATTATATTTTTGAACTCGAGCTAGTGCCGTATCGCCCTAGGTTATGACTGTTATATGATGAATATTATCCGACGAATTTATCAATCCAATGCCTACAAATTTTCCATATATTGTTCTTGCTAAGTTACTACTGCTGATGTTACTGTTACAACTGCTACAAAATCATTGCTATTACTGCTACTATTACTATCATCACTGCTATCAAAACTATCATATTACTGTGCTACTGATCATATTACTGCAGATAATTAATCTCCGGGTGTGGTTGAATTGACAACTCAGCTGCTAATACTTACAAGTATTCTTTAGCTCCCCTTGTGTCGAATCTATAAATTTGGGTTGAATACTCTACCCTCGAAAACTGTAGCGATCCCCTACACTTGTGGGTTATCAATGGAGCATGACAAGACTATATGATTTTGTAGGGATAACTTTCTTCGACCATGATATTTTGAGAAGACATGATTGCTTTTTAGTATGCTTGAAGTATTATTGTTTTTGTGTCAATATTAAACTTTTGTTTTGAATCTTACAGATACGAATATTCATGCCACATAAACAAAGATTACATGATAAACATGTTAGGTAGCATTCCACATCAAAAATTCTGTTTTTATCATTTACCTACTCGAGGACGAGCAGGAATTAAGCTTGGGGATGCTTGATACGTCTCCAACGTATCTATAATTTTGATTGTTCCATGTTATTATATTATCCATCTTTGATGTTTTATATGCATTATTATGCTATTTGATATCATTTTTTGGGACTAACCTATTAACCTAGTGCCCAGTGCCAGTTGCTGTTTTTTTCCTTGTTTTTGCCATTACAGAAAATCAATACCAAACGAAGTCCAAATGGAATGAAACTTTTTGATGAGTTTTCTTGGACAACAAGATACCCAGGAAGCTCCCCCCCCCCCCCCCCCCCCCCCCCCCCCCCCCCCCCCCCCCCCCCCCCCCCCCCCCCCCCCCCCCCCCCCCCCCCCCCCCCCCCCCCCCCCCCCCCCCCCCCCCCCCCCCCCCCCCCCCCCCCCCCCCCCCCCCCCCCCCCCCCCCCCCCCCCCCCCCCCCCCCCCCCCCCCCCCCCCCCCCCCCCCCCCCCCCCCCCCCCCCCCCCCCCCCCCCCCCCCCCCCCCCCCCCCCCCCCCCCCCCCCCCCCCCCCCCCCCCCCCCCCCCCCCCCCCCCCCCCCCCCCCCCCCCCCCCCCCCCCCCCCCCCCCCCCCCCCCCCCCCCCCCCCCCCCCCCCCCCCCCCCCCCCCCCCCCCCCCCCCCCCCCCCCCCCCCCCCCCCCCCCCCCCCCCCCCCCCCCCCCCCCCCCCCCCCCCCCCCCCCCCCCCCCCCCCCCCCCCCCCCCCCCCCCCCCCCCCCCCCCCCCCCCCCCCCCCCCCCCCCCCCCCCCCCCCCCCCCCCCCCCCCCCCCCCCCCCCCCCCCCCCCCCCCCCCCCCCCCCCCCCCCCCCCCCCCCCCCCCCCCCCCCCCCCCCCCCCCCCCCCCCCCCCCCCCCCCCCCCCCCCCCCCCCCCCCCCCCCCCCCCCCCCCCCCCCCCCCCCCCCCCCCCCCCCCCCCCCCCCCCCCCCCCCCCCCCCCCCCCCCCCCCCCCCCCCCCCCCCCCCCCCCCCCCCCCCCCTTGTTCAGATCCGATGAATTGTGGGTTTATGTTTGGATTATCTATGAATATTATTTGATTCTTCTCCAAACTCTTTTATGCATGATTTATATAGCTTTGTATTTCTCTCTGATCTATTGACTTGGTTTGGCATACTAGATTGATTTTTCTTGCAATGGGAGAGGTGCTTTGTAATGGGTTCAATCTTGCGGTGCTCAATTCTAAAGGCAGAAGGGGACATGACACGTATTTTTATTGTTGCCATTAAGGATAAAAAGATGGGGTTTATTCATATTGATTGGATCTATCCCTCTACATAATGTCATCTTGCTTAAGGCGTTACTCCGTTCTATTTAAGTTAATACACTAGATGCATGCTGAATAGCGGTCGATGTGTGGAGTAATATTAGTAGATGCAGGCAGGAGTCGGTCTACTTGTCTCAGACATGATGCCTATATACATGATCATTGCCTTAGATGTCTTCATAATTATTCGCTTTTCTATCAATTGCTCAACAGTAATTTGTTTACCCACCGTATGGTTTCTTTCAACAGAGAAGCCTCTAGTGAAAACTATGGACACCTGGTCTATCTTTTATCATATTATTTTTAGATCTATAAAATCAAAAACCCAAAAATACCTTGCTATAATTTATTTACTTTTATCTTATTTTGCACTTTTACTGATCTTTTATATCTATCACTATCAGATCTCATCCTTGCAAGTAATCATGAAGGGTTTGACAACCCCATTATCGCGTTGGGTGCAAGTATTTGTTTGTTTGTGTAGGTGCTATCATTGGAGACTTGTGTGTTCCTCCTACTGGATTGATACCTTGGTTCTTAACTGAGGGAAATACTTATCTCTACTTTACTGCATCACCCTTTCCTCTTCAAGGGAAAAACCAACACAAGCTGAAGAAGTAGCAGTCAACCTCCTACAAGTGGATCTAAAGACGCGTCCCCACCTGCTGCGAGGGGAAAAGCTCTCGGGTCCTGCCTCATTTGAAAAAAAGTTTCCCCAGGTGCCTCTGATCCTTCCCCCGTGTGGCGAAGTTGCTACAGTGTGTAGCGCCTACTGCTAACGATAAGTTCCAGGGACCTCCCCCGTGCGGACCACTTTCCCGGGTTGCTGGGCTCCGTGATCTTTTCCCTGACTGATTTTAGCCTATGTGAAATGTCACTTGAACCATTCGTCGGGATGATGAGAACGACCAAGGAAACCCTGATGTTCCCAGAACATTGGAACTTCATTGAAAGATGAAACGGGCCCGCACATACAATGATCCGTGCCGGCCGTTAGCCCCCGACACCATGACCGAGCAAAAAAAGGGAGGAGGAAACAATGGGCACCAAAGGCGCATGCAAGACGGGGCTTCAGAGACCGCCGGCGTGGGAGTCTTTCCCCTGACTTGCCACCACCACGGCGACGCCCTCGACCAATGTCCAAGAACAGCGGAATCTCAGTCCTCCACGAAGACTGCGCCCCAGTCGAAGATAAAAGGTCTGCTCCTGGTAATCTCAGCGGCCGCAGTAGTCCCCTTCCTTCTCCTCCCGCACCACTGCGGACACGTGGTCCTTCATGGCCCTCAACGATCGTGCCCGACCCTCGGGCACTAGGTCCTCCATGACACCGTTTAAAGGGAAGAAGGGGTCCCAGTGGTGAAACGTTGAGAGGATGTGCGAGGCCACCGCCCCGGCGGACCGCACCTTCTCCTCCACCAGGTTCTAACGCACCCGCTCGCAAAAGGTTGGGTCAGCTCGTCAGCAAGGTGACTGAAGAAACTGACAAGGTCCACCACCAGATTCTCGTTAAAACCAGCATCATGGTGGTATGGATTAAGTCCAATGACGGGCATCAGCCCGCTCACGAGGCGGTAGAACTTACGCAGAGCCTTGTGGTGTTTACCGATCTGCGCCAGCATACCGCCAAGACGCATGTGGATGTCATCTCGCTGTCGGCGCTCCCGGGCTACCAGATACATCATCTGATAAGCCTCCCGGGAAACCTCACCTCCTAGAGCTCTAGAGTGGTATTATGGAGCGAGGCGCAAAGCTCCTCGTTCTTTCTCTCATGTCACGCCAGCACATCAAGAGTGCGGGAACGAACGTCCGCCAGGACGGTGCCCTTCTCTACCAACAGTTTGTCCTTTGCCATTACTTCACCTTCCTTGGTGGCCAGCTCATGGTTAAGCCGCTCCACCTCACGAGTAAGAAAGCGAGCAGTCGACATGACTACAAAACTCCGAGCTGGTCGAGCAAATCGAAGATGTCAGACAAGAGGCGCAGAGGAGGAAGAAGAAAAGGTGGCTATGGCATGAAAACCCCCTTTCTTCCATGTTTTTATAGGCGGAAATGGGGGAACAACCACGATTTAGGATTTACTGCACGGTGCCCCACCCGCCTGTTTCCCCAAGCATCAAAGTGCGGGAACCAAGGAGCCGCCCGCTTTCCACGACCTGTTATTACGGTCGTAAATCCGACGCGACTGGGCAGCGACATGACAAGACTACAGGGCTGCATTTCCCCATCAGGGGGCAGATGAAACCACATGTGTTCTCCCTCTGGTCTCTAGGCCTCACCCACTCCATCGACTCCTTGGTCGTCACTTGCTGGGCCTAGGCCCAGGGGCTGCATGGGGTGACCACAGACACAAGGACGGACCAGCCGTACACGTAAAGAGGGATCATTGTTTCCCGGCAGTGTGCGCTCATAAGAAGAATGGATGAAAAAAATACAGAAATACAGCCAAAAGATGAATACCGTACACACTGCACAATAGGTATCAAAGTGCACATTTATAAGGATAAGGCCCGAGGGCTTTAGACGGACAACCTAAGGATCTGCACCCACGTCAATGGGGTTGGCGGCGGGTGTCTCTTCTTTCGGGGCCTCCTCCTCTTCCTCCTCTTCGCCTCGGACATACAGGCCAACAAGCTCCTCCACGAAGTCGACCACAACAATCCATGAAGCTTGTGCCTGCGAAGAATCCCCAGCGGCCGCAACACGTCGGAAAAGGGGAATTCGGCGTTGCTATGGTGAAGGTTGGCCAGGACATGCTCACCGATCTTCGTCCCTAGCTGCTAGCACTCTTCCTCGATGGTATTCTTGAAGTCCTTTGCCATCTCGACCAGCTTGTCAACAAACTTCTCCAAGAATGTGGCATAACTCCCCACATCGTCATCCTGGAAGTTGGCGGGGGCCAGGAGGGACATGCCAAATGACCCAGCAGCCTCAAAGATGCGGGTGTAGGTCCCTTCGAAGATTCAGCACTGTGACCTCTGCTACCCTCCAAGCCTAATTATCTCATCCTCGTGCTGAGAATTGGACTCTACCAGCTGGGTGTTCATCCCTTCAAGATGCTTCACCTCGTCCTGGAGTTTCCTGCGCCTCTCCTTGGCTACGGACCATGCCCTGTCTTTCTCAGCCGCAAGGGATCGAGCTTCTTCAAGGGAGCTCTTTGCCTCCCTAAGCTCCTCTTCCAGAAACATGCATTTGGATTCCAGGGTCCACTTCTCCTCCGAGGAACGCGACTCCTGGAGGCTCAATTGCATTGGTGCTTGACACGGACCTCCTCCTTCTGCTTCGAAAGGGACTCTGTGAGGACCTATGCGTTCTCCGCCTCCTGGGCCTGCTGCTCCTGTGCAAGCTCGGTAGCCACCCTCTTGTGGGCTTCGTCCTGGGCACGGTCCAGAATCGCCTTCGCCTCCGTCAAGACTAGGGACACCCGCTCCCGGGACTCCTTGTTCTCCCACTCGGCGCGGGTGGACTGAGCGAAGAAGACCTCCCATGCTCCAACAAGGGCTTGTCATCCCTGGGCCAGAGCCGCCCTCTCGCCTGCAAGGTTGGCCTCGAAATGGTCGACTGCCTAGCGCATCGAACGGAAGAACCTACTGGGGTGTATACCGTCGCCAACAGCTCCCGCCAGATGAAGTGCCGGCCCTGGGGCCCAGTTTGAGCTATCAACATGAGGCTTTTCCCGGACGATCTCCTCCACTACGGAGGTAGCCGTACAATGTATGGCGTTTTCTGGCCGACTGTCACGCTCCGTCGAAGGGGAGGTGACGTTTGGGAGGCTCCCTACCGATGCTATCGGGTGCGAAGGCTGCTGCTCGAGGCACTGCTAGAAATAGCCCCCGGGCCCTCCTCGGACCCAATAACAAGGGCCCCGGGGGTCTGTGCATCTAGATCAATGGCACCTTCACACGCATTTCTGGGAGAGGCTACGGAATCTCCCGTTGCCCCGATAATAGGGGTCTTCGAGGCCTGGGTGCTAGGGTCATTCACGCCCCTCGGGGCATTGCCTCGCGGGGTCTTGGAGCCTCCAGTAAACCCAATAACAGGGAACTCCGAGGTCGAAGGGTCTACCACGGGGCATCCTCGTCCATCCCAACATCACCGTCGGGGGCCGTTGCCACTAAGGAGCGACCCTCTTGTGTAGGCGCACTCGCCGCAGAAAGGTCCGTCCCACCTGGGGCGGCCTCCCGGGACACAACTACCCCCTCAGACCAGTGGCTCACCTATCGGCCTTCAGCTTCGGCCTCCATCGCTGCAACGACATTCGGACCTTGTTGGGTGTCATCTGCTTCACTCTCTTCGACGGGCGACAGGAGCGTGCACTACAAAAAAAGACACACCCATGACATTATGGCCCGAATGCATTTTTTCTATCATGGTTATGACATTTCTATGACGATTATTATGACAAAAACACGTTTCATCATAGATGTGGTGGGCTCCTACTTCCATGACAAAAAATCATGACAAAAAATGGGCGGGCCGGGGATGCACCTGCATGATATTCTTTGGGCCGTCCATGACATAAAAAATCATGGTAGAAGTAAGGGCGAGGAAATTTTCACGGAGTTCCCGGTTATGGTGGGTTGTCGGGGCTGAGCGATACAGTGGCTTGCGCGTTTCTCTCGTACGGGCGATTGTGTGAGCTGCTCACTAACTGAAGCCGAGCGAGGCATTCGCTTACTGAACCCGAGCGATCGATCGAGCCCACTACGTACTGAAGCCGATCGATTCCTTCGCTGCTAACGGGACTCATGATTCCTTCGCTGGTGCTGCTAACTGAACCCAATCGATCGATCGCTGCTGTGCTTATACTGAACCCAATCGAGCCCCCGTGCGAGACGTAGCCACCCGGTGTGTCGGGTTGCCTCTCGATTAACAATGCATGTTGCTGCCACGTGCACGATACGTAGAATGATTCAAGACATGGTGAGTCGACCTAGCCGGTTGGTTGGCTGTGAATGGACAGTTCCTGGTGGGGGTTGGATGAACAAGACCCCAGCCGTGTGTAGGCGGTTCCCGCTGGATGAACAGGACCCCGAGGAGGCCGCCACACACCCTAGCCGGTTGGGGGTGGATGAATAGGACCCCGTGGAGGTTGGTTGAACAGTAGCCGGTGGAGCCTGGATGAACAGTGGCTCATGGATGAATAGTGCTGGTGGAGGATGGAGGAAGTCGATGGTGGATGAACAGTAGCCCGTGGAGTCCCGTTTTGCGGTACGCCACACCCCTCCCGATGAATAGGAACCCATTTCAACCGTAGGCTGTTGGAGAGAAGTCTGTTTCCTCCGTTTTGCGGTATGCCACACTGCTCCCGATGAACAGGACCTTGTTTTGACCGTAGGCGGTTGGAGAGAAGTCTGTTTCCTTCGTTTTGCGATACACCAGACCCCTTTCGATGAACAAGATCCCATTTCGATCGTAGCCGGTCGAACAGAAGGTTGTTTCCTTTGTTCTACAGTATGCCAGACCCCATTTCAGCTGTTCCATCCAGGCCGGTTGGCTCCCGATGAACAAGACGTGTTTCGACCCAATCTCCTTGGCTCCCGATGAACACGACGCATTCCGACCCAGTTGGTTGCCTCCCGATGAAAATGATGTTGGTTCTCTATTCCGACCCAGCCGGTTGGCTCCAGATGAACAGGACGCCGTTGCTGCCGTCCGTATGTGCGATACGCGTTCGGGATCCCACCCGTATGTATGAATGTGGCCGTGTTTTTTCCATGTGGTTGTACGTACGTGTACACGATTTAGACGGGATTGCCTAAACTGCTACGTTGGGGGCTCTACTACGACTCGTGCTGCTACTTACTCGGCCATGGTTCATCATTACAGCGAGACCGATCGACCAGTATGTACGTACATGTTTGCGACCAGACAGATAACCGTACATACGCTTCGACCTGGTAGGTCCCAACTATCAGACGGATAAGGACACACATCCTTGCGTGCGAAGATATAGCTGGTGGGTCCCAGTTGTCATGACGAGGAATCATATTTTTTTTGTGTAATAAGGAGGCACTTCCTTGCATGCGAAGATGTAGCTAGTGGGTCCCAGTTGTCATGGGGAGGAAACATTTTTTTCCACTTAATAAGGAGGGACTTTCCTTGTGTGCGACCATGAACCTCGTGGGTCCCAACTATCAGCCTCTCTACATACAGTCCTCTTCCTATGACTCTCGTTTGTTGACCACACTGCGCCAAGCACAGCAAGGCAGTGGACGACGGTGAGGCCCCGGACAGGAACGACCCGGAGATGGGGAAGATGCGGTAGTGGAGTCGCAGCCGAAGAGGAGTACGAGATACGAGGGTTGACTGGTTCAGTTCGGCCTAGGGCTGCAGTCGGTGGAGAATAACAGGTGAAGGAAATATGCCATAGAGGCAATAATAAAGTTGTTATTTTATATTTCCTTGTTCATGATAAAGGTTTATTATTCATGCTAGAATTGTATTGATCGGAAAGTTAAATACATGTGTGGATAGATAAACAAATATCGTGTCCCTAGTATGCCTCTACTAGACTAGCTCGTTGATCAAAGATGGTTAAGGTTTCCTAACCATAGATATGTGTTGTCATTTGATAACGGGATCACATCATTAGGAGAATGATGCGATGGACAAGACCCACCCGTTAGCTTAGCATAATGATCATTCAGTTTATTGCTATTGCTTTCTTCATGTCAAATACATATTCCTCCGACTATGAGATTATGCAACTCCCGAATACTGGAGGAATGCCTTGTGTGCTATCAAATGTCACAACGTAACTGGGTGATCATAAAGATGCTCTATAGATATCTCCGAAGATTTTTGTTGAGTTGGCATAGATCGAGATTAGGATTTGTCACTCCGACTATCGGAGAGGTATCTCTGGGCCCTCTCGGTAATACACATCATAAGCTTGCAAGCAAATGACTAAGGAGTTAGTCACGAGGTGATATATTATGGAATGAGTAAAGAGACTTGCCGGTAATGAGATTGAACTAGGTATGAAGATACCGACGATCGAATCTCGGGCAAGTAACATACCGATGGACAAAGGGAATTACGTATGTTGTCATAACTGTTCGACCGATAAAGATCTTCGTAGAATATGTAGGAGTCAATATGGGCATATAGGTCCCGCTATTGGTTATTGACCGGAGAGGTGTCTCGGTCATGTCTACATAGTTCTCGAACCCATAGGGTCCGCACGCTTAACGTTCAATGACGATATAGTATTATATGAGTTATGTGATTTGGTGGCCGAATATTGTTCGGAGTCCCGGATGAGATCACGGACATGACGAGGAGTCTTGAAATGGTCGAGAGGTAAAGATTGATATATAGGACGATGATATTCGGACATCGGAAGTGTTTCGGAGGTACCGGGTACTTATCGGGTCATCGGAAGGGGTTCCAGGCACCCTCGGCAAAAGATATGGGCCTTATGGGCCAAGAGGGGAAACGCACCTGCCACAAGAGGCTGGTGCGGCCCCCATATGGGCCGGCCTAAGGAGGAGAAGGAAAGGGGAGAAGGGAAAGGAAAGTGTGGATTAGGATTCCCACTTCCTTCCCTCTCCCCCCTCTTTCCTTACCCCTTGGGGAAACATGGCAGGGGGGCGCAAGGCAAGGCAAGGCCCCTAGGGGGCCGGCGGCCAGCCCTAGGGCACGCCTTGGCCTCTTCCCTCCCCCTCCCACCTATATATATGTGGGAGGGGGCGCATAGCACACCTCAGACAATTGTTAGTCATGTGTGGCGCCCCCCTCCAACGTTTACACCCTCGGTCATATTTCGTAGTGCTTAGGCAAAGCCCTGCAGAGATCACTTCACCATCACCGTCACCACGCCGTCGTGCTGACGGAACTCATCTACTACCTCGATGTCTTGCTGGATCAAGAAGGCGAGGGACGTCACCGAGCTGAACGTGCGCAGAACACGGAGGTGCCGTGCATTTAGTACTTGATCGGTTGAAGCGTGAAGAAGTTCGACTACATCAACCGTGTTGTGAAACGCTTCCGCTTATGGTCTACGAGGGTACGTAGACACACTCTCCCCCTCATTGCTATGCATCTCCATGGATAGATCATTGCGTGTGCGTAGAATTTTTTTTGTTTTCCATGCAACGATTCCCAACAACAGGAGGGGTCGAGGGGTGGAGGGATAGCCAGGCCGGCGGTGGAGTAGCGCTTAGTAGCGAGGCATGCCAAGCAGTGGCGCAGGCCGCCGGAGGCGGGTAAAGGAGGTCCCGCCGGCGCTAGAAGAAGAAGACGAGAGATTGAAGATGCATGCCGGCCATTGGATGTACATCCAACGACTACAGATGTCAGAATCATTTTGTTGACTAATTAGACAACGCCTTCCGTAGGCGACCTAATGGCCCACATGTCAGGCTCCTTGTGTGCGAAGATATAGCTGGTGGGTCCTAGCTGTCAGGGGGAGGAATAATTTTTTCCCATAATAAGGAGGTACTTCCTTGCGTGCGAAGATGTAGCTGCTGGGTCCCAGCTGTCAGGGAGAGGAAACATTTTTTTCGTGTAATAAGGACGCACTTCCTTGCATGTGAAGATGTAGCTGGTGGGTCCAAACTGTCAGGGGGAGGAATAATATTTTTCCCACATAATAAGGAGCCAATTGCATGCGTGCGTCCATCAATAGGTGCGTCCCAACTGGCAGCCTCTCCATGTACTGTCCTCCTGCGATGACTCTTGTTTGTTGACCACGTTAACCATGCGGCGCCGAGTGCACCAAGGCGGTGGACGACGGAGAGGCCCCGTACAGGAACGACCCGAAGATGGGAAGATGCGGCAGTGGAGTCGCAGACGAAGAGGAGTACGAGGGTTAACTGGTTCTAGTGCGGCATGGGGCTGCAGTCAGTGGAGAATAACAGGAGGTGTGGAGGGGTGGAGGGATAGCCTTGTCGGCGGTGGGGTAGCGCTTCACAACGATGCGTGCTAAGTAGAGCCGCTAGCCGCCGGAGGCTGGAGCAGGACTGTCAGCCTCTCCATGTACTGTCCTCCCCCGATGACTC
This sequence comes from Thinopyrum obtusiflorum, assembly GCA_036873465.1. NCBI lineage: Eukaryota > Viridiplantae > Streptophyta > Magnoliopsida > Poales > Poaceae > Thinopyrum > Thinopyrum obtusiflorum. The sequence goes on along the minus strand of JAAAWM010012182.1, from coordinate 136,580 downwards.
TCGTTTGTTGACCACGTTGACTATGCAGCACCGAGCGTGATGTCGCTTGAACTACGTCGGTATTTCCCCAAAGAGGAAGGGATGATGCAGCACAACTACGGTAGGTATTTCCCTCAATTATGAAACCAAGGTATCAATCCAGTAGGAGAACCAAGCAACCCTATGTAAACGGTACCTGCACACAAATAACAAATACTTGCAACCCGACGATTAGGAGGGGTTGTGAATCCCTCCATGGATTACGGTGCCAGAAATTGTCAAGTTGACGGGATAAAAATTGTGTAGATTGGATAAATAGATCTTGATAAAATGAGAAATAAAATAAATAGCAAAAAAGTGCAGCAAGGTATTTTTGGGTTTTTGGAATAATATATCTAAAATTAAAAGCAAACAAAAATAGATCTCAAAGCAAATATGATAAAGAATAGACCCGGGGGCGTAGATTTCAGTAGTGGCTTCTCTCGAGAAAAATAGCATACGGCGGGTAAACAAATTACTGTTGGGCAATTGATAAAACTTCAAATAATTATGACGATATCTAGGCAATGATCATTATATAGGCATCACGTCCAAGATTAGTAGACCGACTCCTGACTGCATCTACTACTATTACTCCACACATCGACCGCTATCCAGCTTGCATCTAGTGTATTATGTTCATGAAAAAACGGAGTAATGCAATAAGAATGATGACATGATGTAGACAAGATCGATTCATGTAGGAATAGACCCCATCTTGTTATGCTTAATAGCAACGATCAATACGTGTCTTGCTGCCCCTTCTGTCACTGGGAAAGAACACCGCACAACCAAACCCATCACAAAGCACCTCTTCCCATGGCAAGAAAAATCGATCTAGTCTAACTAAACCAAAGATTCGAAGAAGAAATACGAGGCTATAAGTAATCATGCATATAAGAGATCAAAGAAACTCAAATAACTTTCATGGATAAATAGATCTGATCATAAACTCAAAGTTTATCGGATCCCAACAAACACACCGCAAAAAGAGTTACATCAAATAGATCTCCAAGAGACCATTGTATTGAGAATCAAAAGAGAGAGAGAGGAAGCCATCTAGCTACTAACTACGAACCCATAGGTCTACAATGAACTACTCACGCATCATCGTAGAGGCACCAATGAGGATGATGAACCCCTCCGTGATGGTGTCTACATTGGATCTGGTGGTTCTGGAACTTTCAGCGGCTGGAATTGTGTTTTGTCGACTCCCCTAGGGATTTTGGATTTTCAGGGTATTTATAGAGCAAAGAGGCGGTGCGGGAGGTGGCCGAGGTGGGCACAACCCACCAGGGCGCACCTGGGCCCCCAGGCGTGCCTAGGTGGGTTGTGCTCCCCTTGAAGCCCCTCTGGTACTTCCTTGGCCCAACAGGTGTCTTCTGGTCCAGAAAAAATCTCCAAAAAGTTTTGCTATGTTTGGACTCCGTTTGGTATTGATTTTCTGTGAAGTAAAAAACAAGCAAAAAAACAGGAACTGGCATTGGGCACTATGTCAATAGGTTAGTCCCAAAAAAAGATATAAAGTTGCTATAAAATGATTGTAAAACATCCAAGAATGATAATATAACATCATGGAACAAGCAAAAATTATAGATACGTTGGAGACGTATCAGCATCCCCAAGCTTAATGCCTACTCGTCCTCGAGTAGGTAAATGATAAAAACAGAATTTTCGATGTGGAATGCTGCCTAACATGTTCATCACATATTCTTTTCTTTTGTAGCATGGACATTTGGACTTTTATATGATTCAAAGCAATAGTCTAGTTTTGACATGAAGATTTCAATACTCAAGCATATCAACAAGCAACCATGTCTTTCAAAATATCAACACTAAAGCAAGTTATCCCTAGCCCATTATGCTCAATCATTGATCCATTCATGAAACACACTCGCATATTAGCTACACCCAATGCTCAAGTACGATCATAGTGCCCCTTAGTTGGTGCCTTATAAGAGAACATGGAGACTGAAATAAAAATAAAAATTGCATAAAGTAAATAGAAAGGCCCTTCGCAGAGGAAGTAGGGATTTGTAGAGGTGCCAGAGCTCAAAGCGAAAAAATAGAGATAAAACATTTTGGGTGGCATGCTTTTCCTGTCAATGAAAATGATCGAGTAGTTCCCAATGCTTTCCATGATAGATATATCATAGGCGGTTCCCAAACAGAAAATAAAGTTTATTCCTTTTTCCACCATACTTTCACATTCCACGGCTAGCCGTATCCACAGGTGCCGTCCATACCAACATTTTCCAAGGAATTTATTATTTGACAACCTAAAGTAAATTCATTTTTCATTTCGGGACTGGGCATCCCTAATACCTTTGCCGTATTCTTTCAATGACAAGTGAATAAACACTCATCTTGAGAATAACACATCTAGCATGGAAAAATATCAGCCACCCCCTACCGTTTCATTAGCGGTATGAGTACACAAAAAGGAAAATTTATTTTGAAAATTAGAGATGGCACATACAAATTTGCTTAGAACGGCTTTAAGGATTTTGGATGCACAAGTAGTATTCCTACTTAGTACAAGTGAAGGCTAGAAAAAAGATTGAGAAGCATCTAACCAAGAAACAAAAAATCTCATAAGCGAGCATTAAGCATAACTAACACCGAATAATGCACCACAAGTAGGATGTAATTTCATTGCATAACTATTGACTTTCATGCTTGCATTGGGAATTACAAACCTTAACACCAATATTCTTACTAAAGCACAATTACTCACCAACATGACTCACATATCACTATCATCATATCACAAAACTATTACAAAGAATCAAGTTTATTTTGTCCAATGATCTTCATGAAAGTTTTTATTATATCCCTCTTGAATATCTATCACTTTGGGACTAGTTTCATATGTTGCTTTTGATAGCTCAAACTAATCTAAGTGAAGAACATGGGCATGAAAATTTTCGTCTCTCAAAATAATATAAGTGAAGCATGAAAGAATTTCTTCGAAAATTACTAACTCTTAAATAAATCTAAGTGAAGCATCAGAGCATTTCTTCAAAAATATTAAAGCACACCGTGCTCAAAAAGATATAAGTGAAGCACTAAAGCAATTCCATAGCTCAAAAAATTTAAGTGAAGCACATAGAGCAATTCTAACAAATCATAGCATAATTTTGGCTCTATCAAATAGGTGTGTTCAGCGAGGATACTTGACATAAAACAAAAGGCAAAACAACCAAAGACTCATATAATACAAGATGCTCCAAGCAAAACTCATGATATATGACGAATAAAAATATAGCTTCAAGTAAAATACCGATGGTCGTTAGAAGAAAGAGGGGATGCCACTCGGGGCATCCCCAAGGTTAGCTGCTTGTTTCTCCTTGAATATTGCCTTGGGGTGCCATGGGCATCCCCAAGCTTAGGCTCTTCTTACTCCTTATTCCTTCATCCATCGTGATCTCACCCAAAACTTGAAAACTTCAATCACACAAAACTCAACAAAACCTTCGTGTGATCCGATCCGTTAGTATAAGAAAACCAATTTTTACTTTAAATACTGTAGAAAACCCATTCAAATTTTGTTATTGCATTATATCTACTGTATTCTAACTTTGCCATGGCTTATACCCACCGATACAACCCATAGATTCACCAAAATAAGCACAATGCAACGAAAATAGAATCTGTCAAAAATTGAACAGTCTGTAAAGCCTCAAATTTTACTCATACTTATGTAACTACACAAATTCTTAAATATTAGGAAAACATAGGCAATTTGTATATCAATCTTGTGTAAAAAATTGAGAATTTTTCGTTGCTTCTGTGAATCTCGACAATTATTTTATTGGACGCAAGAGTTTCTGTTTTTCAACAAGATCAAATCAACTATCACCAAAGCTATCCCAAAGGCTTTACTTGGCACAAACACTAATTAAAACATAAAAAACACAATCATAACAGAGGCATAATTGTGCAAACACTCAAGAATAGAATGAAAAAGGCAAAAATAAATTTTATTCATTGGGTTGCCTCCCAACAAGCGCTATCGTTTTATGCCCCTAGCTAGGCATAATGCATAGATCTAAGTGTTGTCATCTTTAGTTTCCAATTCCTCAATCACACGACCAATATTCTCCCAAGATTTAGCATATAGATTTTCAATAACAATACTCCTAGGAATGAGATTGAAAAAATCATTCTTGCAAGTAGGGTTTCTCACAACTTCAACAAAGTCGGGGTGAGTACTAATCATCTTAAGATCTTCTTTGTTATTATTAGAAGTTGCACCCTTATTATTAGTGACTTGAGTAGTCTTGCTAATTTTTATGGGAGTCTTTTCAATGGTTTTAGCAGAAGCAAAAGCCGAGCTCAAATTATAGAAAATTTCTTCTAACTTATCAATCCGAGAAGGAGTTTCTTCAATTCTTTCGTGAATTACGGTTCCTTTTTCCTTTAGCAAGTTAAGAACCTCACCCGGGTTTGACCCAATTTTACTAGCAAGATTATGCATCTTTTTATCCAAGTTTTCAACATGTTCTTCGGTAAGCATTTTCTTTTCAATAACATCTAGCCTTTGCATAACATGCTCAAGTGTTAAAGCAGTTTCATTGATAGTAAGAGGTGGTGAACCTACTAGATTTCCCATAGCATTAAAAGCATCTAGTGAAGTACACTGTCGGTGGAAACGACACCTATGGGATCACAGGGCGCGGATCCCTTCTGCTACGGTTGGCGGGCGCGGGGCTGTGCAAAGAGCGGGTCGGGAAGATGAACGCGGGGGTTTATCCAGGTTCGGGCCGCAAGTGTGCGTAATACCCTACTCCTGCTTTGGTGTATATCTGAGTGTTCTTGAACTAGCTACAGAGGGTAACTTGTCCAAAAGATCCGAATCCCTCTCCTGGACGCCTCGGGCCTCCTTTTATAGGTAAAAGGGGTTGCCACAGTGGCACACAGGAGGTGGAAAGGTGTGCAGTAGATGAGTCTATCCTTGGGCGCCGTGGGACAAAACGCATTAAATGCGCTGCTGACGTGCCCCTCTTGCTTTATTGGGGACGGCGGGGAAGCTCGTCCCAGCTGTCGCCGCTTTGCTTGGCCCCAACGCGCGTTCAGGCCGTGTGGCGCCATGTAGGCAGGCAGTTGAGCTGGTGCGGTGGCAGGGCTTTCACGAAGGTCTGCATGTCTCCACGCAGGTGTCTGCTGAGTCGGTGTAGAGGCCGCTCGTCGCCACGCAGGTGCCTGCTCAGCTGGTTGAGCTGGCAGCTGCATGGGGGAGGATGGCGGTGAAGCTTTGGCAGGCTTGGGCCTGGTAGTGGCCCTGCTGATGTCCCCGGCAAGGATCTTGCCGGGGGCTCGGCAAGGGTCTTGCCGTGACGTCGCGGTCGTCCCCGGCAAGGTGCTTGCCGGGGGTCTTGTGGATTTCCTCGGCTAGGGTCCTGCCGAGGATCGTCGTCTTCTGGTCCTCATTTGATCTTTACAAAGATCTGTATGCCGCCATGGAAGTGCCTCCCGAGCCTTGGTTCCAATGTGGTTGATGGCATTGGAAACTTTGGGCTCAAGGAAGGCGCACTCCACTGGCGTCAGGCAAGTGCCCCGGCAAGGCTCTTGCCGGGGCTGCGGGGGCTGCCCCGGCAAGGATCTTGTCGGGGGGTTGCCCACCTTGCACTCTTGCTCTTTGTGTTTCTGGTCTTGGCGTCTCCTCCGGCTCCCCTCCTTTGCCCTGCGAAGTGTGGCCGTGGCGCGTGGCTCTGACTGCCCCCCCCCCCCCCCCCCCCCCCCCCCCCCCCCCCCCCCCCCCCCCCCCCCCCCCCCCCCCCCCCCCCCCCCCCCCCCCCCCCCCCCCCCCCCCCCCCCCCCCCCCCCCCCCCCCCCCCCCCCCCCCCCCCCCCCCCCCCCCCCCCCCCCCCCCCCCCCCCCCCCCCCCCCCCCCCCCCCCCCCCCCCCCCCCCCCCCCCCCCCCCCCCCCCCCCCCCCCCCCCCCCCCCCCCCCCCCCCCCCCCCCCCCCCCCCCCCCCCCCCCCCCCCCCCCCCCCCCCCCCCCCCCCCCCCCCCCCCCCCCCCCCCCCCCCCCCCCCCCCCCCCCCCCCCCCCCCCCCCCCCCCCCCCCCCCCCCCCCCCCCCCCCCCCCCCCCCCCCCCCCCCCCCCCCCCCCCCCCCCCCCCCCCCCCCCCCCCCCCCCCCCCCCCCCCCCCCCCCCCCCCCCCCCCCCCCCCCCCCCCCCCCCCCCCCCCCCCCCCCCCCCCCCCCCCCCCCCCCCCCCCCCCCCCCCCCCCCCCCCCCCCCCCCCCCCCCCCCCCCCCCCCCCCCCCCCCCCCCCCCCCCCCCCCCCCCCCCCCCCCCCCCCCCCCCCCCCCCCCCCCCCCCCCCCCCCCCCCCCCCCCCCCCCCCCCCCCCCCCCCCCCCCCCCCCCCCCCCCCCCCCCCCCCCCCCCCCCCCCCCCCCCCCCCCCCCCCCCCCCCCCCCCCCCCCCCCCCCCCCCCCCCCCCCCCCCCCCCCCCCCCCCCCCCCCCCCCCCCCCCCCCCCCCCCCCCCCCCCCCCCCCCCCCCCCCCCCCCCCCCCCCCCCCCCCCCCCCCCCCCCCCCCCCCCCCCCCCCCCCCCCCCCCCCCCCCCCCCCCCCCCCCCCCCCCCCCCCCCCCCCCCCCCCCCCCCCCCCCCCCCCCCCCCCCCCCCCCCCCCCCCCCCCCCCCCCCCCCCCCCCCCCCCCCCCCCCCCCCCCCCCCCCCCCCCCCCCCCCCCCCCCCCCCCCCCCCCCCCCCCCCCCCCCCCCCCCCCCCCCCCCCCCCCCCCCCCCCCCCCCCCCCCCCCCCCCCCCCCCCCCCCCCCCCCCCCCCCCCCCCCCCCCCCCCCCCCCCCCCCCCCCCCCCCCCCCCCCCCCCCCCCCCCCCCCCCCCCCCCCCCCCCCCCCCCCCCCCCCCCCCCCCCCCCCCCCCCCCCCCCCCCCCCCCCCCCCCCCCCCCCCCCCCCCCCCCCCCCCCCCCCCCCCCCCCCCCCCCCCCCCCCCCCCCCCCCCCCCCCCCCCCCCCCCCCCCCCCCCCCCCCCCCCCCCCCCCCCCCCCCCCCCCCCCCCCCCCCCCCCCCCCCCCCCCCCCCCCCCCCCCCCCCCCCCCCCCCCCCCCCCCCCCCCCCCCCCCCCCCCCCCCCCCCCCCCCCCCCCCCCCCCCCCCCCCCCCCCCCCCCCCCCCCCCCCCCCCCCCCCCCCCCCCCCCCCCCCCCCCCCCCCCCCCCCCCCCCCCCCCCCCCCCCCCCCCCCCCCCCCCCCCCCCCCCCCCCCCCCCCCCCCCCCCCTGGGTTAGCGGGCTGTAAATGGGCTATATGCGAATAGGCCGTTAACAGGCTTTCCGTGGGCCGGGCCGCCACCTTTTGACCAAGTCAAACGGGCTGGCCTTTTCACAGGAATGGGCCTCTGTTGGGCCATGCCACGTGTCGACGTATCATAGGCGCTTTTGGTCCAATGAGTGGATGACATCTGTCCCAACGGTGAGCCGACACGTGTTTCCTCCAGCCAATGATGATTTTACACGTGGAAAATCCCCATTGGTCGGGGCTGTTAATGGGTTATCGGATCCAAAACCGGACCCGATAGCTTAACGGCGTTCCGTTATGGTGGATGCCACGTGTCGGTCACCCTTGACGAAAGCACTTCTGTGACGCGGGATTTATCATCATGGAAGTGGACACTTCCGTGATGATAATTTTGGTAATGTCATGGAACACTTCTACGACAGCACAGGTATGACTGTCTTGATTCTGTCATAAATTTGTCATGGATGTACATGCATGACAGAAAACGTGACCTACTGTGACAAACACGTATCATCACGGAAGTGTTTTTTTTTGTAGTGAAAGTAACTAAGCAGAGATCAATATGTGAAAAGCTCGTAGGCATTGGATCGGTGATGGATAATTATGTCGGATGTGGTTCCTCATGTAACAGTCATAACATAGGGTGACACAGAACTAGCTCCAATTCATCAATGTAATGTAGGCATGTATTCCGAATATAGTCATACGTGCTTATGGGAAAGAACTTGCATGACATCTTTTGTCCTACCCTCCCGTGGCAGCGGGGTCCTAGTGGAAACTAAGGGATATTAAGGCCTCCTTTTAATAGAGTACCGGAGCAAAGCATTAACACATAGTGAATACATGAACTCCTCAAACTATGGTCATCACCCCCCCCCCCCCCCCCCCCCCCCCCCCCCCCCCCCCCCCCCCCCCCCCCCCCCCCCCCCCCCCCCCCCCCCCCCCCCCCCCCCCCCCCCCCCCCCCCCCCCCCCCCCCCCCCCCCCCCCCCCCCCCCCCCCCCCCCCCCCCCCCCCCCCCCCCCCCCCCCCCCCCCCCCCCCCCCCCCCCCCCCCCCCCCCCCCCCCCCCCCCCCCCCCCCCCCCCCCCCCCCCCCCCCCCCCCCCCCCCCCCCCCCCCCCCCCCCCCCCCCCCCCCCCCCCCCCCCCCCCCCCCCCCCCCCCCCCCCCCCCCCCCCCCCCCCCCCCCCCCCCCCCCCCCCCCCCCCCCCCCCCCCCCCCCCCCCCCCCCCCCCCCCCCCCCCCCCCCCCCCCCCCCCCCCCCCCCCCCCCCCCCCCCCCCCCCCCCCCCCCCCCCCCCCCCCCCCCCCCCCCCCCCCCCCCCCCCCCCCCCCCCCCCCCCCCCCCCCCCCCCCCCCCCCCCCCCCCCCCCCCCCCCCCCCCCCCCCCCCCCCCCCCCCCCCCCCCCCCCCCCCCCCCCCCCCCCCCCCCCCCCCCCCCCCCCCCCCCCCCCCCCCCCCCCCCCCCCCCCCCCCCCCCCCCCCCCCCCCCCCCCCCCCCCCCCCCCCCCCCCCCCCCCCCCCCCCCCCCCCCCCCCCCCCCCCCCCCCCCCCCCCCCCCCCCCCCCCCCCCCCCCCCCCCCCCCCCCCCCCCCCCCCCCCCCCCCCCCCCCCCCCCCCCCCCCCCCCCCCCCCCCCCCCCCCCCCCCCCCCCCCCCCCCCCCCCCCCCCCCCCCCCCCCCCCCCCCCCCCCCCCCCCCCCCCCCCCCCCCCCCCCCCCCCCCCCCCCCCCCCCCCCCCCCCCCCCCCCCCCCCCCCCCCCCCCCCCCCCCCCCCCCCCCCCCCCCCCCCCCCCCCCCCCCCCCCCCCCCCCCCCCCCCCCCCCCCCCCCCCCCCCCCCCCCCCCCCCCCCCCCCCCCCCCCCCCCCCCCCCCCCCCCCCCCCCCCCCCCCCCCCCCCCCCCCCCCCCCCCCCCCCCCCCCCCCCCCCCCCCCCCCCCCCCCCCCCCCCCCCCCCCCCCCCCCCCCCCCCCCCCCCCCCCCCCCCCCCCCCCCCCCCCCCCCCCCCCCCCCCCCCCCCCCCCCCCCCCCCCCCCCCCCCCCCCCCCCCCCCCCCCCCCCCCCCCCCCCCCCCCCCCCCCCCCCCCCCCCCCCCCCCCCCCCCCCCCCCCCCCCCCCCCCCCCCCCCCCCCCCCCCCCCCCCCCCCCCCCCCCCCCCCCCCCCCCCCCCCCCCCCCCCCCCCCCCCCCCCCCCCCCCCCCCCCCCCCCCCCCCCCCCCCCCCCCCCCCCCCCCCCCCCCCCCCCCCCCCCCCCCCCCCCCCCCCCCCCCCCCCCCCCCCCCCCCCCCCCCCCCCCCCCCCCCCCCCCCCCCCCCCCCCCCCCCCCCCCCCCCCCCCCCCCCCCCCCCCCCCCCCCCCCCCCCCCCCCCCCCCCCCCCCCCCCCCCCCCCCCCCCCCCCCCCCCCCCCCCCCCCCCCCCCCCCCCCCCCCCCCCCCCCCCCCCCCCCCCCCCCCCCCCCCCCCCCCCCCCCCCCCCCCCCCCCCCCCCCCCCCCCCCCCCCCCCCCCCCCCCCCCCCCCCCCCCCCCCCCCCCCCCCCCCCCCCCCCCCCCCCCCCCCCCCCCCCCCCCCCCCCCCCCCCCCCCCCCCCCCCCCCCCCCCCCCCCCCCCCCCCCCCCCCCCCCCCCCCCCCCCCCCCCCCCCCCCCCCCCCCCCCCCCCCCCCCCCCCCCCCCCCCCCCCCCCCCCCCCCCCCCCCCCCCCCCCCCCCCCCCCCCCCCCCCCCCCCCCCCCCCCCCCCCCCCCCCCCCCCCCCCCCCCCCCCCCCCCCCCCCCCCCCCCCCCCCCCCCCCCCCCCCCCCCCCCCCCCCCCCCCCCCCCCCCCCCCCCCCCCCCCCCCCCCCCCCCCCCCCCCCCCCCCCCCCCCCCCCCCCCCCCCCCCCCCCCCCCCCCCCCCCCCCCCCCCCCCCCCCCCCCCCCCCCCCCCCCCCCCCCCCCCCCCCCCCCCCCCCCCCCCCCCCCCCCCCCCCCCCCCCCCCCCCCCCCCCCCCCCCCCCCCCCCCCCCCCCCCCCCCCCCCCCCCCCCCCCCCCCCCCCCCCCCCCCCCCCCCCCCCCCCCCCCCCCCCCCCCCCCCCCCCCCCCCCCCCCCCCCCCCCCCCCCCCCCCCCCCCCCCCCCCCCCCCCCCCCCCCCCCCCCCCCCCCCCCCCCCCCCCCCCCCCCCCCCCCCCCCCCCCCCCCCCCCCCCCCCCCCCCCCCCCCCCCCCCCCCCCCCCCCCCCCCCCCCCCCCCCCCCCCCCCCCCCCCCCCCCCCCCCCCCCCCCCCCCCCCCCCCCCCCCCCCCCCCCCCCCCCCCCCCCCCCCCCCCCCCCCCCCCCCCCCCCCCCCCCCCCCCCCCCCCCCCCCCCCCCCCCCCCCCCCCCCCCCCCCCCCCCCCCCCCCCCCCCCCCCCCCCCCCCCCCCCCCCCCCCCCCCCCCCCCCCCCCCCCCCCCCCCCCCCCCCCCCCCCCCCCCCCCCCCCCCCCCCCCCCCCCCCCCCCCCCCCCCCCCCCCCCCCCCCCCCCCCCCCCCCCCCCCCCCCCCCCCCCCCCCCCCCCCCCCCCCCCCCCCCCCCCCCCCCCCCCCCCCCCCCCCCCCCCCCCCCCCCCCCCCCCCCCCCCCCCCCCCCCCCCCCCCCCCCCCCCCCCCCCCCCCCCCCCCCCCCCCCCCCCCCCCCCCCCCCCCCCCCCCCCCCCCCCCCCCCCCCCCCCCCCCCCCCCCCCCCCCCCCCCCCCCCCCCCCCCCCCCCCCCCCCCCCCCCCCCCCCCCCCCCCCCCCCCCCCCCCCCCCCCCCCCCCCCCCCCCCCCCCCCCCCCCCCCCCCCCCCCCCCCCCCCCCCCCCCCCCCCCCCCCCCCCCCCCCCCCCCCCCCCCCCCCCCCCCCCCCCCCCCCCCCCCCCCCCCCCCCCCCCCCCCCCCCCCCCCCCCCCCCCCCCCCCCCCCCCCCCCCCCCCCCCCCCCCCCCCCCCCCCCCCCCCCCCCCCCCCCCCCCCCCCCCCCCCCCCCCCCCCCCCCCCCCCCCCCCCCCCCCCCCCCCCCCCCCCCCCCCCCCCCCCCCCCCCCCCCCCCCCCCCCCCCCCCCCCCCCCCCCCCCCCCCCCCCCCCCCCCCCCCCCCCCCCCCCCCCCCCCCCCCCCCCCCCCCCCCCCCCCCCCCCCCCCCCCCCCCCCCCCCCCCCCCCCCCCCCCCCCCCCCCCCCCCCCCCCCCCCCCCCCCCCCCCCCCCCCCCCCCCCCCCCCCCCCCCCCCCCCCCCCCCCCCCCCCCCCCCCCCCCCCCCCCCCCCCCCCCCCCCCCCCCCCCCCCCCCCCCCCCCCCCCCCCCCCCCCCCCCCCCCCCCCCCCCCCCCCCCCCCCCCCCCCCCCCCCCCCCCCCCCCCCCCCCCCCCCCCCCCCCCCCCCCCCCCCCCCCCCCCCCCCCCCCCCCCCCCCCCCCCCCCCCCCCCCCCCCCCCCCCCCCCCCCCCCCCCCCCCCCCCCCCCCCCCCCCCCCCCCCCCCCCCCCCCCCCCCCCCCCCCCCCCCCCCCCCCCCCCCCCCCCCCCCCCCCCCCCCCCCCCCCCCCCCCCCCCCCCCCCCCCCCCCCCCCCCCCCCCCCCCCCCCCCCCCCAAATCTCCTCCACTACAAGAAATCTCGTCCCGAGATTTAAGTGGGGAAGAAAAGGGTAACTTAGGGAGAACTGACCTTTGCAAGGTCGAATAACTGGTGATTAACTCAAGGGATGTGGCAAAAATATCTCTCGAATTGAAACTCAGGGAATTCATCGAGAGCAGGTATGAAGGTACAATAAGAAGTATCAATCGAATGGACATTTTGATCGATACCTGAACCAAGTGTGAACAGGGGTTCAGGGTATCGGGAGTAGATCAACTCTCAAGGGGTGGCTCATGACAACACACAAATCAAGAGTAACAGAAATTTCGAAATCAAAGATGTAGAGAAGAGTCAGGTTCCGATCCTATGGAACTGTGGTGAGTGTCGATCGAGATTAGGGAGGACGGTGATATATTACCGGTCTTGGCAACAAGGTATGTCAGAAAGTTGCCTGTCAGTTATGTTGGTAGCAACGTCGGTACCAAGGGCGAGGGACGAAGAGAACCATTTTCCTGCTCGTTGAACGAGGCGGACCAATAGGCAAAGTTCTCGTCCATCGGTGGTTACCGGAATATCATCAACAATATTAACAGCGTCTCACCGACAAGATTGTACATCGGGGTGTTGTCATAAGCAGGGAATTATTTCTGCTTATTTATATAGATCACAAGAAAGGTTAAACAAAACAATGGAAAGGAAATATGATTATTAGATTAAACAGAACAATGGAAAGGAAAATGTGATTACACACCATAATTGGAAGTACATCCTTCCCAAGGAAAAACGGAGCAGGATGTACATGATAGGATAGCAAGTTCAAAAGTATTTAAACAAAGGGGCGAGCGAAGAATCATGATATTACCCATACAACGGTGTTTGGATAGGTGATCGGGAAACATTAGGCAGTATACTTCCAATGTTCTTGTCGATAATCAGAATACCGCAGTCATGCTTCGAGGTAGCATTAATATGATGTCAAGTAAAAGATTGGGATGTAGGGAATAACCAATCACAACCAGGTTTGTATTGGTCGAAAGTCAAGGATGTCATCGATGATAACACAAATCTTTGAAGAGCAAGGATGATAATTCTCACCATGAATTTAATTGATAACTTGGGACAAGTCAAAGATGGGTGATGATCACAACACATTTGTCGGAAGGCGCTATGAAGATGCCATCGAACAGTGACGACATCAACTGTAAGGAATGATGAGGCAAAAATTTTTATTGGAACCACTGATACGGCACAAGCCCGAAATCAAGCTTGTTGCTCGAGGTGATATGATAAGATGAGGAGGATCGACGTAAGCTTCGCTCCTCGTCGGAAGTTGCCCCGGCCATAAGGACCAGGTGGCACAGTTGAAAGTTGGATCGATAAAAAATATAACCGATCAGGATAGGGATGGCTTGAAGGATTATTGTACTTGTAAGCAATGAAAATTACTTAGAATTAAGGAATGGGAGTGCGGAATCGATTCACTTGCCGGGGTTCTCGAGTGACAATCATTTCAGAACCCGGGGAAAATTGGATTTGGTGATCAATGATAGTGGATGAAGAACTCATAAGAAATTACGTAGTACCTGTGATATCCTCGGGATACCAAGGTAATACTCGATGGTAATCCAAGATAGAGGTTGGACAGGTGAAATGATCTACAAAAGACAAGGGACTTCAACTTGTCCGAAAAAGAATGGGGTGTAGGGGTAGATATGGTCGGAACCATAATTACAACAGATCAACCCACAAATGCAGGATGAAATTATACCAAGGGTGAATTATTTTTGCGAGCAGCTCCCATGATTAGTTCTACATCGGTTCCATGGGCATGAATGCAAAAGTTCATGGTCGACTCCCACTTCTCCAATGCATAACCTTTCATTCACTTCTCGTCTTTGAAGAAGTTGTTGGGTTTGAAAATTTATCTGGCGAAACACCAGATGAGTATGACTCATAGAAGTTTCTGAGTTCTCGCAGATGACAGAAGCATAGATACAACCCATCGAGACGATTTTACGAATCCATACAACCATCATCCAAAGCAAGGGATGCGAGTTCGAAAGCAAAGTATCGAAGTCAAAGCAGATGATACGATTTGCCGGAGGTATTAAGTACCAAGGGAAGAGCTCACCAGATGTTTGAATAAGAAGGATACTGTCGGATATTAATCCAACAAAAGATCAGGTAGACGACAAAGGATCTGACGTGAGTAGCGGTAGTCAGCCAGAAGAAGAAACAAGGTAACGGCATCAGATTGTACAAATATCGGAATAATCCGACATTTTAAGTACAAAGGAGTTATGGTTCAGAAACAAAGGATCAGAAGCAAAAGCTCTGATAAAAATGAGTAGGCTGAATAGAACTAGATGAACAACTTTAGTGTTCCGTCTTGTATAGATCTCCACCCATGGTTACGTGACATGTCCTGGACAGTAGTCAGTCCCAAGTGAATAAGGAGAAGGAATGCACTACCTCTCCGTGCCATGCAAGCTGGGCGGATATACAGACGGTGAAAAGTAGAGAATGTTTTAGTGCCAAAGGCAATGACAACGGGGGAGGAACCGTTAAGGTTCTTAGAATAGAAAATAATTCGGTCGGATAATTGTCCACAAAAAGGAATCAAGTGATTCGTGAGAACTAGCGGGGTAAGGTTTTAGCAACTGGTTCCACCTGGGAGTCCTCCGAGAAAGGACGGGAGGCAAGCACATCAGATTAAGGAAATACTTGATTAACTCAAGTATAATATTCAGAGGGATCACAATTTCCATAGTGAGTAGTGACAGGTAGGTCACCTAGGCAAAAGGACAAGTAAATTGAACAGGCTTAGTTGGACCATCAACCAATGCTGGATTGTCCGAGGACCAGCTCATGTCCGGAATGGTGAATGAGCCGGAAGGTCGGATTTCTAGGAATCGGCGGATGATAGAAAGCGTTTGCAGCTGATTGAATCAAGGAACGCAAATGGTACTGACAAGGAATGTTAACGATATGCTAAACATCTGGAATTAACCATAATGCCAGCAAGCAAGAATTTCAGGAGTAGTAAGCTGCTGAGGATTCTCAGGAGATCAGATAATATTTCCAAGTGCTTTAGGAATCACAGAAACAACTGGGGATAAATGAATCCCCGGTAATGTGAGGAATTAACAGCAGTGCGAAAGAATTTGCAAAGCAGTAGGCTCAATGGATTTTCGAGTTAACGAAGAGTATTTCGAGGCATCTCGTACATAAAGGATTAACTGGGAGTGAAGATACAAACGACAAGGATGGTTAGTTATCCACGGGATTTTGTCGATGGTCAGGAACTGCAAAGTAGTGGCACAGGGTCTCGGCAACTTCGAGGAGTATCGTCGGAGTCTTCTGATGAACCAAGCGATCATCTGGCATGAGGGGCTCTCCGGGAAGAAGTGGTTACGAGAACCTAATACCAGAGTTAGTAAAATCCTTAACCCGAATAGATGAGAGATCAGAATCCCAGAGCATAGATGAGGAATAAAAGATAAAAGATCCTAATACCACCCAGTTGGCGACGTGGGCCCGTAAGCCACACAGCCAAGTTAGTAAAACAGTTTTGGACCACTAGACTCAACTTCGGCCAAGGAGTTGGGAAGGGGAATGCCTAAGGGCAGTCGGCTCTGATACCAACCTGTGGCGACCCCGGCTTAATCGTGCACTAATCATACACGCAAATGCACACGATCAAGCCCAGGACTCACTTGAAGATATCACAACACAACTCTAGAACATAAATAAAGTCATACAAGCTTTATATTACAAGCCAGGGCCTCGAGGGCTCGAATACATAAGCTCGCCCCCCCCCCCCCCCCCCCCCCCCCCCCCCCCCCCCCCCCCCCCCCCCCCCCCCCCCCCCCCCCCCCCCCCCCCCCCCCCCCCCCCCCCCCCCCCCCCCCCCCCCCCCCCCCCCCCCCCCCCCCCCCCCCCCCCCCCCCCCCCCCCCCCCCCCCCCCCCCCCCCCCCCCCCCCCCCCCCCCCCCCCCCCCCCCCCCCCCCCCCCCCCCCCCCCCCCCCCCCCCCCCCCCCCCCCCCCCCCCCCCCCCCCCCCCCCCCCCCCCCCCCCCCCCCCCCCCCCCCCCCCCCCCCCCCCCCCCCCCCCCCCCCCCCCCCCCCCCCCCCCCCCCCCCCCCCCCCCCCCCCCCCCCCCCCCCCCCCCCCCCCCCCCCCCCCCCCCCCCCCCCCCCCCCCCCCCCCCCCCCCCCCCCCCCCCCCCCCCCCCCCCCCCCCCCCCCCCCCCCCCCCCCCCCCCCCCCCCCCCCCCCCCCCCCCCCCCCCCCCCCCCCCCCCCCCCCCCCCCCCCCCCCCCCCCCCCCCCCCCCCCCCCCCCCCCCCCCCCCCCCCCCCCCCCCCCCCCCCCCCCCCCCCCCCCCCCCCCCCCCCCCCCCCCCCCCCCCCCCCCCCCCCCCCCCCCCCCCCCCCCCCCCCCCCCCCCCCCCCCCCCCCCCCCCCCCCCCCCCCCCCCCCCCCCCCCCCCCCCCCCCCCCCCCCCCCCCCCCCCCCCCCCCCCCCCCCCCCCCCCCCCCCCCCCCCCCCCCCCGAGGAACCGGAAGGGGGACGGTTTCACGTGCAGGTAGTTTGAGGTAGGTGACGGCTAGGGTGCAGTGCAGGGTTGTCTAAAGACCTGTCTAAACCAATTTAGTTATTTTAGGAATTGGTTTGGGTTTATTTTATTGAAGTTGAGCACTATTCATTTATCGAAAACAGGCCGAAAGTTCCATGTTCATCTAGCTATGGGCATCTGACAGGAGTACGGAGGGCGTATTTAGATTCGTATCGAAATTCTGAGCAACTTTCATATATAAATTATTTTCATCGGAGTTACGGATTAAAAGATATGATTTTCTAAAGATTAAAGGATTTTCTGAAATTTAATTAATTTTAGCAGAAATTGAATTATGACGTCAGCTTGATGTCATGCTGACATCAGCAAGTCAACGGGCGGCTGACCAGGGTCAAACCTGACATGTGGGTCCAGTGGGACCCACATGTCAGCCTCTGTTTGTTTATCAGTGGATAAAAACAATTAACAGGTTTAATTATCTAAGTGGGGCCCTTCTGTCAGTGTCACATTAACTTAACAAATTAACTTTTATTTTTAAAAGTGCTTAATTAGCCTAATTACCGAATGGGGCCCACATGTCATCCTCAGGGAGTGTACAGTAATCACGTTGACCGGGTCAACGTGGTCAACGGTGATACTGGGGCCCACTGGCAGCCTCTCAGGGGGTGGGCCCCACGTGGCCACGTCAGCGGCGTCGCCGGAATCGCGCCGGCGACCACACCCGCGGCGGAAGATCGCCGGAGACGCTCGGATTTGCTCTGTGGTACACCGTTTCGCGCGCGGCTGGTTCTGTTCAAACGAGTATTCAGCGCCGCGTCGTCTGGTGGTAGTGGCAGGGCCGGACTTGGCCGGAATCGTCGCCGGCATCGAGCAAGGGCGTCGCCAGAATTCGGGCTTCGACGGATTCGACGCTAGGCGGCACGGGGAGAGGTGCCAGAGGCCTCCCTGGACGTGCACGAGCTCCAGGAGCACGGTGCCACGCTCAGATGAGCACGACCGCGACTGTGGCGACTGCCCCGAGCTCATCGGCGGCGAACAGAGTACGGCACGGCGTCGGACTAGCTACGGCGCGCAAGGGGGAATTCTACGGGGAGGAGCAGATGGCGGAGCTCACCAGGCGGCACGCCGAAGGCCCTTGACAAATTAGTAGCAGCAGGGGTTGCCGGAGACGGTGCAGATCGCCGGCGTCCGAAAGTTGAAGACGGCGACGTCGAGCTCGTTGTGGAGGCGTAGAGCTCGGACCCGGGATCGGAGAAGAAGCAGTGGTCGTTGGCGGTTCGATTCAGCACGGCGTCGAAGCAATGCGGCGGCGGAAGGCGCGGGATCGAGCAGCGGTCGGCGACGGCGCCTCGGGTGGAATGGGGAACGAGAGAGGGAGAGCGAAAGGGGGCAAATGGAGGCGGCTAGGGTTCGGGGGAAGGACGAGGGGGCTCGGGGCGACCTTATAGACGCCGGGGAAAGCACGGATGGCCGGCGTGTGGCGATCCGTGGCCGTGCGCGCGTGCGGCGGCGACACGGCGACCCCCCCCCCCCCCCCCCCCCCCCCCCCCCCCCCCCCCCCCCCCCCCCCCCCCCCCCCCCCCCCCCCCCCCCCCCCCCCCCCCCCCCCCCCCCCCCCCCCCCCCCCCCCCCCCCCCCCGTTGATCCAAATATTGCAGAGCAATATTGTCTTTCACCAAAAACTAGTTTGGGCATATTAGAATTCCATTAGGATTTGATATTATTTAAAATGAATTAAATACTTCTGATTTGGTGCTGTTTCCAGCTGTTTGAGTTATCCATCTAACTCCAATAATATTGATTTTGATTTTCACATTGCTACTGGATTATTTGCTAATTATTGAACATTTTCCCAGCAGAGTTGGAGCAAGTTTAATTTGCACTTTGAATTTGAATTGATTTTCAGAATAGAGTTTGAATTATTTTAGTTAACCACTATGACTTGGCATGATCAGTGGGTGATTACTGTGGAGTGAGGCTGGGGATATTACATCTAGCTAGCTCACGTATGCATGCACGGCCGTCTAGCCAGCTCACACGATACATACATGCGCACACGACGCACCCTGGCCGCAGCCCGCGGCTTATTCATCTAACATTCACCCCCCTAAGCCGTGGCTCAGAGGAGTCCGCCGTCTTCAACGCCGGCGTCCGCCATCAGCACACGCTCCACCGCCGGCTCCCTACGCAGCTGGGGGCAGTCGCGCTTGAAGTGGCCGCGCTCGCCGCACTTGTAGCAGCGCCCGCGCCTGTTGCCGCCGCTCCCCGACGCCACGCTGCGCCCATCGTCGTCGTCCCGTGCTCCGCCTTGCTGCCGCTCCCGCGCCCGCCACTGCGCCGCCGTGAACAGGAGTTGTCCGTCCGCCCGCTCGCCGCTGTCCTGCCGTCGACGCCGAACTCGCTCGTCGAACGTGCGCAGCCGCCCGAGTGCTTCGTCGAACGCCATCGTCGTCACGTCGTGGAACTGCTCGATGCCGGCGACGACGGGGAAGAGCCGATCCGGCACCGTATCCAGCAGCTTCTTGACAAGCGCCGCGTCGCCCAGCGTCTCCCCGAGGTTGGCGTACCTCGCCGCCATCGCCGCGAGCCTCCCGCCGTACACGTCGAGCTCCTCGCCGTCCGCAATCTTCAGGCGGTCGAACTCGCCGTGCAGCGTCGCCAGCCTCGCCGCGCTGACCCGATCGGCGCCGACGAACCTCACCTTAAGGGAGTCCCATACCTCCCTGACGGTGAGCTTCGTCGACACCTGCAGCAGCACGTCCTCCGGCAACGCCCCGAGCAGCAGCGCGCGCCGTCTTGTCCTTCCGCGCATTCACTGCCGCGTCGCCCGGCGCCACCGCCTCCCACACGGTGTGGACGTCAAGAATCGCCTGCGCCTTGATGGCCCAGACCGTGTAGTTGTCCGCGGTCAGCATCGGCATCGCCATCGTCGCCGATCCGCCCGCGCCGCCGCCGTGTGGGACGAGCGCCATGGTCACCGGTGATCGTCCAAACCGAAGCTCTGTATACCAATTGTTGGTGTCTAGCCCTAGCTCTCCTCCTCACCTTCTGCTCTCTCTCTCTCTCGCACAGACGTAGAAGAAAGAAGGAAGAAGAACGAGAAGAACACAGCAAGAGTTTGCCCGGCGCACGTACGCCGCCGGCCGCACGAACGGCCGCTTGTATTTCCCTCGAGCAACAAACTCAAGATCCATCTGTTACAACGCATGGGGTATTTATACCCTGGGACTCGCCGGGCACGTACCCACGTCCCAGATCATGCCGAGCGCCCGATCCGGCCCGCGCCATCCACGCCCCCCCGCGACATGCACGTACATGCCCAGGTCGTGCGCGCCCGCCAGGACCGACTCCAACGCTCCCCCGATCCCGCCAACAGAACACGCACACACTACACGCAGCTAATACATGCATGCACTCCCGTCTAGCTAGCTCACGTATGCATGCACGGCCGTCTAGCCAGCTCACACGATACATACATGCCCACACGACGCACCCTGGCCGCAGCCCGCGGCTTATTCATCTAACATATACAACCTCTGCTGGTTCTTAACTAGACTACCTTGATCCTTGGGCCTAAAAACCTTTGTCCAGCGGCCAGAGTAGGACTTTTTTGCTGGATATCAAATCCTCTCCACAAGAAATGTTTGAGGTATTTGACCACTTTGTGCTTAATAGTGTCTTGGTTATCCAGGCAACATACAAAAACATGGGCAGAGAAGAAAGAAGGCCCACAAGTTTCTTATGACTTGTTCAGTTTATAACTAATCAGTCTTGATTGGATACTAAATGAAATATCTGGATGGAATTTTCGAGACAGCTAAAAAATATAAATACCCCCCTTAAACAATCACAAATAAATGATATCCAAAACTAGCACATGTGTTCACACCTGTTTGTGATTAAAAAAACTAATGATGTTTCCGATTAGTTGAGAGGGACAATGGCTAGATAATAACCCAATCAGCATGCCCTTGACCATGTTCCAAAAATTTCCTACCATAGACCCATTCAACCCAAATCAAATACAGAATTCAGGATATAATGAGAAAGTACTAGCCGTCCGTCGAAACAACCATAACCAGGCCAACTTGAACTTCCAGCCTCGATGCATTTCACTCCTAGATAGATTTAAAAATACCAAACTTGAATTTGGAATAAATAAATAAGTGTATACTCATCGTCTTCATCCTTGTACACTGATCTAGCTAACTCATATTTACCCAGGCCCACACATGACTGAAGTATTTATCATGTCAGTGTGGTACATCAAAATAAGACTTGCAATGAATGAATACTGAGCTACTTCATTTCCTCCTTTAGGATTAAAATACCAATAACATGTTGAAACAAAGTTTTCTTATATATGAATTCAGAAAGAAAAAAAGTAGGCCACCCACCTAATCTGCTGATGGTTGGCCACACGTAACTTGCTAAATTCCTCAAAAGAGTAACAACTAATGGAGATTTGAACATTTGTTTTTATAGTCGTCCATGGCATTCCCCTTATGTATTCTCGAAGGGGCATGAAATTTAACAGTACCAATGGAAGAAATAGAAATGCAAGTGCAACGCATACCTTGGTGTTTCATCATTTTAATTTCACAGATATAAGAATGAAGTCTTATCAGTTCACATCATGATCAACAAAACATTATGAACATATGGTCGTTGTAATTTGATACCACTATGAGGTAATGGATTAGGTAGTGGTTGCTAATTAGGCTAAATGCCATCTCGTCTGGTGATGCAAAAAATTATCTTATTTTAAGACAATGTAGGGCAATGCAATCACGTGAATCACACATGTAATTCATAAGTACATTGAATCAACAAATTATTCTAAGAAGAGCACATGAAAACTAAAAGATATAAAAAAAACATTATTAAGCCCCAAAACACACTTTTCCATATCTAACAAGATTGTAGATCTAGTTGACACCTTGACACTACTAGGGAAAAGCCTAACAGTAGCGCGAGTATTTGGTGTATCAGTAGCGCGGGTACACGCGCTACTGATACGGCGCTACAGCTAACGTTTAGCAGTAGCGCGGTTTTACACGCGCTACTGCTATACCAACTTAGCAGTAGCGCTTTCCATACCAGCGCTACAGCTAAGTGCTTTAGCAGTAGCGTTTTTCTTTCCACCGCTAAAGAGCGCTACTACTATATTTTCTCATATCTCTTTATTTTTGCTACATATTTGCGATGTTTTTGTACATGCTTTATACAGTATTCTAATCATATCATAAACATGCAATATGCTCATCATATCATACACATAATAGTCTCATCATATCATCCAACACAAATCATGTCGTGACATCATAATCACGCGATATAGCTATACAAGTTGCATGACACATGTCTCATCATACATAATGTAGTACTTCATGAGGCGTCGGTTCGTATCCCTCCCTCGCACTAGCGTGAACCTAAACTAACTACTGGCTGTCGCTCGGAAACCGGAAACCGGTACACCTGGGCCTGACACTCCGGCCACTCGTCGTATACTCCTGGCGTAGCACTTCTTCGCCATCGATGATCTATGCACCTGCATCGTCACATGAGTCGATGATATGCAACATATATAGTTGAGCAACAGAAAGAGACAGACTTGGCAAAAATAGAAGCAACATATCATAAGCATAAATAACAAAGTTCATCATACCCAAAATGCCCTAACTAGAGTGATCTTCGCTAGTTGAGGAGGACGGTTTAATTACATCACAAATAAAGTTTCATCGTGCATAACTCAAAGTTTCGTCATAGAGAAAGTATGCTAAATGGACACTTCGTCATATATCGTCAATCACTCCAACATGTCGTGCCATCCCTTCAAGTCAGGGAGATAGTCCCCGAGCGTAGTGAAAGGCTTCAGGTTGAGATGCTGAGCGGCTACGCGTGTTCGGACGTCTTCACGCGACATTTGCGCTTCTTCGTAGAACATCCCTGTTTTTTCGAGGACCTCCTTCATGATGATTTGGGCAAGTTCACGCTGGATGTGATAGAACTCACCTCGGAGTCGATGATCCGGGATATCTCCTAGGTTCTTTGCCCATTGCAGAATATGGGCATCGCCGGATCTAGGTGACATGTGAAGGTTCTGCTGATCTCGTCTGTACTCCAGCATGTGGTGGAGGACATATAATCCATCACTGAGAGTACCACTCGGTTGCTGGATGCAGCAGAAGTCGGTCTTATGGCCGAAGCAGGGCTTGCGGTTCCTTGTCTTCCTGGTCGTGATCTCTCCACCCCGTACGCCGTACGTAAAGATAGCACTGTCGAGAACAGACTTGATGTGGGTGTAATCCTGTTTCGCCATGTTCTTCGACGAGTCCAAGTAAAGAGCATGGGAGAATCGGGGGTAAAGGATGATAAGGACGGCACGCCCGTCGCTGCGCAAAATAAGTACACCTCAAATTAGCCTCCACGCTTGCAAATGAAATGATTGAAATCGAAGGAAGGATATCCACGCGGATGACTTACATGGGATGATAAGGCACGAGAATCATCTCCTTGTCCTTATTGCCGACCATGAAATCGGCGATGTAGTTACTCGCGTATTCACGGTGCGTTTCGCAGACTGACAAGAAGCTCTCGTGCATGAAGTACGGGTCAGCGACACAGATATAAGGTATCTGCTCAATCCTGATGATGAAGTTCATGTACAAGGCAAAAAGGCGGACAAACGTAAAATCCAGCTTCTTCAAGTGAAACATGTCGAAGATGTAATCGAATCGAAGGAAGAACTTCTCCGCGGGGAATGTGTCGACGTACAACCTTTGCTGCGGCACGTTTACCACGTAGAGCGGGTATCCTGGATTTTGCGAGGCGATCAGGCTTTTCTCTCTTCGCAGCACATCGTCGTGAAGTCTCCTGAGATCGCTGTATATGGCCTCTACTGCTGCCTTAGGTAGGATTGGTTCACCGGGGATATGGTATTTCGCCGCACCCATGACAGGTATACGGTCTTGAACCCGAGGCTGCGGAGGTGCCTGGATCATAGAAGCAACTTTGTTGCCTTTCCTCGCTCTCTTCCTATGCTTCTTTGCTACTGGAAGGTCGTCTATAATACGTTCAGTCTCCGGAGACGGCAATTCAGGCACCGACTCATGATGCTCAAACCCTGATTACTCATACTGCTGAGCCATCAATCCTCCATCGTCATCCTCATCGATGGCATCGATATCATGCATTGCTTCTTCGATGACGGCGACGTCATCAGCGACTAATGGAGCCTCTTCCTCACCCCGTCCGCTATCACCCGGCACGACAGGCGACGCTAATTGGGTAGGTGGGGTGCTGATGTTCATACCTTGCTGAGGCTGCGTGGTCGTGGGTGTGCTCCCGGCCGCCTCCAGATGAAGCAGGCTCTTTGGCCACAACAGGACCCACCTCTTGCAATCACCAAGCCACCGCGGGGTCTCGTCATAATCTCCCCCTAGTACCGGAGGAGCCAAATTCTCGTGGCCCGGTTTGGCACTGGCCATGGAAACCTTGAAGACGTCAGGGGGGATCGGCCGGCTGTGGAACAATTGTTCCTTCGGCTTCACTATCGTCGCCTTCCCCACGTCCACCTTCTGGCCGCTGATGGTGTACAATATGGTGCATGGGGTTACGTCGGCCTGCAAAGACATGTATGCGACGTGAGACATCCGAAAGGCAACGGAAACGAGAGATTATACATTTATGGAAGAGGGCCGGTGTGACAGGTACCGTGAGGGCGTCGAGCTCAGCCAAAGATGAAGCATCGCCGAGCACGTCCGAGACGGAGGATGGGCTGCTATGAGCAGGTGCGGGAGCCGGTGCAGGAGCCGGTGTGGGAGCCGGTGCAGGAGCAGGTGCGGGAGCCGGTGCAGGAGCAGGTGCTGGTGCAACGCTAGTCGAGCTGCTCCCGAAGAAGTCAGAAAGGGGAAAGTCCGCTGCCTCTTTATTTGGATTTTGCCTGCTCCAACTGACGATAGCCGGAACCAATACACCAATCTCCCATTTTGCGGCAGCTACCGCTGCTGCGACTGTCTCAACTGATTTCTTCTCAACCACAATCTCAACCTTCTTGTCGATGTTTTCTTCATTTAACCTCCGTCTTTCCTTTCTCTCCTCCGTGGTCTCACAGTTGTACTTCTTCCATGTGGCGCCGTCTCCGACGCCGTGCACGCGTCCATACGACGGCCGAGTGTCCACCGGGAGTCCTTTCAATATGTTCAAGGCCCGGTTGAATGGGGTGTCCCACTTGGGCCTCGCCAACGCCTCAGATGGCGAGTCGCTTTCGGCCACAATCCTGTGCTGCTCTCTCTACAAAAGGAACAATGATCATTTACAAATATGACTAAACGTGCAGTCGAATTGATCATAAGCTAAAATTACCAGCAGTCTCATGAACTCCATCGTGACCATGTCCGTCTCAAAAACCTTCTTCACTGGGTCCCAACGGTACCGGGCCCTGAGGACGTCACGCTCCTGCAGGACGGTGAACTCCGCCAAGGGGTCTGGGATGCCCAGACTTTCGCGTTCCGCGTCCTCCTTGGCCCATATGGACCTCTTCCCCGCATAACCACGGCTTCCGAGGTGGTGGCACCCCATGTTCCTCTCTTGAAGCCCCTTCATGTACTTTGACTTTTATTTGGCAGCTTCGGCAACACAAGCCGCCTTGAATATTTCAAACTGCTCTTCCGTAATTGTCGGATTATCCTTTACAATCTCGGAGTAGGGTTCCTTTTTGTCGATGATCCTTGCTTTCACCCTTACTTTCCAGGCGGCCAATGCGTCGCTAAACTTGCTCATGGCGCGTTTGTTTATCTTCTTCATTGCTAGGTCTTTATCTGGATCAGTATATTTCTTTTCATCCCGGCCCGGGAACAAGAATACCTGGTGCAGCTTCGTTAGGAGGGAGTGCTTCATATTTTCTATCTTCTTTAGTTTCTCATCGTTGATGTTGGCAGTTGTCCGTACGATGCAGCCTATTTGATTGCCGTAGCACGCTCGCGCTTCCGCAGGCTGTTTTGGCTCAAAATTGCCGTCGTCCACCTCCGTGACCACCAGTCTAGTAGCGAGGAGCTGGTTTGGGCGTCGACGTCTCGTCTTCGGTTTCGGTTCTATACCGGCTTCACCAGTCTTGGTGCCGGTCTGGGTCTCAACGCCAGTATCGGCACTGGTCTCGGTGCCGGTCTCGGGTGTGACAGGTGGGCCCAGCAACAACAACCGTTGCTCGTCGACAAGGTTCAAATATTCGTCTGCCGCCAGGTAGATGTTGTCGCAATCACCAGAACCCTGTCCTTCATCGTTGCTAGCCATGTTTCCTACGATTAAATCTAGTTAATTAATTCTAGACCTAATAAAATGAATAATGACATAAAAAAAGGTCTATGTTTTGCAGGAACGTTGATTCCTTCTCGGTGCGGCAAATCCCACGCACTCGATATGTCCTAGTTTGTAGCACAAGTTATGCCGAAATTCATGAAAAATTTCGGCATGACCTTTGCTAAAAAGTGGACAAGTCGAGCGCCTGAAATTTGCCGGAACGGAAATGAATCAACATTCTGGCAAAACATAGGCCACTCGGCTTCATTCCCTGGAAACAACAAAATGCCACTTGGGCACAATCGAACCACTTCAATGTTGCATATAACAGGACCACTTAAGAACATGTACATGAGCAACTACAATAGTAGATAAACATGAGCAAACACAATTGAGGAATTTGCATATATCATGACCACTTCAATGTTTGACACTTCAAGAAAATCTACACAAATTTCAAATTATGAACCCTAAAACTCAATTCTAATTATGTCCTAAATTTCTGTCATAATAAAAAATCAGTAAAAATTAAGAACCTAGTACACTTGCAGCACTGATAGAAATTTATATTTTTATACTGAATTTTTTCTCTAAAATAAACCCTACTGCCCTAATTAACATCTAGTTAAACCCTACTGCCCTAGTACTTAAGCATCTACAAGTACTAACTAATTAGATGAACCCTAGGTAGCTACTTAAGCATCTACAACTACTTAAGCACCCATTGATGAACCCTAGGAATTATACAACTACTTAAGCATACATTGGGTGCAGAACAACTATATAAGTACTTAAGCAACTATATATACAACCCTATAATATATTTAGTTAACTACTTAAGCATATACAAGTTTGTCCTAAAAATAATATTTAGTTAAGTACTTAAGCATATACAAATTTGTCCTAAAAATTCAGTTAACTACTAATTTCATTCATTTAGGTCATTCATTTAACTTCACCTAATTAACCTAGTAAAACCCTACTTCCCTAACTAAAAAACATCTAATTAACATCTATTAGTACCACTACTGCCCTAACCTAATTAACCTAAGTTAATTCCTAGGGTCCTGTTATATGCTGCTGCTCTACTGCCCTAACCTAATTAACCTAAGTTAATCTAATTGACATCTACTAGTACCACTACTGCTAATTCCTAGGGTTCATAACTAAATTCACCTAAGTTAATTAACCTAGAGAGGAGGGGTGGGGCTTACAGAGAGGAGGGCGTTGAGGGTGGCTCGGCGCCGGGAACGGTTGCGGGGAGGCAGGGGCGTCGAGGGAGGCAGGGGCGGCGAGGAGCGGACGAGGGTGGCTCCGGGGGTGCACAGCTCCGGTGGTGGCGATGGCGCGCGGCTCCGGTGACGGCGACGGAGGCAGGGGCGACGAGGGAGCAGGGGCGGCGAGGAGCGGACGAGGGTGGCTCCGGGGGCGCGCGGCTCGGGCGCAGGGCGATCGACGGTGGCGACAGATCGAGTGGGGGGAGAAGAGGAGAGGGGAAAAAAAGACTTAGCAAAATTTTGAGCCCGCGCGTGGTTAAGTCAAACTAGTAGTAGCGCTGGTATAGGAAACGCGCTATACCTAAGTTAGCTATAGCTCTTTCCACCAAAACACGCTACTGCTACAGGAAGTAGCTATTTATATTCCTTTTTCTTTTCCTTTTATCTAAGGAACTTAGCTATAGCGCGTGACCAAAAAAGCGCTACTGCTAACGTAGCTATAGCGCTTTGTGGGAACAAGCGCTACTGCTATGCCTTTCTCCTCTATTTTTCTTTTTCTTTTCTTTTTTTTTCATTTCTCCTTTTTCTATTTCTTTCATTTTCATTTACTTTTCTATTTATTTTTCTACTTATTTTCTTTTTCTTAGCAGCAGCGCTCTACCACAGAAACGCGCTGCTACAACGCACTTAGCAATAGCGTGTTTTCCACAGGCTCGCTACTACTATTCCTAGCCTACCGGCAACAGTGTGGGAATTATAGTAGTAGCGCTTTTTTTCTCAGACGTGCTACTGCTACAACTATAGTTGTAGCGTGCTTTTCTGACAAGCGCTACTACTAAGTAGCAGTAGCGCTTAGTTTTGACCAGCGCTACTGCTATACCTCTGTGTATAAGCTTTTCCCTAGTAGTGTGAACGCAAATGACCACCCCTCAGGAAAAACTCAGTGTCATCTACCAACGGTGAGCTACAACTATGTTCTTCCTGGCTTCCACCTTTGCTGTTAGACCAGCTGCTCTCATCTGTGTGTATCTTCCTTGTATATGCAGTTTCTCCGCTGGAACCATGGCCTCACAAGTAAAACCCAAGTTCAGTTCATAGTAGATACACCTCTGTTTGGACGTTGATCACCATCGGCTCATCTCATCAAACCAGAAGCAGGCATTACAAGGGTGGTCTACATGGTCCAGATAAAACAAAATGAGTGAAGAAAAGATTCGTTTATTTAACTCATTGTAGTGTTGAAACTGTGCAAATAAAATTATATGGAATCAAAGTGCCACAGAAAGTTCTAGAAGTAAATTTGTGTAATGCCCTGCTTCATAACTGAGAATGCACGTGCATTATGTTGAATACGCCATTTCTTTGGGACTTTAACTCACATTTCCAATGCATCATGTTTCTACCTAATCAGTGCCACTCAATACCATTATCAAAAGCAGCCGGTCAAAAACACACGCTGTTGAATCCAACATTACCATTCTGCAGCAGCTATACAACGAATAGACAAACTAAAAGAATTAGTATCAGTTTTTGATGTTCATTTGTTATGTTGGTTAAACCATGGTTAGTTTGTAGGTGTGTGCATCAAACTTTTTGTTCTTTTGCCACACATGTAATGCCTGAATATTTATCATGTGAATGATTAAAATTATGTAAAGGTAACATATACATACTCGTTGGTCGCCTGATCTAGGAAGTGAAACCCTCGTTGCCACTGCAGGTCCCTAATTGTCGCCGGATTCTGGCACACAGTTTTCCTCACTATCGTGGTTAAGTTTCCTATGCATTTGTTATATTGTGTACCCAATGAGGCAGTCAGGTTGGTTCGTTGATACCTCTAGCACAAAAGTTATTGGGTTAGTCCAGTGACTGTAAAGGCATAAATTTGTGATAACAATGATTGCTCGTGCGCCATAGGCCATGGCATGCTCCACTAACTGGCTCGCCCCATCTCGCTTCATGCACATCGTTGTGGACTCAGCGCCCACGGGTGGCCTAGAAGCCTCCTCCTCCCCCAAACCAGCAATTCCTCAATTGCACACTCCACCTGAAGGAGCATCCACCATGGCAAGGACGAGAGAAATGTGCGCATGATGGTGGTTATTTCGCGGCGGCGAGTGAGAGCGACAAAGTGGGCTCTATGGTTGAGTCTCTAGATTGGAATCATTCATAGGTAGGTTATTAGTCAGAAATCATATGACCTAGTTCGATTGCAATTTGGCATGTGTACTGAGTTATCTGTTCCATATGAGTAGCAGAGTAACTCGGAGGGCAGGCAATACATGTCTCGTTTCTCGAACACACACCCAAATGCTTCTTGTTTTCTATCGAAGGATGGCGTCAAGATGACACAAAATATACATAAGCCTAGGCTATCCAAACAAAAAGGGAAATACATGATTTCTTAAAGAATGGTGAAAGGAACGAAACAATATTACTAAAATATGTTACTCAAAAATATAAAAACAGACACAAGAACCAGAAACAGAAATTTAAGTCATGACGATGTCTAATTGTTTATTTTCACCCTTCGTGCTTTTGCAAATTCAAAGGAAGAGGAAGGAGCACCTAAGAACAATAGGCATTGGGAGGCATTGGGAAAGTTCCAAAACAAATGTTGGACCCTAGTTGTATAGGGAAACACTAGTTTAGGCCTTCCTCCATGCCCACATGCCCAATGCTCTTAGATGCTCATTTCTTCCTCTTCCCGGCATGCCTTCACATCCCCATCATCTAATTCTGTATGTGCACATTTCTTCAGATAATTTCACAAGCCAATAGGAAAAGGAAGGAATACCTAAGAACAGTAGGCACGGGAGGCATCAGGAAAACACAAGAACAACATGGCTCCTAAATTTAGATGCCAAGAAACTCTAGGATTTCCTCCATGTTCCCATGCCCACCGTTCTGAGATACTCATGGCTTCCTTTTTCCTACTCACTCTCAAGACATCATACCTAAACTTTACATGGGTAAATTTCTTAAAAGTTTAATATTGAAACACTTTTGTGAGCTAGGAAGCGGAAGGAGAACCTAAGAACGATAGGAATTGGTGGCATTGGGAAACACTGAGACATATATCCATTGCTCTATATAGGCAAATGGATAGCTTGGGGTTTCCTCTTTGTTCCCATTCTCACTGCTATTAAACTATTTATTTCGCTTCCCATCTTACCGTGAAGTATGATTTAAAAAATTACAGAGGAAGAAGCTTGAAGTTGTGAGGTATATATAGGCCTCTTATGAAGTTCTCTAGATGGTAAACAGTACTTAATCATGTGAGTGGGATGCTGAAATCAATGAATAGAAACCCACATTTGCCTGATGCGTCCATCTAATAAATGAAAGTGGGCCATGAAACATCTATTGCTAATATGGGCATTGGGGGGGGGGTGTACAAAGAAATCTTTTTCTCATTATCATACCAAGAGAAAAATATTTGTCCTTAAACCTGAACTAGCATTTACACTGAGAGACGGGTGGATGAGGAGAGCATAGTGCACGTGATGGAAGTTCACCAATTACAGACCGTTCACGATTCCGCAAAATAGTTGTCAAAAAATTGCATGAGATTTCTTTCGTCCGACAACTACCGTGATGTGTTGATCGGTTGAGCAGCATATGATATTGACTTTTGATTAGACATTCTTATTAAACTTCAAACCGGTTGCACAAAGCCCTAAAGACCATCTCCGATCGGTTGCACCCAAAGACCGTGGCCTCCCGATCCTCCTCCTTGCGTACTAACGACGACGTATGGATCCAGCTCATGGCCTTTAAGATAACCTGCAACATAATTGAAACTTACATTCTGTTAACAATACAATCATTATGAGTGTTCCAAATGTCCCAAAGTAAAGCAGAAATTCCCACACGTATCTGAAACTTCAACTTGGGATGCACTCCCACTAACCAGTTTTCGAACATATTCATACTAATTATGGGTGAAGGTAGGTTAAAAGCTATATGGACAGATAACCATAATAGCTTGGCAAGAGGGTAGTGAAGGAATAGTTGCTGAATTGACTCCTTATCACCACAAAAGCAACACTTAGTGCATCGTTGCCTATTTCTTTTCTGGACATTATATTTTGTCAGGATGACTTTGCTATCTAAATACCACATTAAGATTTTTATTTTCGACAGGACTTTCATTTTCCAAATATATTTGTGGTGAAAAGGTTGTCCATCATTGATGAGGTCCGTATACATGGATTTGATTGTGAAGGCACCAGAAGTAGCCAACTTCCAATGGAATTTGTCCGATTCATGTGAAAGGTTGACCGGCATCATCCTTTCAGGGTTTAACCAGCCTGTTCTTTGTCCCCATTCAGTGGCCTTGAGAAGGCAATATTCAATGGTACCTGGCCCATCACAGAGGTAACAGAGACATCTTTTGGCTGCACAATATGATAGAAGCGCCAGTATTGCATGGCTAGTGGCGTGACCCCTGCCCATGTATCTTCCCAGAATCTAGTAAATAAGCCATTACCTAGGGCAAACGTCCCTCTGTGAAAAAAATCATTTTTTCATGGTTATTAAAACTAGTCATCAACGCAAGCATTCACACATGCTAGTGATTCAGAAAACACGAAAGTATTTAAAAAAGGTCGAAGAACGTTTAATGTCAATATAGTGTTGGCCCAATCTGCGTCACCGAGTACATTTCGGCGACACGCAATGACCAACAACCAACAATGATGAACGGCAATAACGACGAAGCTGGCTCGATCGATCCACATCCGTGTAAAGCTAGCCTCAACTAGCTAATCGATCTTTCCATGGATGTGTACTCGTACTAGTACTTCTAGTCGGAACAATCAGACAGCAACGTACCTAGGCAACCTAGCAATCGATCTATGCTTCTTCTTCTTTTTTTTCTTCTTTTTGCAGGGGAATCAATCTATGCTTCAACCAATTAGACACAAGCAATGCATGCGAACTTGATTGTTTTATGGCCACGTGGGCGTGTCACTCCTACTTCACAAATCCACGATACAAATTACAGGGGATGTCCTGAATATATATACTAGCTGACCTGGCCAACTAGCAGTCCTACTAGCTGATGGTTTAGGAAACTTAAACGGACACATGGATATACACATGCATGGGACGGACACGGACATGATATTAGTTGTGTTTACAGTCGTACGTGGACATGGACATGTGCATGGGACGGACACGGACACGGACACGGACATGATATGCAGTCGTGTTTAATCCTAACAATTGATATCAGTTGTGTTTACATAGACATGATATAATAGTCGCAGAATAATTACTCTTTGCACTACCACAACCCTATAAATGGCAGATCATCACTTAAAATTTTGATTTGAAAATTCATCTCTTGTTTTAATTGTTTCAGTTTGGTTGGATGTAAAACCGAGGTGTTAGCTAGCTACCTGGACAGGAGGATGTGGGTTGGCACTGACGCTGTAATAGAAATGAGATGCATTGAGAACATAAGTTTCAGTACGTAACAAAGTAGCACTAGCTAAAATTGGGAACATGATGACCGCCACTAGTGCCATGAACACAAAGGTGGAGATGCTAATGTTGTGTGAGGATCTACTTTGTCGATTTCAGGACTGGAATGAATGGCATTGGTTTTGAGAATGTTCAGGCGAGTTTTGGCCTGCATCTCCCACGTTCCCAGCAGGCAAGACTGCCGGTTCCTATCCCCTTTGGTTATCCCTTTTGAATCCTCATCTGCATCCTTAGATTATGTAGGATATCTCGCTGGCTAGTGGAATGAAGTACTCCCATCTCTTTCCTGTCTTCTTGGTGGCATGTTTTCTCCAATTCTGTAACTGGATTTAGCTATGCATATCAATTTGAAACCATGCTGATTGATTCACCTGATATGCACTCCATAGATCCGCCTCCACAGGGTCAAACAGTTGGTCCGCCCGGCTTAGTTCCAAAAAAAAGAACATCTAAACTGTGTGAAGGATCAAATTCTTTCCCAGGGATTTATTAGGTGATATCCTTTCTTATCCTTCTCTCGTCCCAGCGGTCGGAAAAATAGACCCACATCATCTTGTATTCTGATTTTAGCTACTGCTGGTCCAACATTGTAGCTGTGGAATTTTGTCTAGCATGTCATGCACATGCCAGCCGCAAGGTCTAGCCGTGTCACGTGGAGGTGCAGAACACATACACCATGGCGAACGAACCTCGTCCCCCGCCTGAGGTGAAATGCACACGGTATTTGGAGATGAGAGAGGGCGGATGGAGTCGATGGATGGCGGCGTGGTGGGTGAACAAGGGTCGGTCATGCAAGCCAGCAGTTCTGAGTTGTTCCTTTGTATGCTGTGAATTAATCTGAAGACTACATAAGCAGCATAAGCATTCTCTGTTAGCTGGTTGGCGTACAAACTCCACATCTCTTCTTTGGTTGAAAAAAAAACTTGTATCTCTTGTCATTCTTACATGTCCATGCAATGCATGCAATTTGAATACATTTCTCACGGGAATAACTACATCAAGCACTCTAGGTGAAGCCCGCGGACGACCCACTAGGCCCAAGCAGGAGACGAAGCCCGACCCAAAGAACATACGAGCAGACTAGGTCCAGTAACGGAAGATATGCCGCACTCATCTTCCTGGAGGGCATCGAAGAACAGATACCTGAACCTGGCGCCGTTGGGCGAGCTCCTCCTCCCACCTTCCGGCTCTACTTCCCATTCCCCTTCTTGCTGATGAACCCTAGCTACCCCCTTGTACTTAATCCGTCGATTGTGAGTTAAATCCAGTGCTAGATAGCTAGGACCGTATCAATATTAGATTATAAAACAGAAATGCCCATCTACGGAATAGGTTAGAATCACATATGTGACGGCAGGCAAGGCCGTGGATCTCTGCAAGATAATCATGCTAGTACTGTCTGGCAGCTATATATCATGGTTTTGGGTTGTTGTTAAAATATGTGAAACTCTCTGCAAAAAAGAGAGCTGCCCTTTAGGGGGAAAATGAGATGGCATCTGGGTATCTTTATTAATTCAGAGTCCTCATTCTTAGTTTAAAAGAAACTTGGTATTTTTATTACATGTCACTTTAGAGTATCATGGTCACGGGAGAAATACTCTAGCAGTAGGTGGGTGATGACAGACCACTAAAGTTCGAGTCACCCTTTGCACATGCACGCGATGCAGTAGCCAGTATATAGCAGAACAGCACGGAAATTTTGATTGGTATTTTGATACAGTCTGCTTCGTTGTAAAAATGAGGTTTTAGCTAACCATGCATAGAGGTGGATGGTTGTTAGCACTAATAGAAATGAGATGCATTGGGAACACAAGTTCAGCGGGTAACAAAGTTGCACAAGCCAAACTTGGAAAGGTGATGAGTGTGTCGTAGCAAAGTCGACAACCTGAACCGATAGAAATAACTACTCCACAGATCACATAAGCTGAATGAATACAATCATGTTCCAGAATGCTCTTGTATTTGCTGAAGTGGTAGACGAGGCTGGCATATCATCCAACAACAGCAAGTGAAAAATGTGGTGCATCGTCCGCCATTAGTATTTCAAATGAATATCATCTAAACTGTGAAGAATAAAATCATTCCTAAAGGATGGATTCAATGGTATGCTTTGTCACGGAAGGCTCCTACCGCTGTCGCTGCTTCCATAAAAATGAGGGAGCAACTAACCAAGGGTACCCCTTGCGGGAGCCCCACAAGAGTCACTTTTGGTGGGCAGTTGTCGTGCTCTCAGGCGCCGCCACATGTCACGTGTTGGGTGCTTCCTCACGTTTTTTTTTATATATTTTTCTATACGCGTTTTCGAGTTTTAGATTTTTTTTCTGGGTTTGTTTGGCTTCTCGGTTTTTACTTGGTCTTTCCTAGGTTTTTGAGAGAAAGAAATTGAAAAACAAAATTTTCGCAAAAGAACGCTTTTTTTTTTGCTTCCGCGAGTGGCATATCTTTGTTTCTCATGGAGGCACAGTTTGCTTCCATGAGAGGCACAAGTGTGCCTCTCGGAAAGGGGAAAATGTGTTTTTTTTTTCTTCTATGAGAGGCACAGATTTGCTTCTCGTGGAGGCACAAATTTGCTTCTGCGAGAGGTGCAGCTGAGCCTCTCGAAAAGGGGAAAAAAGAGTTTTTTTTTTGTTTCTGCGAGAGGCATAGGTTTGCTTCTCATGGAGGCATAGATTTGCTTCCGCTAGAATTGTGCCTCTCGGAAAGAAAAAAAACAAAGTTTTTTTTTCCGCGAGAGGCACAGATTTGCTCCTTGTGGAGGCACATGTTTGCTTTCATGAGAGGCACAACTGTACCTATCGGAAAGAGAAAAAACACGTTTTTTGATTCCGCGAGAGGCATAGATTTGGTTCTATGGAGGCATAAATTTGCTTCCACCAGAGGCACAGTTGTGCCTCTTGGAAAGGGAAAAAAGGTGGGGGAAAACCTTGCTTACAGCTCGTTTTTTATTTCTTCTTCTTGTTTCCGGTTTTTTAGTGAAAAAAGTTCGTCGAAACCTATTAACATCGGATATAGTTCGAATATCTCAATACGAGAAATCCAACAATGGAAACGGTTCCGAATTTGGACACACAGTTTAAGAGATAAACCATTTTCAATAAACAAATCTAAAAAATGGAAAAGTTTCAGGTTGCGACAAGTGGCGCACATGCAGGGAGCTATGAGTGACCTTTGTTAGGGGTACCCCTTAATTTGTGATTTTAGAAAAACGCTTCGCTGCTCGACGACCGATTTCTTTTTTAGAAGAGGCAGGTGTCTTGTTTCGTTGGGTCAGAAAATAAAAAAAGTAGGTGTATGGTCTTGTATATATTCATTTTGATGACCATTATCTATTATCTTCTTAAACTCCTCCTCTTTTGCTATACATTCAGTTCCGTGTGAAACTAGTATAGTGTCAAAAACGCTTTTATATTATGGGACGGAGGGAGTAGGTTGTAGCATTATGTCACTATATGCTCTAATGTCCAAGTAATTAATCAAACTAAATGTACACACACAGATGAATATATACAGGGGGTGGGCAAGGTTTATAAAGCTAGTTTTTGATAATTCAGCAGAGGGAAATAAAATAATATAACTTTGCAAGAAATGTGTGAACTCTTTCTGAAGCGAAGATGTCGTTGTACATGACAACTTGTTCAACTTGCTACTGCTGCTGCTAGAACGGATTGTACTGATGTAACGGATGCATTATGAAGGCAACTGTTATCTGTATTGTATGGAATTGTTTGAATTATATATTTTTCAGTTGCCATATGATTTCTTATTTCCCTGAACAACATCTTCTTAATCATTTATTGAACAAGACAGGGTGTTAACAAAGTACTTGCCACTACATGTTTAACATTTATTCCTTGCACCTGGCTTGTGGTATAGGTTATCTTTACGATTTTCGTCTAGAAATTCCATGTGGTCAACTCACTAGTAGAAAACGGCCCATTTGTCCTGGTTCCAGAGGCCCATTAGCCCCGGTTCTGGAACCGGGACTAAAGGGTCGGGACTAAAGCCCAAAACCTTTAGTCCCGGTTCGCTTACGAACCGGGACAGAAGGGGCTCCACGTGGCCGCTGCGGGGAGCCCAGGCAGGAGGACCTTTAGTCCCGGTTGGTAACACCAACCGGGACCAAAAGGCTGTCACGCGTCAGCAGCTCGCAGGCGCTGGGGTTTTTTTTCCCCCCCCCCCCCCCCCCCCCCCCTTAGGGGTTTCATATTGTGTTAGCTAGCTAATAGAGAGAAGTGTCCTCTCTTTCTCCGTGCTTGGTCGACGCTAGCTACTATACGTATAGAGAGAACTCGACACGCTAGTTAGTAAGCAAATAAAGGAACCATTAAGTACACAAGATCGTCATGAACATATACAGAGAGAAGTGATCGACCTCTCTTTCTCCGAGAGATTGGTCGAACAACAAGTTTTCGTATATCTATCCGACGCTACTAGCTACATATATACAATATAAGATCTCTTACAATCCCTAACATCTAATGTCAAATTCAAGATGGTATTTTCCGGCTTTATTTATGACGTGGTCAAGAAAGAATCCCGCCAATTCCTCTTGAATTGCTCGTATGCAATCATGTGGTAGGAGTTCATCCCGCATCTGCCACATCTAATTTGAAGAAGGGGGTCAATACATATATATGAATGAAACTCAACACAAATGATGGTAATAAAATAAAATTGTGAATATTATTGCTGACGCATTTTATATTGTTTTTCAGAGTAGCCCCACTCAGAGGTCGTCGCGTTGTAGATGAACTCGCAAACGTAGTATCCACAAAAATCATTCCCAGCTTCCTGCCACAACCACTTTACGAGAAATAGAGTTCAATCAAACTGATAATCAAGCATTATAAATGGTATTGATGAAACTAGAATCAATGGGAGATGCGCGGAACTAGCTAGTACTACTTACTTTCGGGTGTGTAAATCGCAGCTCCCTCGACAGTCCTGGAACCATTCCGGTGAACTCTCTCCAAACCCTGCCAGACAAAGAAAATAATTACTTGATATCAGGAAATGAACAAAGTTGCCGATATGGTGCGATAATGATCGATTGAAATTACTTCTGGAGCATTTCAGTCATGTCCGCATACTCCTGGGGATCTTTTCGTCTCGAGTCTAAGACGGTTACTACTCCCCGCTCAAGCTTAATCTCTAGCAGAATAAAGTGGAACCTGCGCACTCATGCATAACTCATCAATTACATTACTATAACCTCGAGTAATAAGGGAAACCGAATATGCACAAGAAAGTAACACTCACTTGAAGTTGTAAAGAAAGAGTATTATCTCTTTGTTTTGATTTTTAAGCAATGATTGTAGCAAGTTGTCCTCGGTTTCTTTGACATTCTTTTGAACCGTCCATTCGTGTATGATATTTGGGTTAATGAACCCAATGTCATAGATTTGTGCGTTTCTGCATTCGACGATCTTCAATCTACATAATATAGTGAGGATAATTATATATACATGCAATGAAAGAGCTGAGCTATATATAGAGACTTAATTACAGAAGTAATACTTACAGACAGTAGTAAGTCACGAGTGTTTTGTCGAGGGCCTTTTGATTGTATAACTGGAATAACTCGTCAAATTCAACAGACAACTGATCCATTCCAACGAGGTCGTGCTGCTCTTTAATTCTCAGCGTCAAAGTATCCTTCCCAGACTCACTGCAGGTTTTCATGTACCATTTATGGAATCTTTCCATCATCATTGTTAGAGGAGGATGACCAGGTTTGACGAGAGGCTGCCCATACTGGTATCTGAATCCGTCCACCTCCATTATTTCAAACTCTACATCATCGCTTAGGTAATCAGCAGGATTGGTACCGGGCACCATCCCCGGCTGATTAGCGACGATATCGCTAGACACCTTGAGCGGGGGGCACGATTGGTTCGCCTGTTCGCCGAGCTGTGGATTTTTTTCCCACTTCTTCGTTCTGCTAACCTTGCATCACTTGAAGTACTTCCCGACCGCCGCGCATCTCCATATGTCTTTTTAATACAGCGGACATAGTTGGAATCCAGCGGAGGCGGTGGTGGTCGCTTCAGGGCATCGATAGTGCGCTTCGCTTTCACCGGATCTATCGTCTCCTTCGGAGGTGGAGGTTTCTTTGCAAAAAAGTCCCTCACTTGGGCACGACAGATGTCCTCGTTTTCCTTCTCGGTCATCTCATATGGTAACTTTTCCAGAGGCTTGAGAGACGATGGACCGTATCTGAATTGCCTCCCGCCTCTGCTTGTACTGCTAGCCGCCGTAGCGGCGGTGTCTCTCTTCTGTCGTTGCTTACGAGGCGGAGAAGGAGGCGGAGTGCTCCGACGCGCAGGAGGAGCCAGAGCGGCGCCGTCTGTCTTCCGCCGTTGCTGACGAGGAGGAGGCAGACTGCCCTCACACGCCGGAGGAGCCGAAGGAGGAGGCGGAGTACCCTCACGCGCCAGAGTAGCCAGAGAAGGAGGTGGAGTGCCTTGATCACTCGCCGGAGGAGGAGGCGTAGTGCCTTGACTCGCCGGAGGAGGAGGAGGAGGAGGAGGAGGCATCCATTTTGGAAGCTTGATGTACTCCTTCCTCCATAGACATGTAGTCCTCAGAGCATAACCCAGCTGAGTCTCCCCTTCACCTGTAGGGTGGTCAAGCTCGAGCTCCTCAAATCCCTCCATTATTTCATCCACCATCACAACAGCATAGCCATGTGGAATCTGACGGCAGTGAAAAGTTCCGTCGGGTTTAGGAGGTGCAACAGAGCCGATAGCCGCCTTCAAAGTGAGGTTCTGCCATTTCGTCATAAGCTGGCAATGTTGAGCCTCCGTGATAGTATCCACAGGGTAGCTAGGAGCCGTGAAGTCATGCTGAACGAGCTCCGTGAATGCCACGTTGCTTCTCCGCTGAGATGGTGGGGTAGCTTCTTGGGCAGGATCTTTGTGCCGCTGAGATGGTTGGCCGGCAGCTGCAAGTTCCTCTAGCTTTACTAGTCTTGCATTGAGCTTCTGCATTTCGCTCAGGTCCGCTTTCCTCTTTCTCTCCCGGCTTCTATAACCGCCTGCGCCGGCAAACCCAACCACCCATGGAACGGAGCCTGGTGTGCCTCGTGTTCGTCCAGGGTGCTCAGGATTCCCAAGGGCCTCAGTCAGCTCGTCCTTCTCTCTGTCGGGAATGAACGTCCCTTCCTGCGCTGCGGTGATACACTTCTGAAGCTTCTTGATGGGTATTGCAAGTTGCTCGTCCGTTCAACGGCACTTCCCTGTTTCAGGGTCCAAAGTTCCCCCAACCCCGAAGAACCAAGTCCTTGAACGGTCTGGCCAGTTCAATGTCTCTGGTTCGACTCCTTTAGCAATCAGGTCATTCTCAGCTTTGTCCCACAACGGCCGAGCTTTAAGGTAGCCACCTGACCCCGTGTGATGGTGAAACTGCTTCTTTGAGCATTTATCTTGTTTCTCTCTGACATTTTCTTACTCTTGCCAATGTCTTGTAGGCCACACATGCGGGCCAGTGATCTCTTATCTTCTCATATCGGCCGGTGAATTCTGGAGTCTTCCCTTTGTCGACAAACTTTGATTTCAACTCATTCTTCCACCTGCTGAATAGATCTGCCATCTTCTTCTGAGCACACGCCTTGACCTTTGGCTCTATAACAAGTGTATTCGGATCATCCTCTGGCGGTAGGGTGAAATTTGCCTTCAGCGAGGTCCAAAGATCATCTTTCTGTCTATCGGTGACATAAGAAACTTGAGGGTTGTCGTCCTTAGGCTTATTCCATTGCTTGATGCTGATTGGGATGCTGTCCCTAACAATAGCTCCGCACTGAGTAGAAAATGCGTCCTTGGTCTGCTTGGGTTCAATCGGCAGGCCATTGTCCGCGAGTGCTGTGATCATGAACCTTTCATCCTGGCGCAACCTTTTCTTCGGGCCTCGTCTCGTTACCGAAGTTTGGCTCGATCCGGAGGGCTATAAAAGAAGAAAGAAGAGTTAATATATGTACATACCAAAACAATTAATGCATCAATTAGCTAGTCAGCATAGGCTTAATTAATATATATACCTCGCCGGACTTTGTAACAGCTCCCTCCTCCGTTCGATCACCGGAGCCGTCTGAGGGAGTCCTGTATTAGGGGGTCCCCGGGCGTCCGGGCTATGCGACATGGGCCGGACTGATGGGCTGTGAAGATACAAGATAGAAGGCCTTCTCCCGTGTCCGGATGGGACTCCACTTTGCGTGGATGGCAAGTTTGGCGTTCGGATATGAAGATTCCTTTCTCTGTAAACCGACTCTGTACAACCCTAGATCCCTCCGGTGTCTATATAAACCGGAGGGTTTAGTCCGTAGAGGCGAACACAATCGCATAGGCTAGACATCTAGGGTTTAGCCATTACGATCTCGAGGTAGATCAACTCTTGTAACCCCTATACTCATTAAAGTCAATCAAGCAGGACGTAGGGTTTTACCTCCATCAAGAGGGCCCGAACCTGGGTAAAACATCGTGTCCCTTGTTCCCTGTTACCTTCGATCCTCAGACGCACAGTTCGGGACCCCCTACCCGAGATCTGCCGGTTTTGACACCGACATTGGTGCTTTCATTGAGAGTTCCACTGTGCCGTCAACAGAAGGTTCGATGGCAGGTTCGATCATCTTCAACGATGCCGTTTCCTTTGACCTGATGACGAAGATACTTGTTATCTCGTCGAGTTGCATTGTCCTCCCACTCACCTTTTGCAAGAACTATTCTCTTTAAAAGCATACCGCTTTGCGGCAACACAACTTTTGCCTCGGTATTGTGGTGGGGGAATACCCAATGACTTGGGATAACCTACAAAGTAGGACTTGTCTGATTTCAAATAGGTTTGTAACCTTTTACACAATCCCCATATTCCAAATGTTAAGAAAAGACACAACATGGTTGGGCGTACCATACCATGGCTTCATTTCAACAGACCTGATAAAGCTCTTTTCAGTGTAAAAGTCGTAGTCTCTAAAGCATCAATCTTTAAAAGGGATAATGGCAAATTTATTTATGTCATCTTTGATCTTACCATGTCATAAACGGTTCGATTACATCTTCACAGACTTTCCACTTGCAGTGGTGTTCCGGGAGGTGCAAGTTATGAAACCCCTTTCACAACTCATCAGACATTCGCTAAACTTGTAACTCAAATATTCCTTTCTGCAATCGAATTGTAGAAACATAATTTTCTTGTTACAATAACTTCTACTACATTTTTGAAAAACCTTTCGAATGATTTCAAAAGATCTAGACTTATGTCTCATCAAGTAAATATCCATATATCTACTTGAGTCATTTCTGAAGATAGATAAATCCACTACCTACAACAACATTTATTGAACTACATACATCAAAATGTATGATCACCAATAAGTTTGTTGCTCGTTCCTTATGGCCTGTGAACGTTATTTCGGTCACTTCACTTTTCGGAGGAAAGTTGCAAGTGTCAGATGATTCAAAATCAAAACAACTTCAAAATCCATCATAATGGAATTTTCCATGCGGGTTTCTCCAATGTGACCAAATGTAGTGCCACACTTGTGTGGTATTCTTTTAGTCTTGCGACATTTAGCGTCAGTGTTATGGATGTATCATATTACCGTCAATATTCATAACATACATCCCATCTATGATATTTGGGTTAATGAACCCAATGTCATAGATTTGTGCGTTTCTGCATTCGACGATCTTCAATCCCCCCCCCCCCCCCCCCCCCCCCCCCCCCCCCCCCCCCCCCCCCCCCCCCCCCCCCCCCCCCCCCCCCCCCCCTTTGCAACAAACATTGTGCAATGGGCTAGAGTGTATGAAACTCTAAAATGAATTATGAAAGTAAACCTAGAGGCAATGTATTATTATCAATATTCATAACATACATCTCACTCATAATGAAAGTATGGCCCTTATGTTATTCATAACACCGAACATCATAAGTTCTCTTATGAACAACCTTCTTGCAAGATACCTTATGCAAAGGGCTAGAGTGTGAAACTCTAAAAAGAATTATGAAAGTAAATACATAGGGAATACACCGATGGAAGGCATAGTAACATTTACTATGTTCCCTGTGTGTATCTTAACCTCATTCCTGGCTAGTCTTTCAGGCCATAATAGTTCTTACATCGAGTTGCAACAGAATGCAATCGAGCGGGTATCTTTGTGATTAACTCACAATACCCAAGAATTAGCGATTAACATGTTTAACCATAATTCCCAAGAACTATATCTTTGACCAGCCTTTTATACATCAAAAACTTGTATGACATTCATACATGAGCTGGATATTCCAGTCTTCTTTACTTTATTGCCTTTATACTTCTAACAGTTTAACTTTTAGTATTTCTCCTACTCTCAGAAGAAGCACTCAACTTAAGAGTGGCATTAGCCCTGGACTTGCTAGGCGTGAAAGTCTTTCTAACACCCTTCGGACACTTCCTTTCTCTTTAAGTTGTTGTTTTATTCACCTTTCATCATATGACAGGCGTTCTACTGGATCCCTGTCTTATCAGTCTAATGCAAAGTAAACTCCTTTACTAATAGTTTGCAAACAAACATTGCTTTGGATATCTCATATCTTTTAGCCTTTGTTTGTCTCTGAAAATGATTTTCAGATTCCATGAATATCACATAACTATCCAAACTTTTGAAGTTCGGGTCTCATGGAAGCAAACATATTGCACTTGACTGAAAACAGAATTCTAGCTTTTGGATCGAAGGACGAGAGTCACATGATCCATAGCATTAGCGGAAGAATACCAAAAGTATGCGATAGGACAAAGTCCTTCTCGGCACTCTTGAGGACGATCCTCACATTACGTTACCAACCGTAAAGTTTTAACCAGATATTTAACAGCTAGTCAATTTTAATAGGGAAGGTGGAAATGCGAGCCATTATTCTACAACTATTTTGCAAATTACACTTAGACAGTGTTCAAAAATAATTGCACTGAGAATTAAACAAGTTAATTCAACAGTGCGCTCCCACTCAAATCAATATCTCTCATAATTGATTGTGAGCGATTCAAGATCCATGTTTTGATTATTCATCATTGATGTTAGTCACCACTGATGACGAAAATCTCAACCGGTAGGCCAACCTGCCAATCACATCTCTATGTGACTCTTGTTCATCTTTCGATGTGCGTGTTCCGAGCTCAGGACGATCCTGCCATGAACGTCAAGACAACCAAGTGATCTTGCTGCGAGGTCTGACCTCACCCGCCTCACACTTCACAATTCGTTCGTACCCATGTTAGTCATGGCGCACCCCAAAAAGATAGGTGCCGTGACGGTGCTACACTTGGGAGAACACTAACTACTTGATATTTTTGTGAGAGATCGCCCTAATAAAAAGCGACTACC
This sequence comes from Thinopyrum obtusiflorum, assembly GCA_036873465.1. Classification (NCBI taxonomy): domain Eukaryota; kingdom Viridiplantae; phylum Streptophyta; class Magnoliopsida; order Poales; family Poaceae; genus Thinopyrum; species Thinopyrum obtusiflorum. The sequence goes on along the minus strand of JAAAWM010012182.1, from coordinate 92,794 downwards.
GCGCAATCAAGAAGGGTGCATCAAAGGGATAAACATCTCAGGCAATTCATAATAGCATGATATGGTATAGCCCTTTCTGACGGAGAAGTCTTTCATTTCTTCGTCTTCGGCATTCGCGTCGGTGTTCACCTTCGCGAAGATTGCCACCACCTTGTCGATGCACCAGATAATATTGCTATCTCTATAGCTAATAAAATAATGCATTACAACAAAGTTGACACGCAGGTCATTAAAGTGCAATCATATGGCTCCAGCCATCATGCCAAATCATGACACACAGGTCATGTTAATCAATTTACATTATATAGTCATCTCATAGATAATCAAATTATTATGAGCACTGCTATACCACATCATATGCACTTGCAAACCATCCTGCAAAACCAAGTTAGACGCCTCTAATCGGTTCATGCAAAAACTTGTTTTACGTGGCTTCTAAGGTTTCGAAACAAACCGAAGCTACCAACGTCCATCATCAAGTATGATAATTCAAGTCGCTAGATTAACAATGCGGGGTGTATGAAGCACGAGATAATAAAATCTCGAACCCCATACTAAACTTCGTCATACACATGACCCCCGTGCAGATCATATCTGCATTGCCCTTTCGTCTGTGAAATTTCATCTTTCTTTTTAACTACGGTGGAATTCAATGAACTGTTAGCACTTCTTTGATCAATCAGGATCACGGATTGCTAGAACATTGAAACTCCACCATACTGTTATCAAGATCAAAAATATGCAAATTCCAGGGAAGCAACAAGAACATCAGGTAACAGATTTCATCTGCTACCCGCACAAATAATTTTCAGTAATAGAACTCATCTACTACCTAATTATATTGTGCAACACCCATACATCTCTATGTATTCTAGATCGCAACCTGCATCTACGCATAGCACGGCTCATGATGCCACTGTTGGGTAACGCAGCAGAAAAATGAAAATTTTCCGACCTACGCACCAGCCCAGGACCACTATGGAGACTGCATACAAGGTTTGATCATTTTCGTTACCGACTCGTAGCGCAGCGGAAGTAGAGTCGATGACGATCGGCGGTGCAGATCCCCGCAGCTAGGATTTACAACCTCCCAACCGTGAGGATGTACTCCATCATCTGCCCTCCGGACAGCCCTCCGAGAGACGGTCGAACAGTCCCCCGGACGGTGTCGCGGACAGCCCTTCGGGAGGACCTTCGAAACTCGAACGGTCACTCGGACAGCCCTTCGGGAGGACTCACAGAACTCGGGCTGTCACTTGGACAGCCCTTTGGGAGGCACTCACGAACAGCCCCTCGGGCACAAAGATCGAAACTACGACCTCTCTACAGAATTGCACACATACGGTGTCATCTATCCGGCAGGGCTTCGCCGTCCAGAACTAGTTCCTACCGGAACCCAGACAGCCTTTCGGCTCTACGAAACTCTTTTCGTGGGAGTGAGAGAAGAAGCCAGATAATTGCAATGGCATGTATGTGAGAAGGAGTGAGTGTGGAGGGCTGCCCCTCCACCTCTATTTATAGGAAATCCCAAGGGGTAGGGTAGTTTAACACAAAAACCCAAAATGCACATGAATGAAGTCCTTCCTCAAGGGCATAAGAGTGAAACCAAGGAACAAGAGGGGCTCCAAGGTGGAGCCCCAAGTGTGGCCGGCCACATCCCTTGGGGGGCCCCCATGAGGGCCTCCCAATCCATCCATGTCACCCCTAGATCTTTTGAGTAAAGCCCCAAAAGGTGGCTTTCCAAAAAGTAACCCAAAAAGCACTTTCACTATTCACAACGACATTTTTCAGCGTCCGTTCGAACTGAAAATATTTATGTGGGCTTAGAACATTTCTAGTACCCACTAAAATAATTTTCAACGCGTTCTGGAACAATTCCAGTTTAGTGATTTCATCTGCGAAAAGCATCTGAAGTGGTTCCGACGGCTCCGGAACATTTCCGGTTTTCATCTCAGAAAATTCCTAGAAGTTTCCAGAATGATTCTGGCACCCTCTAAGAATTATCAGGCATGTGCCGAAACCAATTTGACTTTATGGTATCCTCTGAAACAACTTTTCAGTATCACCGGAACTCATCCGGTGACCTCCGAAACTTTTTCGGTGTCCGAAACTTTTTCGGTGATTTTCTCTCAGACTCCCTGTCTAGTATTCAGCAGATAGATGACCCTTAAGCATGTGACACTATAGGTTCGGTGAAGTACAGACATGACCTGGAACCCCTTCCGATCAATGATCAACATCGGAGCCGTGGACACCCATATTGACCCCTATACCCACACGAATGAATATTCGAGCGAACCTCCAGTTGCCGTGAGCTATTCCTGTTGCTTCGTGATATATCACAAACACCTGAGGTGAGATTTATTGCATCCCTGTGGGCCAACACTTTGTCCACTATGCAAGTTACCTCGTTACCGGTTTTGTTCTCTTTTCTCGTTTCGTGTTCCGGCATCCCCGTGATCAAATCACAAAGTGTCTGGCCAGACGATGATGAATACCGTTACACCGAGAGGGCCCGAGTATAGCTCTCCATCGCCGGAGGAGCAAATTCCAATCTTGAGCTATCAAGTTACTTGACACACTTTTCCATGAACCCGTAAGCCGCCGTAATAGCCACCCATTTACGGATGACGTTTAACAAACCCCAAAGTTCATGAAGCAAGTATGAAGAAACTCGATACTCTCATGGTCTAAGAAATTATGCAAACATTAACTTCTCTGTGTTATAAACAATTAACTTATGACGAATGTATCTCATAGCATAACATCAATCGGGTCGATTCAACACAAATGTTCTGCTAACATTTTGCCCTCAAAGTTGCTGGCATAGACATGCCCATGATCAGAAAAACATAACCATCATGCAACACTTGAGCTAGTCTTAGAGGCCAGACTAGGAATACATTTTATCATTTATTATCCCACACGTGCATATGAGTCTTCCTCCGAGCCTCGTTTTATTTCCAGACTCGAGAACCATAGCAGTTATAGCATGGAACATAAACATAATTATGAACATAGAGATAAATAATAGTAGTTATTATTGCCTCTAGGGCATATCTCCTACAGACATGACGCTGACCAACTTTCATATATAACACTCTGTCATATGAGACATAGTTGAATTTATATGAATTATACAGAATGCCTAAACGATATTAAAACTGTGCCAAAATTTAGTTAAATCAAAGTGCCCAATACATTTTTCTACCAACTAAAATTTAACTGAAGTTGTCCTAAATTTTAACTCTGTCTAAATTTTTACTAATTCAGTAAACTAGAAACTATAAACTAAATTTTCAGTAATCAAAGTGTCCAATACACTATTGCATTTTCATTTCAAAAAAATAATAGCTTCACATTTTCATTTCAAAAAATACTAGCTTCAGATTTTTATTTTTAAAAAAAAGCTAACTTCACATTTTCACAGCTACTCATCTACTACTACTACATCTATGAAAACCTATGAAAATTTGCATATAACAGGACCATTTAGCAATTTATTTCCATCTAGACCTAGAACTTGAAGAAATGCTAGAACTTGAAGAAAATCCCCAAAACCTAGGGAGGAGGGGCAGCGGCTGGAGGAGGGAGGAGGGGCGGTGGCTAGAGGAGAGAGGAGGGGCGGCAGCTAGCTGGAGGAGGGAGGAGGAGGAGGGGCGGCGGCTAGCCAGAGGAGGAAGGAGGGAGGAGGGGCGGCGGCTCGAGGAGGGCGAGGAGGGAGGTGGCTTACCGAGCAGGACGGCGGTGCGGCGACGGCAGCGACGACGCGGGAGGTGAGGGAGCGAGAGAGAGTGGAGAGGGAGAGGGAGCAACGGGCGCCCGAAGAGGATAAGGGTAGCGTAGCAATAGCATGGGGCAAGGGCCGGCGCTACTGCTAAGCTCATTACCTATAGCGCGGGTCCCAAACTAGCGCTACTGCTAGTTGGGGCCCGTAAGCTAGCCCCGTGTATAAGTAGTAGCAGCGCGTGGTCCACGCCTATCGCTACTGTTATGAGGTTAGTAGCAGTGCGGGCTGCATAGCCAACGCTGCTACTGTATCCTCCCCCGGGGATGCCGTGGGGGATGCTTAGCAGTAGCGTAGGGTGGCCGAACCAGCGCTGCTACTAAGTTGTATTTGTAGCACTTGTTCTAGCCCCGCGCTACTGATACTTAACAGTAGCGCGTTCTCCAAACCCAGCACTACTGCTAATCATCTAACTATAAGGTATTTCCTAGTAGTGCTAGTTGCAAGTCGATGGTGAACTTGCAACTGGGCCAGGTACAACTACAAGCCCAGTTGCGAGTCAAAGTTAGACTTGCAACTGAGGTACCCACAACTACAATCCCCAGTCGCGAGTGGAGAGTGGACTTGCAACTGGGACAAAATAAACAAAACTACGGGCCCTAGTTGCGACTCGAGGGTGGAATCTCAACTAGAAGGAGAACAAACTACAATCACGGTTTTCTAGTCGAGAATCGACTTGCAACTATAATGACAAAACAAACTACGGGCCCCAGTTGCGAGTCGGGGTTGAGTTCCAACTAGGACGACAAAACAAACTATTGGGCCGAGTTGCAAGTCGAGGGTGCACTTGCAATTGGGACAACTACAACTATAGGCCGAGTTGCTAGTCGAGGGTAGACATGCAATTGGAGCAACTACAACTACAAGCCCTAGTTATGAGTCGAGGGTGGGCTTGCAATTGGGGCAAGTACAACTACAAGCGCCAGTTACAAGTCGAGGGTGCACTTGCAACTAGGACGAAAAAAAAGTCAAGGCCAGTTGTGTGCCGAGTGTGGACTTGTAGCTGGAACAAAAAATGGTCGGGCCAGTTGCATGCTTATGGTGAACTTGCAACTGGAATATAATATGCAGAGTAATGGACAAGCAAATGGTAGCTACTGGTGGTACGAAACCAAGAACAACACGTGAAAAGGTGAACGTGAAAATATCAGTCAATCTAAAAAAAGGCTATCTAATCTACTCCCTGAACCAATGGATAAATAACTAATGACTCCGAAAATTACATATACATTTCTAATCATAAGACATATTTACAAATACTGAAAACCTAAAAACAACTCATACCATCAAAACAAACAAAAGCTGAAACTAGAAACATCAGGAAAATGTTTAAGTGTGTTGTGTTTTGCCACTGAAGACTTAAACTCAGGCCATACGTAGACGCTGTAGTCATTGCCAGCGTCATTCTGGCAGTAGTACAGACAAACTCCACAAACCACGTCCTAAAAAAACATAAAATGAATCGATTGATGAGTAGTTTGCTTTTGCTTTTTTAGCCAACCCCATTGATCTAAAAAATGGATTGGGGGGTCCTAACATAAAAAAATTCATGGCTTTATTACTATTAGAAAACCATGCTTTGGTTTTGGTAGGATCTGTCCACTAAACCAAAATAACAATCAGGTTGTACATATGTGCGTCATTACAGAGACGGGCTTACCCGCTACCATGTTTCAACAAAATCGAGAAATGTATGCTCAAAAAGATTTAGCGTGCGCAGCCATAGACTGCTTCAAAGACAACAAAGCATAGGGTTTTTAGGTACAAGATATTCAGCGACCCCCCACTGATCAAATAGACATTTCCCTAGAGAAGAAGCACACACCATCCCCGATTGATTAATTAGGCTAGGGTCCTACCGCAATGACATTTCCCTACAGAAAAAGCACACACAAAAACAAGAGGGATCTGCTCCAACAAAAGCAAACTGAAAACACATGTCGTACTTTCATACTTACACATGAAAAACCAAAAAATATATTTCTTAGATTTAAGTACCGCTAACTGGAGAAATAGCTCTAATTATATTCTGGAAATAACTTTGTATGGGATAACAAAGACAGGACAAACACTCATGTTTCTGTTTAAATTCTCTGAAAAATTGAGTTTTAGATTTTATGTACAGCTTGACTTTCAAAAAATAAATACTCCCCCAAACATTCATTTCTTTTCATGTATATAAAATTCACAAAATAAGACGTGTGTTTCTCTCTGCTTATTTCTGAAAATACACCGTGAGTGTTGGACAAACGAAAACACAAAGACAAACAAAAAAAAACAACACATCAAAAGGTTGACACATCATGAATCACATTGTAAAAATCAGGCCAAAAGAACTCAAAATCTCAGGCACGGGGAACTGCAGTGATGACGTTATTCCCCTACTTCAATTGCCGCCCGCCTCTTTGCTGCAATTTCTCAATGCTTATCCCTGAGATATATCCCAGATTCATAGAAAACAAGATAAGATGAGAGAGACAGGGGTTGGTAGAAGACATGAGGAATGGAGAAACTGAACAGCCAGAGCGATAATGCGATCGCTCCACTCCCTTCTCTCTCTGAAAATGCAGCCCATGTAACTCCCGATTCATCAGTACGTCGTGTTGTGATAAAAAAAAGAGGACAAAAATTAACTCCTGATTATGTGTCAGGAACTTAAAAAATGAACTGACAAAAAAACACTTGAACTGACAAAGTGTTTGCTTGAACATTTGGATAGAACTGATAATGAGATTCATCAGCTTTTGGCTGATTAAAGAGTCACATAAAAATGAACTGACAAAGTTCTACAGTACCAAAAAAAATCTGTACATTTGGTAGCATATTGTTTATGATATTACAAAAACAACAATAAACAACAGTACCCTAGTAAACCCCCATGGTTGAACGGCAACTACAGCCAACCCTCACTAATCTATAATGACTAGCCATGATGCAAGTGCCCTGTATCAAAAACAGCCTCAATCTGCTACTAAAACCTGTGATAAATTCCACAACCCCACCCACCCCAAGATAACACAAATATAAGGGGGTTTCAGACATTTCTCCTAACAAAAACTTGTGGCATCCGCTCACTGCCGCACACAGAACAACTAGAATACAAAAACACATGAACGAAAAACTGCTTCTAGAACCAAAGGCGTTCAAACATTTCTCCTAAGACAAAACTACATCTGCTTCTGTAAAAACTACCGGGGATCTACTCTCACCACCACACAAAACAACTACCATTTCCCCCCTCCCCTGCCCCGCATTAACCCCCACCGATCTGAGTAATTGCATCAAACAAAAAAAAAACTAGATGCGGGAGAAAAAAATGGAGAAGGACAACAGATCACTCACATATCCTGTGTTCCTTGCCGTTCTCCCCCACATCGCGTGCATTGGACCGATCTGGCCGCTTCGCCTTGGCTTCGCGTCGCTCGCTAATGGAGGAAGGGGAATAGGAGAAGGAAGAAAGAGTGATGACAGAGTGTTTTTTTTAGGGGAGTGATGACAGAGAGTGAGAGGGGCACTGGCAGCTAGCCAGGTCTCGAAGCCCACAAACAAACAAAACGATAACAAAAAAGGGCCGAGCCTCTCGTCCCACGACTACGGAAATGGGCCGACAGAATTAATAAAAGAAAGAAAAAGGGCCAAACAATCAGTGCACGAGACCGAACAACGCGGATCAGAGGTGCACGAGATTTTTTTTTTTTTAGAAATGGAGGAGGACCCCCGGCCTCTGCATCTGGACGATGCATGCAGCCACTATTAATTATTCACACAAGACCTTACAAAGTCATACAACAGTAAGACTGAAGCCACCGTCTAGGCAACAAAAGTGTCGCTACTCCTATCCAAGTGATGAAGGGATGCTGATAGTCTGGGCCTAGTACCAAACAGACCTCGCAGCCAAACCTAACATCTAAGACCTGAGGTCCCATCCAGGACGCCTGCCGGGTATGGGTCACCTACTAGTCCGGCGCACTTCTCAACCAGGACGCCTGCCGGGTCTGAGGCCGCCGCAGCCACCTGCCACCAATCCATCTTCAGAGCTGTACTGCTGCGAGATTTGGAGCACAAGACAAATCGAACGGCCAACAACTTAGATGTGAGGTAAGTATATTACATCTAGATGTGAAATAGCAATTCCCTTTTAATATAGTAGAGATACTATGTCACTTGACTGAGACTTGGTTAAGTCTCAGTTGACTGATCACCTAGACACACCCTAATAGAAATCGAAGAGTGACGCCTCTCTTTTATTAAAAAAAAAAAGTTGAACACCTGTTCATACATCAATGTTTTGCGACTTTACAAAGTCGTCAATTTATGCTCAAGTTGCAACATGGTACTGTAGCGATGGGGACGTCAACTGCGGGCACTACGTGCTGCCGGCATCGATGCGAGAGGAAGTGAGAGAGGATAAAGATGCGGTGGGCATGTGCTTAGTGTTTATGCCGTACGTATAGGCAGCAGCAACGCTCTATATATAGTAGGAGAGGGAGTAGTATAGTGCCTCTACCATTGATCTGATTAGCAAGCAACACCCACCGTTGGTAGCGTAGAGTAGAGGTAGAGGGAGCAATGGCCGCCTCCGATCAACCACCGCAGCAGGCCCGCAGCAACCGGTACGGCTTTGAGGAGTCCGGCTGGGTGGAGAAGATCCGGCAGTCCCTCCGGAGGAAGGAGGAGGGCGACGGCATCCCTGTGTCGGTGTTCGACGTGCCCAAACAGCTGCAGGTGCACAAGCCCGAGGCCTACGCCCCCCAGTTCATCGCCCTGGGCCCCTACCATCACTGGCGCCCCGACCTGTACGAGATGGAGGGCTACAAGATCGACGCCGCCCGCCGCGCGCTCGCCGGGCGCAGCCTCGACGACCTCGTCTCTATGCTCGCGCGCCACGAGTGCAAGGTCCGCGCCCACTACCACCGCTACCTCGACCTCGGCAGCGAGACGCTCTCACTCATGATGCTCGTGGACGGCGCCTTCCTGCTCGAGTTCCTCACGATCCACCACGCCGCCGCCGAGCCTCAGAGGGTGCCCGTCTCTTTGACCCGGAGGATGGCGCACCTCGCCGACGTGGGCGGGACCGGGAGGAAGTCCGCCGCGCACGGCCTCATCCTCCGCGACTTGCTCATGCTGGAGAACCAGATCCCACTCTTCCTCATCCAAGAGATCCTCGAGGCGCAGTGCCAGTCCGTCCACGAGTCCACCACGCGCCTCACTAGCATGGTGACAGGCCTCATCAAGGAGCTCTGCCCGCTCACGATGAAGGGAAACTTCCCGGAGAAGGAGATCCACGTCGCCAACCACGCGCACCTGCTCCAGCTGCTTTACCACCTGCTCGTGCCCAAACCCTCAGCTGGCTCTGAGGAAACCGTCGACGCTAAAGGCGGCCACGTCAAGGAGGATATCGAGGAGCAGCGACCGGACGGCGGCGGCGAAGGCCAGGAGAACCCTTCCGCCGGCAGCGAGCACGTGATGCGGCTGTTCACCGTTATGTGGAGCATCGCGTCGAGGCTCAAGGGCGGCCGCCTGCGTCACGTGATGAAGCCGATCGAGTTTGCGGCCAAGGCGCCATGGAAGATGCTCACTGGCATCTCGGCGGTGAAGCACCCTGTCGAGTCCTCCTTCCTCATGTCGGCCGACGGGAGCGAACTGGCGTCTGAGATCACGATCCCATCAGTGTCCGAGCTGGTTAGCAGCGGCATTCAGTTTGTGCCGACCAACGGCAACCTGTCCACCATCGCCTTCAACCGCAAGATAGCAACGCTCCATCTTCCGGCGGTGACCCTCGACTGCAACACGGAGGTGGTGCTCCGGAACCTGGTCGCCTACGAGTCATCCGCCGCGTCGGGCCCAATGGTTCTCACCCGATACACGGAGCTGATGAACGGCATCATCGATACCGACGACGACGTCGCGCTGCTCCGCAAGCGCGGCGTGGTGCTCAACTGCATGAAGAGTGATGGCGAGGCGGCCAAGATGTGGAACGGCATGAGCCGGTCGGTGCACCACTCCAAGGTGCCGGACTTGGACACAGTCATCGAGGACGTGAACCGCTACTACGACGGGCGGTGGCGCGTCAAGACGAAGCGGTACATGCGGAAGTATGTGCTCAGCTCGTGGAAGATGCTCACCTTCCTCGCCACCATCAGCATGCTGCTGCTCACCACGTTGCAGGCGTTCTGCTCCGTGTACACATGCTCCCGGTGGTTCAGTGACGGAGTTGTCACGGCCACGCCGACAGAGTAGATCGGTACACGCGTGCCTAGTGTTCCCATTGCTTCTCCACCACGGGGACAGCGAGATACTATGGCCGCACGCAGAGGGTAGCCCTCCGTGGATTTCTTTGCGCGTCGTCGTGTCACCTTCTCACACCAGGCACCCACTATGATTGAGCCCCCTGCTCAGCTTCGCCCACGACAGTCTCCTCGTGAGGTGGGGGAGATTTCTAGTTCCAACTCAGAGGACGATCGCCGTGTACCCCAGCTCTCTCAGACCATGGTGCACATCGACGATTAGACATAGGAGGATCCGAGTAGCTGCATTTGCATGAGTATCATCATGTACCCGTAGTATTCATATCGTGCAACTGTTCTGCGTAACAGTACACGACATGTCGTTGTAGTGCTTATTTCAGTCTCTAGAACTAATTCGTGAGCTTTGTATTATGCTTGAACTCGTGAGGTTATGTATAATTATGTTGTTTTCTTCATTTGGTTGTTATTTGGATTTGGTCAACATAATCCCCCAACCGGATGTTTCTTGTCGTGTTGCTCTTGTTCCCATTGGATTGTTCAGGGAGAGGATGGATGGGAGTGGTAGTGGAAACGAAGGCACCCCTGCCCGTCAGTCCGCCAGACAAGCCGGCAGACCCGCCGAACAACCGCCACAACCTCCTACATATGATCCTCGCTGGGCTCAGATGTTCATCATGTTAGAAGAAAGGAGAGAAGAGCAGATAGCCAGGACTGTCACAGACATAGTGAATGGTCTCCGTACCAACGGAAATAACAACGAAAATGGCAATGGCAATAACAATGGAAATGGGAATGTCTATGCATTCAGATCCAAACTGTCAGAGTTTCAGAGGACCAACCCGCCAACTTTCCCTCAAGCAATCGACCCTCTCGAGGCCGATGACTGGCTAAGGACCATTGAAAAGAAACTGAAAATCTCTCGCTGTGATGAGATAGACAAGGTTCCTTTTGCCACTTATTATCTGGAGGGATCCACAGGAGTTTGCTGGGATAATCTCAAAAAGATGTTGAACGGAGGAGAAAACCCCACCCGGGCTGAATTCAAAGAATAGTTCCAAAAGGCTCACATTCCAAAAGGGATCATCAAGCTGAAACAGAGGGAATTTCTGTCCCTAACCCAAGGCACCCTGACAGTGGCTTAATATCTGAACAAATTCAACAAATTGGCCAGGTATGCCAGCCATGATGTTTCAACTGACGAAATGAGACTTGACCGCTTTCTTGGCGGCCTCCATCGCTCACTTCTGGGACAACTCAGCACCCTCAACTTTCCAGACTTCCAGACTCTTGTCAACAAAGCATTGATAGCTGAGCGTGAGAACAAGAGTTCCAATGAAGAAACTAACAAGCGCATGTATGAAGGCAGAGGGAATGCCCCTGCTCAAGAAGCAGTTGGATGAACTGATATCCAAAGGATATATCTGCCCCAGTTCATCTCCATAGCTATCACCAGTGCTGTTTGTGAAAAAGAAAGATGGCAGCACGAGGTTATGCGTGGATTACCGACCACGCAATGAGGTCACCATAAACAAAGTATCCTCTCCAATGGATAGATGATTTGTTTGATCAGCTCCGTGGTGGCCGCTTCTTTTTGAAGATTGATTTAAAGGCTAGATACCACCAGTTGAAGATCCGAGATAGTGACATCCCCAAGTCAGCTTTCACTTTCCGGTATTGTCTGTATGAATTCACAGGCATGTCATTTGGACTCACCAATGCCCCCACATACTTCATGAACATGATGAGTAAAGTATTCATGGAATACCTGGATAAATTTGTTGTGGTCTTCATCGACGACATTCGTATTTATTCTAAGAATGAGGCAGAACACTGCCACAACCTTCGTCTGATCCTTCGTCAACTGCGTCAAAACTAACTGTACGCAAAGTTCAGCAAATGCGAGTTCTGGCCCAAAGAAATAAGACTCTTGGGTCATGTTCTATCTGAACAAGGGGTTGCAGAAGACCCCAACAAAGTGTCCGATGTCTTGGAGTGGAAGACACCCGCCAAAGTGACAAATATCCGCAGTTTCCTTGGACTGGCCGGATACTACCGTTGGTAAATTTAGGACTTCTCCAAGCTAGCCAAGCCCATGATCTCCATGTTGAAGAAGGATATCAAAGTTATTTGGTCTGAAGCGTGTGAAGCAAACCTCATGGAAATCAAGACAAGGCTAATCACCGCACCGGTTTTAGCACTACTGCAGGAATGCCTAGCAGTGGCGGATGGAAAAAGGCCAGCAGTGGCGGGCCAGGCTCCCTGGGCCGCCCGCCACCGACCTCCCGCCACTGCTATAACCGCATGAGTGGTGGGCGCCCACCCGCCACTGGTAGATAGTATGCAGTGGCGGGCGCGTGCGGGAGCCCACCACTAGTTGGTTTGGTATCTGTGGCGGGCTTTTGTTACGCCTGCCACTGACTCTCAGTCACACAAACTAAAATTTTCACAGCGATGACACCATTTATGTTGCCATGGTTGCGTTTTTCATAAAACACATATCAGAATACATTCATAAGAATAAGAGAGGACAAAATATTGATGCATACATTAATTACTAGCTCTAGTTGTTGTCAATCATGACTACAAATGCTCCAACTAAATATTCGTAGGTAGGTAGCAACCAACACATAGTACGCAAAACACGACTGCCATACAAACATCCACCAGTTAATTAGTCCTGATAATGACAAAGGACTAGGACCTACTCCTCTCTTTTAGGATAAATTGAAAAGAATAAGAATGCGCCTGCATCTCCATGGTGGAGCACAGAGATCCACCGATCTCCAATTTCTGTTCTGCGCTCATTCAATATTTTCCGCCATTCATCTATTTTGAGGCGTTCATCTCGTGGGTTTGCAGTCGAGTAGGTGCCTTTGAAATTAATCTTCTGATGGCAAATAATTGTCATCTCACCTTTCGCATCCATCGCTGCAGGCACAACAACTCTTGGGAGCTTCTGTTGAAGAACAACATAGTAACATAGTAAGCAGTGTAGTTTATTTAAAATAGACTAGTGGCACAATAATAGTACAAAATCATGCCATGCATTTTTTATAAATGTTGGTATTGGTCAACTTATGGACTAGTGGCACGTATGGTGTAGTATTTGGACCAGCTCCCTAAGTGCCCTTAAACGACTCAACATCATTAATAAAGGAGATAAGATAATTCTTCTCCTCCCAAGTAAGCTTGGAGCCAGCAGTGTAATAGGTCTCATCTACTATATTCCGTATTTTTCTTCCAGATAAAAGATAAGCTGTCCATTTTAATTAAAATGTTAAGTTAGGAGTGAATAACAAATATTTTAAAATTAGCAAGATATATTACTTAACAAATTTGTTTAAGAAACTCACACGGAGGAAAAATAGGAATCATGTCTATTTCCACCCAAATGTCTTGATCAAAAGGAGAAGTGCTGCCGTAAAAGATGCCAATATCAAAGGTTATACTCATACCCTCCTCAAATCCATAAGCCTTGCATAATCCTTTCCAATTTTTGCAACCAAAATATGTGTGATCTACTTCATTGTAGATCGTAGCTTCGAAAACGAAACCATATTTCGTCTTCAGGTAAACAGTCCTTTCAGTAATGTCCTCTGTGTCTTCGACATTCAGCTTCTTTAGGACAAAACGCCTTGTGTGGCAGGGGATGCACTAGTCAGATTGAGAAAAAACAGAAATTACACATTAAAACAAAAATCTTGAGACATGTGAAATTCAGAAGGAAATGTGGGCAGAAATTACCGTATAATATTTGTAGTCCTCTTTAAGAATTAGCGAGAAGTACCTATTGTCCTCTAGGTGAGGATTGTCAGACATACCCCTATTGTCGGAACAGGAGTCGCACTTTGGGATCCCATCGAACTCATCCTCCTCATTCATTTACTGTGTTCATAAATGGAAGAATAAAAATCAACACAAAAAATTCGTGCGATCAAACATTACCAACACTGCGATCACACATTACCAACAATGCTTGTGCCGCCGCGACAAGGTCGGACCATTGTATCTTGACCATGTTGGGTTTTGAATCCGGGGCGCCCGCTTTCTAGAAATTGAAGACAATATGAATCACAAACTAATGGAGTCGGCTCATATGTAAGCAAATTAAACATGCTTATTGATCACATAAAGGCATACGAAACTAAGTTCACACAGATCATATAGATCACATAAAGACAGTGCAACACTGGTTCACAATATGAAATTAAGTTCAGCTCCGTCATGAAAAAAATCGGCATGACTTTTGCTAGTTATTCGACATATTGAGTGCCAGAAATTCGGCGAAATGGAACTTAATCAACATTTCCCAAAACATTGGCACTCCTTATGAACACCTGCATCGTGAATAACTAGTTCAAACTTTTTGTTTTACATGTGCACTGTCTAATAACTAGTACTAACTTTTTCTAGTATAAAAAATATGCTACGCCCAAAAAATATACATTTACTACTAACTTTTTCTAGTACAAGAACAAAAACAATCTAAATATACAATAAAAGAGAAAGATGTGGTTACCGGGGCAGACTAAGAAGACGGGGAGGGCAGCGGACGTTGAGGACGTCGGGGATGCGACGAACGTTGGAGTCGGTGGAAGGCGAGGGCGACGGTGATGGCGGGGACTTTCGAGGCGGCGGCGGACGGCAAGGGCAATGGGGACGAAGAGCACGAGGGGGATGACACCGACCTAGTAGGAGTAGGAGAGCGAGCGCGACTGTGGCGACGTCGAAGGCCAACACGATGACGGCGACGGCGGCGACGGGCAAGAGAGACGGGGTGAAATATTTTTGGATAAGATGTGGAGGACTGCGGGCGTGTAGGGCTTAGAAACCCTAAACCATATGGTTTACGACCTGTGACGGGCGAAACATAGAACCTGCCATAGCTAAGTTCAGGTGGCGGGCCGATAAAATTACCGGCCACAGCTATTTTCTGTATTTTTTTATCACCTTAGGCACGAGTTGCCGAAATACATTATGGCGAGCTCCATACGCTGCCCGCCACAGCTCCCTGATGTAGTAGTGGTAGTGTGACAAAACATAGCTGTGGCGGGCGCCGAATAGGATCCACCACTACGGATACTGATAAAATTTGAAACCGGTTGGCGCGTGGGTACCCAAATATAGTTGTGGCGGTCGCGCGGAATGCCCGCCACTGCTTCGCATAGAAGCAGTGGCGGGTTCTGCTTTTGCGCTCGCCACTGCAGCTTTTCGCTCCTGAAGAAATTAGAAAGCGTATAGCGGTGGCGGTTGGTCAATCTCACCCGCCACTGCTGCGTCTTCAGTAGTGGCGGGTGCTCTTTAGCACCCGCCACTACTTGTTTTCAAAAATAGTGTAGTCCAATCATTTGGGTTCACCTATAAGCCCTTTCCCATTAGTGTAATCCAATCAAATGTCCAAAAAGATTTTGACATTTATTGTGACGCATCACAACGCGGTCTTGGATGTGTGCTTATACAAGAAGGCCAAGTGATAGCTTATGAATCTAGACAAATGCGTACTCATGAAGTGAACTACACCACCCATGACTTGGAACTGCTAGCTGTCATCCATGCTCTGAAGATATCGAGACATCATCTCATTAGTCGAAGATGTGAGGTTTACACCAATCTCAAGAGCCTGAAATATATTTTCACACAACCCGACCTCAACCTGCGACAGAGGAGATGGATTGAACTAATCAAGGACTATGATTTGGGAATCCAGTACCATCTGAGTAAATCCAATGTGGTAGCCGATGCGTTGAGTAGAAAGCCAGCAATGCCAAATCTACTCTGGATCAAGAACAACCGCGCCCTTCTCAGTGAGTTTGGTGAACTCAACATGACACTAGTCACCCTCGGATATTTGAATACCCTGAAAGTGGAACACACCTTGATAAGTCAGATCAAGGCAGTGCAAGTAAACCACCCCAGTTTGGAAGGGACTAAGCAAAGGGTTTGAGGCGGAGAGAGCAAGTATTTCAGCCTTGATGGAGAAGGAACTTGTGGTACGGCAACTGATTATGCATACCCAACCACCTCGAGCTAAAACAGAAGGTACTCAAAGAAGCTCATGAATCCTCCTACTCCATCCACCACGGAGGGTCAAAAATGTACTATGACCTGAAGTCAGATTTCTGGTGACATGGAATGAGGCGGGAAATCGCCGAGTTCGTCAACTATTGTGACATTTGTTAGCAAGTCAATGCAGCCTATGGAAAGCCTGCTGGATTACTCCAGCCTTTGAAAATACCTGAGTGGAAGTGGGACAATATTTGCATGGATTTTATTGTCGGATTGCCCCGGTCTAGCAGAGGAAATCACTCCATCTGGGTCATACTGGACCATTAAACAAAAGTGGCTCACTTTGTGGCAGTCAAGACCACTTACCGCTCAGACCAGTTAGCTCAGGTGTATGTGATAACCCACAAGTATAGAGGATCGCGACAGTCTTCGAGGATAGTATTTCACCCAAATTTATTGATTCGACACAAAGGGAGCCAAAGAATATTTGCGAGTATTAGCAGTTGAGTTGTCAATTCAATCACACCTGGAGAACTAAATATTTGCAGCAAAGTGTTTAGTAGCACAGTAGTATGATAGTTTTGATAGCAGTAGTAACAGTAACAATAGTAACGGTAACAATAACAGTAGCTATTTTGTAGTGATCGTCACATTAGCAGCAACGAAAATAACTTAATAAAGATCAATATGCGAAAAGCGTAGGCATTAGATCAGTGATGGATAATTATGTTGGATGACATTCATCATATAACAGTCACAACCTAGGGCGATACACAATAGCTCCAATTCATCAATATAATGTAGGCATGTATTCCATATGTAGTCATACGTGCTTATAGTAAGAATTTGCATGAAATATTTTGTCCTACCCTCCCGTGGCAGCGAGGTCCATAAGGAAATCTAAGTGATATTAAGGTCTCCTTTTAATAGAGAACCGGTATAAAGCATTAGCACTTAGTGAATACATGAACTCCTCAAACTACGTTAATCACCGGAAAAAATCTCAATTATTGTCACCTTGGGGTATGCGGATTATAACACGTAATAGGTGCATATAACTTGCAAGATAGAATAAAAAAGACAAATATATTCATGAAAACATAAATGGTTCGGATCTGAAATCATGGCACTCGGGTCCTAGTGACAAGCATTAAGCATAGTAAAGTCATAGTAACATCAATCTCAGAACATAGTGCATACTAGGGATCAAAGCCCTGACAAATTGACTCGATTACATGATAAATCTCATCCAACACATCACCGTCCAGCAAGACTATGGAGGAATTACTCACGCCCGGTGGTGAGCATCATGAAATTGGTGATGGAGAATGGTTGATGATGACGACGCCGTCGAATCCCCCTCTCCGGAGCCCCGAACGGACTCCAGATCAGACCTCCCGATGAAGAATAAGATGTGCCGGCGGCTCCGTATCGTAAAACGCGATGAAATTTCTTCTTTATTTTTTTCTCAGGGAAAGAGAATTTATAGCGTTAGAATTAGGTCAGACGGACCTCCGTGGGTCCCACAAGGCATCAGGGCAAGCCCCTAGGTGGGAGGCAACAGGGGCCCCCTCTCTGGTTGATTCTTGCGCCAATATTTTTTATATATTCAATAATAAATCTCCAAAAAGTTTCGTCTAATTCCGAAAACTTTGATTTCTGCATAAAAACAACACCATGTTAGTTCTGCTGAAAATAATATCAGTCCGGTTTAGTTTCATTCAAATCATGTAAATTAGAGTACAAAACAAGAGCAAAAGTGTTTGGAAAAGTAGATACGACGGAGACGTATCAGTATGTATACTTGCTTCTGGTAACATTTGCATGCCATGATAAACTTGTTAGGCTATTGTTACATCGTTGCAAACATGACCTGCCAATGTTACTATTTTAACTTGCCTAATTTTCACCTAGTTAAATATGCCTGTTTAGAAACATTGCAAATTTGCTTGATGAATCCCACTAATCTATATCTCCTATGGAGATGCACCTTATACATGTTTTGCACTAGATCATGAGTAATTTCATGCCTTGCCCTTTGATGCCATGTCAAGTCCTGTAGCATGTCTTTTTCTTACTCTAAATTAGCTATGGTGTTATAATTGTTTACTATTAGCAGAAAGTAAAATTTTGTGAGCTCCATATTGATTGATCCATGCTTGTTTTGATTTTGTGCCAATGGAGTAAAATGCACCTTGCCATGTCTACGTCTAGTCCATACCATTTTATTGTAAATTAAAATTGATTTGCTTGCTGTTATATTCATGTAAACACTGCTGTCAATGTTACTCTTTCAACATCTCTAAATTTCACTATCATGGATTCTGTAATAGCAACATTGCATTTTGTTAATTCCATAGCAATTTAACGATGCTGCCTATGAAATTGAATCTTTTAGATGAAATGTTGCATTTTCCGCATACTACAGCTACTTGGTATGATTGAGCATATTATTGTGATGCCCCCAACTCAATCGTACACTAATCATACACGCAAACGTGTACGATCAAGATCAGGGACCCACGGGAAGATATCACAACACAACTCTAACACAAATAAACGGAGATCCACAAATATTATAGACCAGGGATCACGAGGATCCGAATACATAAGTCAGCGAAAGCATCAGAGTCTGGGTACAGACTGAAACATAAAACAGATAGGCCTAACAAGGCGGGGCACTACAACGACAACGATCGAAAGGCGTAGGCCTCCTGCCTGGGAGCCTCCGATCCTACTCCTGGTCGGCTGGCTCGATCCAGTAGTAAGTGCCATCTGGACCCTCCTGGTAGTAAGCTCCTCCGGTGGCATCTGGCTCCTGGGCTCCATCGTCTGATGTAACAACAAGTGGGGTAGGGGGGAAAAAGGTAGCAAAGCAACCGTGAGTACTCATCCGAAGTACTCAGCAAGCAAGGAACTACACTACATATGCAACATTATCAAAGGAAGGTTGTATATGTGGACTAGGCTGCAGAATGCCAGAATAGAAAGAAGGCCTAGTCCTATCGAAGACTAGCATCTTCAAGCATCTTCATGAAGTCACCATCTTGCAGCAATAGAAGAGTGTAGAATAGCATTTTATTAAGCAAACATGTTGAAGCAAAGCCTAGAGATCCTTCCTCGACTCCCTGCGAGAAAGCGATCCCGAAGCTGCAATTAAATAAACGTGTATCCAGTTCAAGTAGTAGATCGGGATACCAAACTGAGCGTCCTTTACCGTAGGACCGGCTATCGATAGATGTTTTCTTCCCTGCAAGGGTGCACTACTGTTACCCAACACGCTCGATCACCTCTGGCCGGACACACTTGCTGGGTAATGCCTGGCCTCGGGAGATCGACACGAAGCAGCGCCCTTCCTAGGCTCAGCAGAGAGGTCAGCACGCCGGACTAACCTATGCACCCAGAGGTCTTGGGCCATCGCCCTGGGCACCCTGCGCGTTGTGTGGCTGGCCGGGGTGCAGGCGCGACACTGAACTCGTCAGTGAACCGTGACGTCTGAAGAGCTTTCGGGAGAAACGTACAATGCAGAGGGCCCCATAACCATTATCCCGCGTGGTGGTAGTGCGTATAGGGCACGTCAACCCACTCAGTTCAAATACCCAAATCCGATAGGCTCATTTAGTAACACGCGGAGACAATCAGAGTTTCTGAAGCGCCGCCACAATATCACACTCGGGCGCCCTTCCGGGCAAGCCCGACATCATAGATCTCCCTGCGGGTACCTCTCGAGGTCGACCCGCCTGTGGAAAAAGTCAAAGTAACCGTGTGGTCATAACATCAAGGGGGAAACCCCAAGGAATCACCCTCGGTTGATTCCACTCGATGAAATCATCAAGGTGAACGTATGAGGCATCACCCTTGAGGTTCACACTGAGGGGTTGCACGACAGAGTCGTATCGGGAGTGGAGAAGGAGGAATCACCCTCGATGACCACGACCGAACAGCTACACTACAGAGTTATCATCAGGAGTGCTGACGAGGTATCACCCTCGGCACTCGATAGTAACTATGCAGAGTCGTACAACTAGGGGGGGTGAAGTGATGTGTCGGTCTCTGGTCGTCGATCGAGTAGTCGATGATGAAGCAGAGGCAACAAGGGTAAAGTGATGGGGGTCACTGATGGTTCATTATCAACCTATACTAAGCAGTTGAAATAGGCAGGTATGGTAACAATAAGCAGGTTACAAAAGCAGGCTATGCATCAGAATAGGAGCAAACAGTAACAGTAGCAAAATCTAATGCAAGCAGGAGAGAATAGAATGGGCGATATCGGGATGCTCAAGGGGGGGCTTGCCTTGTTGCTCTGGCAAGAAGGAGGGGTCGTCAGAAGGCTGCTCGTCCGGAGCGTAGTCGTACACAGCTGCAACGGCATCGGTCTCGGCGTCTATCGAGAGAGAAGGAGGGGGAAGAAACAATAAATTCACGGAAAAGATGCAAACAATATGCATGACATGCCTAAATGATATGCAGAGGTGTTCTACTGCCTAACTAAATGATTTAGTTAATTTAGGAATTTATTTGGATTTATTTTATTAAAGCTGAGCACTATTCATTTATCAAAATCAGTCTAAAAGTTCCATGTTCAGGTAGTTAGGGACATCTGACAGCAATGTGAAGGGCGTATTCAGATTCGTCTCGTCGTTCTGAGCAATTTTCATGTACAAAGTATTTTCATCTGAGCTACGGTTTATTTTATATGATTTCCTAAAGTTTTAACCATTTTCTGGATTTATTTAATTCTTTTAAATCAACATTATCCAAAACAGTATGGGATGACATCATCATGACGTAGAGGTGACGTCAGCGGTCAATAGTGCGGTTGACTGGGACAAATCTGACATGTGGGTCCAGTGGGACCCACATGTCATTGACTGAGCTTATTAAGCAGAGTTAGATTAAACTAACTGAACTAATTAGCAGGTGGGGCCTACTGTCAATGGGTGTTTAGTGTTTTAATTAACTAATTAATTAATTAGCAGATTATCTACTTAATTAAATTCGTTTAATGGGGTGGGGCCCGCATGTCATAGACACAGGGCCGCCCAGTCAGCGTTGACCCAAGTCAACAGGTCAAAGGGGGCCCGCGGGGCCCGCGGTCAGTGACTACTGTGAGGTGGGGCCGGCATGTCCACGTCGGCGTCGACCGGCGACTCATCGCCGGCGACCAAAAACGACGGCGGCGCAATCGGGAGGGGGTCGGGATTCGTCCCCAGGGCACAGTTTCGAGCGCGGCCGGGCTCGTTCGAATGAGCAGACGACGGCGAAGCGATCTGGAGTGGCGGCAGAGGCTGCGGTGGTCGGTAACGTCGACGGCGAGCGGCGAGGCGGACGCCGGAGTTCGGTCATCGTCGGGATCAGAGCTACGGCGTGCAAAACGAGCAGCACGAGGTGGCTACGGCGTCTACTCGATGCGGGGAGTGCAACGGTGGCACGTACGGGACCATATGGTCACCGTGGCCACACCGGCGACGAGGCCAGGCGGCGGAGGGATCGGGCTACAGCGGAGAAGGGGCTACGGGCAGCCAGAGGGGGCAGGGGAGGGCGCGTTCGGCGCAGGAGCTCACCGCGGGAGCGTGGGGTCTGGGCAGGGAGCTCAGTGATGCGTGAGGTAGCCAGAATCCTCGCCAGAGCTGCGGTGACCGAAGGAGGAAGAAGAGCTCGGGGAGGTTGATGCCGAGGCTCCCGGCTCCAATGGCTTGGACCGGAAGACGCGGATCACGACTGCGGAGCGTTACGTCATCGGGGGGAGGCGAGGGGTCGACGGAGAGTGCGGGATCGAGCGGCGGCGGCGATGGTGGCTTCCGGGTGAGGGGATATGGCGAGGCAGAGCGAGGAGGAGGGGGAACTGGGGGGCGCTAGGGTTCGGGGAACGGGCGAGGGGCTCAGGGCTCGTCCATATAGGCGTCGGGGACCGTGGGATGCACGACGCGCGGCGATCGTCGGCGTGTCGGCGCGGGCGCGCGACAGCACGCGGGAGGTGGGAGAAGAGCGCCAGATGGGCTGGGCCCAAACCTGTAGCAACAGGCTTAAGTGCACAGTAGTGCCGTAGGCCTTTTTCCTATTTTCCTTTTTCTGTTTTCTTTTCTACTCTGTTTTGCTAATTGCTTGAGCACTAAATGATTTTTATAAAATATGTGACCTATCTCATAATTTGCAGTGCAATATAACCTAACATCAAAAACTAGTTTGGGTAAAATACGATTTCATTTTATTTTGTATTAATTTAAAAGGTTATTAAATGTTATTTTCAGCCACTGTTTGAGGTTGTTAGAGTCACTTAACTAATCCCATTGATGTTGGTTACAATTTTATAATTGCCTCTGAATTATTTGCTATTTAATTAACATTTTAGTTTATGATTTGAACAACTTTTATTTTCCACTTTTAAATTCAATTGAAGTTTGGATTAGGAGTTTGAAATGCAATATGATGCAAATGATGACTAGGCACTGTTAAACCTGCTGACATGGCATTAACTAGGGGTGATCACTGTGGTTAATTACAGGGGGTGTTACAATTCTCCTCATCTAACAGGAATTATCGTCCCGAGAATTAAGAGGAAGACTAAAAGAAAGCGGGGTATTCTTCGCGAAGACGATCCTCGCGTTCCCAAGTGGCTTCATCTTCAGAATGATTCGACCACTGAACTTTGAGGAATTTGATTGGCTTCTGACGAGTCCGACGTTCAGGTTGATCAAGAATGCGGACAGGATATTCTGGATAAGACAGATCTTCCCGCAATTCAAGCATTTCATGGTCCACAGCTCGAATAGGATCCTTGAAGCAGCGACGAAGTTGGGATACATGAAAGACATGATGAACCTGAGAAAGGTTTGGCAGCAATTCCAATTGATAGGCCACTTCACCACGACGGGCAAGAATACGGAACGGGCCGATGTAGCGGGGAGCTAACTTGCCGTTGATTCCAAACCAATGAGTGCCCTTTAACGGAGTGACGCGAAGGTAAGCTTGCTCGCCAGGCTGATAGACCAGGCTGATAGACCATTACCTTGTGTTTTCGGTCATAGATACTCTTCTGACGAGACTGAGCAGTTTTCAAATGTTCACGGACAATGTGGACTTATTCTTCAGCTTGTTGAATAATGTCTGGTCTGACGAGTGAGCGTTCCCTAGATTCCGACCAACTCAGAGGGGTTCGACACTTACGTCCATATAGAACTTCAAACGGTGCCATCTTCAGACTAGCTTGGTAGCTATTGTTCTACGAGAATTCGGCATACGGAAGAGATTCCTCCCATTTCTTACCGAAGGAGATGACACAAGTTCGAAGCATGTCTTCGAGCACTTGATTAACTCGTTCGACTTGTCCCTGAGACTGGGGGTGAAAAGCGGTGCTAAATGACAGATGAGTTCCCATAGCTTCTTGGAAACCTTTCCAGAATCTTGAGGTAAAGAGACTGCCACGATCTGAACTGATTTCCAGCGGAACACCGTGGAGTGACACAATTCGGGCAACATACAATTCTGCTAATTGACTAGCAGTGATGGTCTCCTTAACTAGCAGAAAGTGAGCAACCTTTGAGAATCGGTCAATGACGACAAAGATAGCATCATGACCCTTCTGAGATATAGGAAATCCAGTAACGAAATCCATTTGGACCTTGTCCCACTTCCATTCAGGAATTTCAAGGGGTTGCAGAGTTCCAGCAGGCCTTTGATGTTCTGCTTTAATGCGGCGACAGATGTCACACTCAGAAAGATAACGAGCAATGTCTCGCTTCATATTAGGCCACCAGTATCTCTGACAAATGTCACGGTACATCTTTGTGCTACCAGGATGAATTGACAGAGGAGTGTCATGAGCTTCTTTCATAACGTGTTCTCTCTCATCCTTGAATTTGGGTACGAAGAGACGGCGTTGGAAGAATAAGACCCCATCACTATCAATATGGAATTCCGACGGCTTTCCTTTTTCAAGGTATCGCTTAATCCTTTCGACTTCAGAGTCATACCCTTGCATAATCTTAATGCGGTGCTCAAAATCTGGTTCAACAACCAGGGTATTGAGATAACCCTGTGGAACAATATGGAGGTTTAATTTGCGAAGCTCTTCATAAAGAACAGGTTGTGCTTCCTGAACCATAAGTTTGTTGCAATAAGCCTTGCGACTCAAAGCATCGGCCATTATGTTAGCCTTGCCAGGGGTGTATGAGATATTCATATCATAATCGGCTATTGTCTCGAGCCACCTTTGTTGACGAAGGTTCAGATCTGGTTGAGTATATAGATACTTCAAACTCTGATGATCCGTGTATATCTCGCAACGGTTACCAAGAAGGTAATGTCGCCATAGCTTCAGAGCATAAATTACTGCAGAAAGTTCGAGATCATGCACTGGATAATTTTCTTCATGAGGACGCAATTGTCGAGAGCCATAAGCAATCACTTTGCGCTCTTGCATTAGGACACAGCCTAATCCTTGACGAGATGCATCACAGTATATCACGAAGTCCTTGCGAGTATCCGGGGGTGCTAGTACTAGGGCAGATGTCAACTTATCTTTTAGTGTCTGAAAGCTTTCTTGACATTTTTCTGTCCACTCAAACTTAACGCCTTTGTGAAGCAGATTAGTCAGTAGCCTTGCAATCTTGGAAAAATTCTCAATGAAACGGCGGCAATAACTAGCAAGTCCGAGGAAACTCCTGACTTGCTTAACATTCTTTGGGAGAGTCCATTCAATAATAGCCTGAGCTCGTTCTGGGTTAACAGCTATGATAACAGGGTTTTCTGACAGAGTGGTACACCGAGGTGTTTTCATAAGCAGGGAATTATCACTGCGCAGATCAGAAGAAATACAGAAGGAACAATTTCAAGAACGGCAAGAAAGCAAACGGTTATAACCGAAACCGAACCGTATCTATGTATAAAACCGTATAAACCGAAGTATAAAAATCGTATAAACCGAACCGAATCAACAAAAAAAACGAATGCACAGGCTGACTGGAGATGCTCTAATAAGATTCATCATCACACTCCATCCCTCATAATAAATAATTATTTTCTCTGTCTCACAACCTCTCTCTCCTGAGTCCTGACATTTCTCCACTCACTCCCTTCCAAGCCCCTCTCTCTCTCCTCCCAGACAACCTCTCTCATTTCAAGCATGGGAAAGTGACATGTGCATGGTGAATCTGCATGTTGCCAAAAGTCCCGACGTTGGTAAAGTTGTATTGTCACATCCATTTACTATTTACCTACTAGTCTGCTAATCCAAATAATTGTGCAGAACCCCACACATATCCCAAGGAAATGGGTACTGACTGGACTGTGTCTAGACACCCGGGTGAAAAGCCGGTCTTGCTGAAAAATTAGCTAGCAGCTTCATGCGTGGTTCTACTGTTCCCTGAATAAAGTTTTCGGGATCCCTATCCTGTTAAAAAGAAAAAAAAAGCTTCATGCGTGGTTTTCCTTTGGACTTGATGGAAGACTAGCTAGTGCGTCTTTTAATTAGTTTCAGTCCATAGAAATAAGCGCCAAATGGTACTGACCATTTTAGCTGCGCACTTTAGCTGCGCATGCCATGATGAGCGGTCACCAGTCTTTAGCCTCATGATCCCCGGAAATTAATATTTCTCTGATCCATGGCTGAAACAAGCTGGAGGTTATATACTTCCTCCGTTCCAAAATTTAGTGTATATTTTGTTTTTGAAAAATCAAACATGTCTATGTTTGATCAAGTTGAAGGAAGAAAAATCAACATTCATGATACAAAATTAGTATTATTACATTCATGGTGAAATGTACTTTTATTTATATAGTATTTTAGATGTTGATACTTTATTCTAAAAACTTGACATATTTGACATTCAAATAACCTAATATGCACTACATTTTGAAATGGAGGGAGTAATACTTGTGTGAAAACACAGATAAAGTTTCGACGGATATGCATGCAGCAGCTAGCAGCAGCGGGGTTTCATGGGATTATTTTCGACTGGTACGAGGTGCTGGCTGCATGCGCCTGGTAACTGCACTCAAGGCATGCACACTGGAACTGAGCTCTCAACATTCAGCACAACTTTCCGTCGCGGTACATACGTACAGCGCCCGTGTCGTCCCCCCGCGGGCGACCCGGGCGAAACCCTAGCCGCCGGGCCAGCCACCCCTCCCCAATCCTCCCCCTCCTCGCCGCCGCCGGCAAGCGTCGCCGGGCAAAGCCCGGGCGGCGGCGGCGGCGGCGGGGCGCTTAGTTTCTTCCTCTCCCTCGGCCTGGCTGTGCGGGGCTGCTCGGTCAGGGAGAGATGTGAGGGCGGCGCGGCGAGCTGGCGACGGTCGGCGCGGATGGCGCGGCGAGTTGGCGCGGCGGTGCGCGCGACGCGGCAGGGCGCGGGCTGGCGGAGGCGGAAGACGCGACGGCGCGAGGCGGGTGGCTGGCCGGGGAGGGCGAGGGTGCATGGTGCACAGGCGCCGCTCCCGGCTCGACTCTGCTGCGCGCGGGGCGCGGGACGCGCGCGGACGGCGCCCCCAGCTCGGATCTGCTGGACGGCGGCCTAGCGGGTGGCGCCGGTGGCGTCTGGGGTTGCTCTCGTCGTCCCCGGCCCGATCTGGAGGTACTCGCGCGGCGCGAGGTGGTGGGGCGTCGTGGCGGTGAGAGGCTCGCGGTGGCTGTGCCCGATCTGGGTTCTGGCGGGTCTGCGGCCAGATCTCGCCGTCCGGCGGCGCCTGGTGGTGGTGTTGCTGGTGGATGTGGGTGGGTTCCCCAGGAAGCGTGTCCACGTCCGGCTCTTGAAGCAGGGGCGCCGTCCAGCCTTTCGGTGCTAGAGGAAGACCGCGCTGACCAGTTCCAGCTCGGATGTCCGGTCCTTGCGCGTGGCGGTGCGAGCACGTCAGTTTTGGCTTGGTTCCGCCCAGTTCCGGCGCGCGGCGGTGCTGGCCGGTCTGTTTTGGTGCCACCTTGGCTTTCCTTGTGCGCTGCGGTGCGATCTCTCGCCCAGATCTACGCACGGAGGCAGAGGTTGGCCCGAACCGGTTTTGGTTCGCCAAGGTCTTGCGCGCGGCGGTGCGGACTGGTTAGGTTGGTGTGTGCTCGCCTGAGTTCTGCGTGCGGCGGTGATAGCCCCGTGTCTGGAAGTGTGTGCTTGGGCTTGTTCTACCCGGTGGTGTTGGGTTGGTCTCGGATCCGGGATTGTTGGTAAAAGACTCGGCTTCGGATGAAAATCCTGCATCGACCTGGTCGATGCCGACGGTAACGGCATCTACGGATGTCGTCTTCCTCCTTGGAGGTACCGCCGTGAAGCTCGTTGCTCTTGCTACCTCATGGCGGAGGTCTTCGGGTGAAAACCTAAGATCTGATTTCATCAGATCGGGTGACGGTGATGTCCTTGATATCACTTCCTTCTTGGAGGCGTCATCTTGAAGACCTCGACGATGGATTCCGATGATGTGCATGGTTGATGGTGGAGCTTGGGTGTGTGGTGGTGCCAGCATGGTCCTTTTTCTCTTTCTTTTCTTTTGCACTTGCCTTTTTGCAGTGCTTTCCTCCTCTCGAGGTTTTTCTGTATTTCCTCTTCTGATCAATGAATTTGGCAGATCTACCGCCAACATTCAAAAAAAAAGGCATGCACACTGGCCTTTTTTTTTCTTTTTTTCTCTTCGCGCAGGGATTAGAGGACACTGACATTTTGTACAGCGAGCAAGATGCTCGTAGAAAGCTGCACGAGAGGCCCAGCCATTTAATGCGGTTAAGGACCCGTGCTAATGTCTTTTTTTGTGCGAACGACCCGTGCTAATGTCAGTCACTAGCTGTAGCACACTGGCTACTTATTCGTATTCGAACACTATATTTCTGATTCAAAATGTATCTCCTTCTACAGGTCGACCATGTATACATTTTTTTACTCATCTAGAATACTCTGACCCTACGGATGGAGGAGGGAGTGGCCATGTATCGTATCATGCCTCCCGTCTATCGTGTGGGCTTTGCCTGGTGAAGACAAGGGGAAGTGCGTGCTAGCGCGAATCTTCCATTTATTCGGTAAATCACTTGGATCTTTTAACCATTCCAGCAGTACATATACTCTGAAAAAAAAAAAAAACATTAAAGTATGTCCTTGAGGCCGATTGTCTTTTTCCTGTCGAATGGGCTGATGGCATCTTTGACATTCAAGCAGGCATTTATTCTTAATTTCAGTCATTTTCAGATATATCCCTGCTAAAAGAAACATATGCAAGTGGATGCTAGGATGAAGTTTCAGAACACGCTGCCTGGAACGATACAGTGCCAAGTAGTATGGAATCAAACCGCACGCGTAGAATGCCTGCAAACGTGTTGAGAAATCATAGAAGTGTAGGGAGTTTATGTCTCTGGGGGGGATATTTTTATTTGGTGCTCTCAAATACTGAAACTACAACTGCTGCAGGCATAAACCTAATGTACCAAGCATGAGGAAAGTTGCATAAAAACAAAGACATATATTCGCCTAGGAAAGATTACATATTGATTGTATCTAGCTGCCTCTCAACCAAGTCATGATCCAGTGAGGTCGTAAGGTTCCAAATCCATGTAAACGCACTGTCTCCATCATGTAGAATGTAAAAATATGATAAATTTAATGATGAAGCCGCCTAGTGAACAAATGGTAGAGACGAAGTAGATGATACAAAGACACAACCTTAATTACAGACAATTATATTATTAAGAACTTACTGCAGCAACTTGAATTGCTTGCATGTTTTCTAATCCCGAGCCTTGAATCCGTAATAGTGCTAGCCCAGATTCAGAGTAGCCATCATCATCCAGACTATGTTCAGCTATGAAGCTCTTGCATCTAGAGCTAAGACGACCCTACATTGAATTCAGAGAGAAAACAGATGTTAATTCCAAATTGAATTATCTATCTAGCAACGTCAGAGTATCTCTAGCCGATCCCCCAAAAGTTATATTTGGCGGGAAATTTTCTGGTTTGGGCAATTAAGTCCTATCTAGCCCATCCCCCAAACCAGTAATCCCCAAAAATATAACTTTTCAACCCACCATATCTCAGCCCTCTAGCCCATTTTGCACTAGCAACACCACTTCTTAGCAAATCACTACTA
Source organism: Thinopyrum obtusiflorum (assembly GCA_036873465.1). Lineage (NCBI taxonomy): Eukaryota > Viridiplantae > Streptophyta > Magnoliopsida > Poales > Poaceae > Thinopyrum > Thinopyrum obtusiflorum. The sequence goes on along the minus strand of JAAAWM010012182.1, from coordinate 63,697 downwards.
GGAAAAGGGCTATAACTAATATGGACATTAATGGCGCACCACATATGTGGTGCGTCACTGCTAAATAGCAGTGGCGCACCATGTGTAGGTGCGCCATTAGTGTCCATATCACTAATGGCGCACCACACCCACGGTGCGCCACTACTAATAATTTTTTTTTTCTTTTTCCCCCCCCCCCCCCCCCCCCCCCCCCCCCCCCCCCCCCCCCCCCCCCCCCCCCCCCCCCCCCCCCCCCCCCCCCCCCCCCCCCCCCCCCCCCCCCCCCCCCCCCCCCCCCCCCCCCCCCCCCCCCCCCCCCCCCCCCCCCCCCCCCCCCCCCCCCCCCCCCCCCCCCCCCCCCCCCCCCCCCCCCCCCCCCCCCCCCCCCCCCCCCCCCCCCCCCCCCCCCCCCCCCCCCCCCCCCCCCCCCCCCCCCCCCCCCCCCCCCCCCCCCCCCCCCCCCCCCCCCCCCCCCCCCCCCCCCCCCCCCCCCCCCCCCCCCCCCCCCCCCCCCCCCCCCCCCCCCCCCCCCCCCCCCCCCCCCCCCCCCCCCCCCCCCCCCCCCCCCCCCCCCCCCCCCCCCCCCCCCCCCCCCCCCCCCCCCCCCCCCCCCCCCCCCCCCCCCCCCCCCCCCCCCCCCCCCCCCCCCCCCCCCCCCCCCCCCCCCCCCCCCCCCCCCCCCCCCCCCCCCCCCCCCCCCCCCCCCCCCCCCCCCCCCCCCCCCCCCCCCCCCCCCCCCCCCCCCCCCCCCCCCCCCCCCCCCCCCCCCCCCCCCCCCCCCCCCCCCCCCCCCCCCCCCCCCCCCCCCCCCCCCCCCCCCCCCCCCCCCCCCCCCCCCCCCCCCCCCCCCCCCCCCCCCCCCCCCCCCCCCCCCCCCCCCCCCCCCCCCCCCCCCCCCCCCCCCCCCCCCCCCCCCCCCCCCCCCCCCCCCCCCCCCCCCCCCCCCCCCCCCCCCCCCCCCCCCCCCCCCCCCCCCCCCCCCCCCCCCCCCCCCCCCCCCCCCCCCCCCCCCCGCACTGCCAGGTGCGCCACTATTGTCTGGTATACTAATGGCATACCAGGGGTGCGCCATTAGTATTTGTTACTAGTGGCGTGATGATAGTGACGCACCTGTAGTGCGCCATTAATGGCCAAAACAGGTGCGCCACTAATTAGCCTTTTCCTAGTAGTGAATATAGGCGGGTGTCCGACCTTCCTTGCGCTGCGGACCCACCCCGCCCAGCCCCTCGCAGCCGCTGTCGACCCCCCGGCGGCAGAACCATTCCGTGCCGCCACCCCGCAGCCCCGCCGCCCTCTCCCGCTCCTTCTCCTCACTCGTCGGCCCCAGAATCGGCATTTTTGCTGCCATCAGGCCGCCGTCGCATAGTTCCGCCCCGTTGCCGTCGAGATCTGCGCACCTGCCTTTGTGGCTCACCGTCATCCTTGCCACTGTTGGTTTCTTTTCTTCTTCGGCTATGGTTGTTGCCTATTGAATACATACTCTAGCCAGTTACTTCAAAAGTCCGAACTGATGGAGAAAGGCGGTCAATATATTTGAACACTCCCCTCACGTCTAGGCTTTTCTAGTCCCTAGATTTGGATCAATGTTGGCCATTGAACCTTTTTTTAATATTGTGTGGTCATGGTCTTTAACACAAGACCTCTTAGGTTCTATGCCCTATTGAATTCATGCTTAAGCCAGTTACTCCAAAATTCTGAGCAGATGGAGAGAGGCAGGCGATATAATTCAATATTGCCCTCCTGTTACACCCCTGGTTTGCCCCCTTCTTCCTTTGCTCCATTTGTTGCCGCTTCAATTTTCTCCTACTACTTCGCTGCCTGCTATTATAGCGGTAGATCCATGGGAATGCTTGGTTGTGGTCCTTTTATTTTTTTCCTAGATTGGTACATGCTTGTGGGTTTCCATGTGTACTGACGTTTTTGTCTTTGGGCGCTTGTTTGCTTTTCTGTCCAGATGATTGGGCATGTTTTGCCTGGCTGTTCACTTGCTCGTGGGCTAGAATTTGTTTGCTTGCTTAATTCCTCTTCCTCGGGGGTTGTGTTTAGATGGATCTTGCCACCCCTCCTTAGGTACTGATTTACCTTTCATTATCGTCCTCCAACCAAAATTTCTTTGCATAACTGTCTGATTGGAACTTGGTTTGGGAACAAGAGTGTCAAAGTACTATATATACACAATACTAACTAAGGACATGAGTTTGGAATTGATACACACATTGATTTCTATGAAATGGAAACATGGGTGGTAATCACTACTTGATATGTTGTGAAGTTGTAGCCAAAATAACTAAAGACTAGCAATTATAAGTTGTTTATTTCCTGTTCTTTATTAGAGAACAAATGTTTGGACACGGAGTTGTCTATCTGCCTATGTTAAAACCGAGTCTGCGCATTCGAATGATGGTAATTTCTTTAAGGAGGATAGGGTATCATTAATTTCAATAGCTTGCAAGATAATTATGGCTGCCAAATTCGACGTGACCATGGCAAAAGATCTATGCAAGAAAGGGATTGTTGAGTAATCTGTCAGCACCGGAAGCATCAGATATACGTGAAGCCTAGTTAAAAGAATGAAATTATTAGGATTAGAAGATCAAATAGTGAAGATCAAAGGAATATACAATCCTTTGAGCAGGAGATTGATGGTCTCACTAGACAAACTCAACTGAATGGAAAGTGGGTTAGCCATATACAAAACTAACCCATGTATTTCCTTATATTTTCAGGAGATGATGGAGCTTCTATAGTTAACAAGAAAATAGATATTCAGCCGAAGATTCAGTTACTGGAAACTAAGCATGCAGAGGCTTTGGAGGAAAATAAGATGTATAAGGCTCAACAAAATAGGTATCCCTTGCACTCTGAAGTCTGAACCTAAATATTATCCTGTGAGGCATCACGACACAAAGAAATGGTGTGTATGTGCTATTACACTTTGCTTTTGTTATGAGTTAGTGTGTCTAAGCATTGACGAGTGGCAGCCCTCCCAAGAGTTTTTTTTTTCACATGCAACCTTTAAATCAAATTTTGATGATATTTCCACTCTAATTTATTATGTGAATCTAGATTTCCACTCTAATTTATTCTTACTTCTGTGTAGGCTCGCCTTTATGACGGGAAAAAAATTAATTCAGTTCTTTTGTCATATTTCAGAGTCTCCAAGTGTTCAAGGTTTGCTTCTAACAGAATGAGAGCATCTCTAGGTAATCCCCAATAACTTAATTCCCCGTCCCCCAATAACTTAATCCCTTTAATTCCCCATTTTTTAGGGAATTAATTTTTTGTTCATCTAGCCCATCCCCCAAAATATTTCTTTTGCCAATTCATTCAAATGTTTGCATACAAACTTCAGTTGAACATATATGTTTTCAGCATATTTAATTTGAAAATTGAGAATTCAAGTACACACAATTCAAATACATATCAAATTTAATGTTTTCAAAATTAACCATGCAAATTGAAACACAACATATGGTCCAAATGAACTAAGAATCCAAAAAAAATGATAAAAGCACAAGAATCAAGTGTTATGAAGTTTGACAATGGTGCTCAACAAGATCTTCATGGAGTTGGTTGTGAGCTTCTCGGTTCTTGATCCTTCGATGTGCTTGGAGGAATGCTTGGGTCCTGTTCGGGTGACGTTTCGGGTCCACCATGACACCACTGTAGAGAAACCGCAAGCCCTCTGGGTCCTCTCTCTCATCCTCGATGATCATGTTGTGCAAGATAACACATGTTATCATGACATGCCATAGGGCCTGAGGCTCCCAATACTCAACAGGACCACAGACAATTGCGAAGCATTTGTGAAGCAGACCAAAAGCTCTCTCAACATCCTTTCTAGCAGATTCCTAGCACGCTGCAAAGTGAGATCTCTTGTTGACTTGAGGACACAGGGATTGTCTTCACGAATGTGTCCCATGGAGGATAGATACCATTGGCAAGGTAGTACCCCATGTTCTACCCATGGCCACTGACAACACTGTTACAGGGTGGAGCATCGCCGGCAACAAGCTTTGCAAAAATACAAGATCACTGCAGGACAATGAGGTCATTGTGAGAACCAGGCATCCCAAAGTATGAGTCCTAAATTCACAGATCATGTGATGCAACTGCCTCAAGAATGATGGTTGGATCATGCCAATGCCCTCTATACTGACCTTGCCATCCCACAGGACAATTCTTCCATGTTCAATGCATATAGGCAATGGATCCAAGCATCCTTGGCCAACCTTTCTCTTTACTATCTGCCATGAGCCTCTTGGTATCTTCATCAGTGGTAGCCCTCAAGTACCCCGGTCCATAGATCTCGATCACGGCTTTGGTGAATCTGTTCACACACTCGAGGACAAGATCTTACTCCATCCAAACATAGTAATCAATGGCATTGGCCGGACATCCATAAGCAAGGACCCACGGCTATTGTAATCTTCAATAATGGACTTGCACTTGATTCTCCCATGGTATTCCGTCTCAGTTGAAACCAAGGGTCGTGTTTCTCCACATCTTTTGCAATGGTGTTGAAGAGATCCCTCTGCATCTGGAAACGGCGTTGAAAATAGCGAAGGGCATATGTTGCATTCAGCGCAAAGTAATCCCTCAGTAGATCATCTTGACCCTGGACCCTATCTCAAAGAATCTGGATGCGGCCAATTTGAGAACCATGCCTCGGTCTCCTAAAGTCCTCCTCTTGAATGATCGCGATGGTTGCCAACTCGAAGTCATCATCATCATCATCTTCCTCCTCCGATGAAGAATCATCGAAGTACATGATCCCACAACCTCTTCATCTATGCATTGGAGCATTTCTTGATTAATTTGAGACCGTATTCGATAAAAACCAAAGAAAAATGAAAAAAAAACTATTGGGGACAATTTGTCAAATACCTTGTGGGCAGACGGGGTCGAAGTGACAACGGCCGGCGTTGGAGCTTCGGCTAGGGCTGAACAGCGGTGGATGACACCGGCGATGGTGCCTAGCAAGCTGCAGAGGTTGTTCCCAGCTGGGGAGGCGACAAACGTGGCCGGGATGTAGGGATGACAGCGGGGGCAGCGGTGGTAGTCAACATGACCTGTTCCGGCGTCGTCGGCCAGCTACGGCTTGTGCTTGAGCCTCCTTTGCCATCTCTGAGGTCGGGCGGTTAGATTCCCGGCGAAAGTGGACCTCGGGCGGCAATGAGGTGGAGCTACGTGACGGCGGCCTGTTGGTGGCGCAAATGCCGATTCCGGGGCCGGCGAGTGAGGAGAAGAAACGGGAGAGGGCGGTGGGGCTGCGTGGTGGCGGTGCAGAATGGTTCCACCGCCGGGCGGTCGACGACGGCGAGAGGCAGGACGAGGCGGGTCCACACCGCGAGAAGGTCGGGTACCCACCTATATATGCTGAGAAGTGGTGTTGCTAGAGCAAAATGGGCTAGAGGACTGAGATATTGGGGGTTGATAAGTTATATTTTTTGGGATTAATGGTTTGGGGGATGGGCTAGATGGGGCCTAATTGCCCAAACCAGAAAATTTCCCCCCAGATATAACTTTTGGGGGATCGGCTAGAGATGCTCTGACGTTGCTAGATAGATAATTCAATTTGTAATTAACATCTATTTTCTCTTTGAATTCAATGTAGGGTAGTCTTAGCTCTAGATACAAGAGCTTCATAGCTGAACATAGTCTGGATGATGATGGCTACTCTGAATCTGGGCTAGCACTATTATGGATTCAAGGCTCGGGATTAGAAAACATGCAAGCAATTCAGGTTGCTGCAGTAAGTTCTTAATAATATAATTGTCTGTAATTAAGGTTGTATCTTTGTATCATCTGCTTCGTCTCTACCATTCATTCACTAGGCGGCTTCATCATTAAATTTATCATATTTTTACATTCTACATGATGGAGACAGTGCGTTTACATGGATTGGGAACCTTACGACCTCACTGGATCATGACTTGGTTGAGAGGCAGCTAGATACAATCAATGTGTAATCTTTCCTAGGCGAATATATATCTTTGTTTTTATGCAACTTTCCTCATGCTTGGTACATTAGGTTTATGCCTGCAGCAGTTGTAGTTTCAGTATTTGAGAGCACCAAATAAAAATATTCCCCCCAGAGACATAAACTCCCTACGCTTCTATGATTTCTCAACACGTTTGCAGGCTTTCTACGCGTGCAGTTTTGTAGCCAATAGGAAGAATAGAAACAGCCTGCTGCTGACTGGCGGTTTGATTCCATGCTACTCGGCACTGTATCGTTCCAGGCAGCGTGTTCTCAAACTTCATCCTAGCATCCACTTGCATATGTTTCTTTTAGCAGGGATATATCTGAAAATGACTGAAATTAAGAATAAATACCTGCTTGAATGTCAAAGATGCCATCAGCCCATTCGACAGGAAAAAGACAATCGGCTTCAAGGACATACTTTAATGTTTTATTTTTTATTTTTTAGAGTATATGTACTGCTGGAATGGTTAAAAGATCCAAGTGCTTTACCGAATAAATGGAAGATTCGCGCTAGCACGCACTTCCCCTTGTCTTCACCAGGCAAAGCCCACACGATAGACGGGAGGCATGATACGATACATGGCCACTCCCTCCTCCATCCGTAGGGTCAGAGTATTCTAGATGAGTAAAAAATGTATACATGGTCGAACTGTAGAAGGAGATACATTTTGAATCAGAAATATAGTGTTGGAGTACGAATAAGTGGCCAGTGTGCTACAGCTAGTGACTGACATTAGCACGCGTCGTTCGCACAAAAAAAGACATTAGCACGGGTCCTCAGCCGCATTAAATGGCTGGGCCTCACGTGCAGCTTTCTACGAGTATCTTGCTCGCTGTACAAAATGGGAGTGTCCTCTAATCCCTACGCGAAGAGAAAAAAGGAAAAAAAGAAGGCCAGTGTGCATGTCTTGAGTGCAGTTGGATTGTCCTCCCCTCCCCCGCGCCGCCCCTAGTGGGCGTCTCGGGGGCAACTCCCCCCTCGCCGGAGTAGCCCCTCTCCCTCCCCTCTCCCCCTCGCCGCCGCACGAGGCTGCCGCCGGGCAAGGCCCATGGCGCAGCCGGGGACTGCGGCGGCGGGGCATGCGCTGCTCTGGTTCACATCGGAGGGTCTTGGATCTGGGCGGCGGCCCCCGACGAGGCCCCTTGTCACCTGCGGTGAGCAGTGGGGTGGGCGCGGTGCCGGCGATCTGGTCGGGTGGCCGGCGGATCTTCGGTGGGCTGAGACCTCGCGTGGCTGCCCTGGTGGCTGGCGGCGTCAGATCTGGCTGCTGGCCATCTTCCCCTGCTCGGTGCGTTTCACCCTCGACGGTCCCTGGCTGTGCAGGCGTCTGGCCTGCCTCTGGGTTGCGGGTGTTTCTGGTGGTCGGGATCCAGATTGGGGGAAACCCCTGGTCGGCTCCAGCCGGCCGCGACGACGACGACGTCCGCGGGCGCCGATTTCATCATGGAGACGTCGGTCGAGGTCTACCCTTCCACACCCCACCACCTTGCTTCTCGGGTGAAAACCTAACTCCGGTGGGCGGCGGCGGCGTCCTTGGCGCCATGACCTTCTTGAAGGCGTCGCCTTGAGGGCAGTGTGGTGGCGGGCTCAGTATGGGGTCGGTGACAGCAGCCGAGGATCGAGGGACCAGTGGGCGCCTTTTTTGGTGGAGTGGTGCTTCATCCTACACATTGATGACGGCGGATCTCGGTGGCGTGGTGCAGTGGAGACTCGGCGCCCGATGCGCGGTGATGGACTCGCGCAGGTGGAGGCAGTTGTCTGGCATCATGGTGGCGTCGATGGCAGAGTGGCCTGACAAGGTAGAAGCTTCAATATCTGCTCTGAAGTCGGACCTGTGGAAGATGGCGGCGACGACACATGTGAGTGCGTCAGACCAGTTTATGCCCCAGACCCGGTATGTGGCTCGGCTGGGGCTTCTGGCTTTTGATGATAGGCTTAGGTGAGTGGTCCGGGTATTTGGCCCAGGTAGCACCCCTTCATCATATGGATAGGAGTAGTGGCATATGTTGCCAAGATGGCGGATTCAGGCATATTGTTGTAATACTTTGTAAGGTCCTCGAGAATAATCAATAAAGTGGCCGTATGCATCTCCTAGATGCAGAGGCCGGGGGTCATCCTCCTTTTCTAAAAAAAAAAAAGTCTTGAGTGCAGTTACCAGGCGCATGAAGCCAGCACTACCTCGTACCAGGCACATGAAGCTGTTAGCTAGCTTTTCAGCAAGACCGGCTTTTCAACACCCGGGTGTCTAGACACAGTCCAGTCAGTACCCATTTCCTTGGGATATGTGTGGGGTTCTGCACAATTACTCTATTTGGATTAGCAGACTAGTACGTAAATAGTAAGTGGATGTGACAATACAACTTTACCAACGTCGGGACTTTTGGCAACATGCAGATTCACCATGCACATGTCACTTTCCCATGCTTGAAATAAAGAGGTTGTCTGGGAGGAGAGAGAGAGGGGCTTGGAAGGGAATGAGAGGAGAAATGTCAGGACTCAGGAGCGAGAGATTGTGAGACAGAGAAAATAATTATTTATTATGAGGGATGGAGTGTGATGGTGAATCTTATTAGAGCATCTCCAGTCAACCCGTGCATTCGGTTTTTTTGGTTTGATTCGGCTCGGTTTATACGGTTTTTGGTTTATACGGTTGTTATACTTTGGTTTATACGATTTTATACATAGATACAGTTCGGTTTCGGTTATAACCGTTTGCTTTCGGTTCGGTTTGGGTAATAACCAAATTAACCAAAGTTGCCGCGAACTTTCTATCAAGACATGGTTTGACTACATGAAGAAATTCTGGACAATTTATGTGTTACAAGTAAGGGTTACAAGCACAACCTAGTGACGTGTTCGAAGAAATTCTAGACAATTTATGTTACAGTACAGGCACTTAGTACATACAAACACAATCCAGTACAACTACAAGCACTTAGTACATGTCCAGTACAACCACAGGAAGAAATTCTGGAACAAAAACTTGTCCAGTACATAGTACAAGCACCAGCAGAACTACAGAAGGCACAAATCAAGCACACTAGAACACATGAAGATACTAAACTTCATTACAAGTTCATATGAAATTCTGGCACATAAAATTCTAGAACAACCAAGTTCAGCACAGCCAAAGTTCAACATAGTACAGAATGTGTTCAACACATGACACTCACAAACTTCATCACTTCAGGCAGTAACTTGCACAACTTTCCACTCCAGTTCCACGCATGAAGATCAATCAATCGATATTAAGTCATTATCGTCCAATCGAAGGGCTCCCACGTCTACAGAAATAAAAGAAATATTGCATGATCAAGTAAATAACATAAATGTTGCATGATCATTGAAATAACTGAAATGCACATCCATTTAAGTACCTTCCTCCAGTTTGGTCAACTCAGCAAGATCAGCTTCAACATTGATAGGCTTACTACGCAACCAGTCTTCTGCACATATCAACGCTTGGAGTGTCGCTGGTGTCAAAGAGCTTCTGAAGTCATCGAGAATACGACCACTAGTGCTAAAAGCTGATTCAGAAGCAACCGTTGAGATGGGGATTGCTAGTATATCACGGGCCATTTTTTACAGGACAGGAAAGCGAGAAGCGTTGCACTTCCACCACTCAAGAAGGTCAAATTCAGCAGTCAACTCTTCGGTATCCTCAGCTAGGTACTTGTCTAATTCAATTCTCATATTTTTGCTAGTGCTACCTCTCCACAAACTCTCATTCTCTTCTTGTTTTAGTGTGACCTCATAAGAGAATTTTCAAAAGTATTTTGACTAGCACGAGCTTGTGATGCTAATTCACTAGTAGTACTGGTTCCATATAATTCTTTGTATTCTCCAAAAAGAGAGACAAATTCGTTGTGTGAAGAAGTCAAGATTCTGTTACCTATTATACAGCCATAGGTGTCTTCAATCGTGTCCTTAAAGAAATGAGATTCCTTGGTCCTTGCATAAAGAATTAAGAAAAGACAAGACAAGTTAGAAGGGCATTAAGAAAAACATACATATATTTGACAAAAGAACAACAACCAATCAACCATATACCTAGGTCAAAGGATGGCAGCAATGAATATATACTTGTTCATCTTTTCAGGATCACCCCAATACTTCTCATACTTCGCTTTCATCTTGATAGCCATGCATTTAAATATTTCATCATCACCACAGATCACATGATCACTCCATTCACCCAACAAAAAGTTAATATCAGCAATCTCTTCCAAGAAGGTGTTGGCTGTAACATACTTGGTGCCAGAAAAAAAATTAGTGAGGTCATAGAAATGTTGGAGGAATTGTTTGAACTCACGAACATATACCCAATCACTTTGAGTTGGAGGACCCCGCTGGTCAAGAGTATCCGGCTTAGGTTCTGGACCAGTTTTTTCTAACTCAGTCTTGTAGTTGGGATCATGAAGCGCATATTGCTCAAATGCCCTCTCAAAATTCCCAACATTGTCTAGCATTACAAATGTAGAGTTCCATCTAGTAGCCACATCAATATTAATCAAACCTTTACTCGCTACCTTGCTGAGCTGCACACACTTCTTAAATACATCCAGTCTAGTTGGGGAGGCTCTAACAAACTTGATAGCATTGCGAATTCTGTTTACAGGATGGCACATTATCTTTAGCCCATCTTGGACCACAAGATTAACAATGTGAGCCACACACCTCATGTGAAGATATTGACTTCTTGCATGTGTATAGCCCCTATTAGTCAAAGATCTCTTCATGTAGGCTAAGCAAGTGTCATTAGAAGTTGCATTATCTACGGTAATAGTGCACACTTGTTCAATGCCCCACTCAATCAGTAATTTTTCTAACGATTTCCCAATATCGTCCCCTTTTTGTCCATCTACCAAGACAAAGCTAATATTTTTTTTTCTAAGCTTCCACCCAGAATCGATGAAATGCGCAGTAAGAACATGTAGCTTTGTTGTCTTTTTTATGTCCATGTATCAGTGGTGAGGCAAACAGTTTGACGTGAATCAATGAAATATTTTCTAAGCATAGCTTTCTCAGCTTCATAAAGAGATCTTTAGACATAATGATATCTCTATACATAGTTGTCCTAGATGGCACATTGAACCTATGGCAAGCTTTAGACATGAAGAACCTAAAACCTTCATTCTCTGCAAATATGAATGGAAGCTCATCTATCACTATCATGCGAGCAAATGCCTCTCTAACTTCTTTCTCAATGTATTGCCAAAGAACCACAGAATTACCATCAGCACAAACTTGGTAGGTAAGCTCGGTTTGATTGCTACCAATGTGGGCAGGATTCTTTTTGCAAATCTTCAAATGGTTGACTAAAGAAGCAGTACCTGCCGATGTGGATTTGCAACCCAATACAGCATTACAATAGTTGCAGTTAGCATGATCCGGATCATCGTTCTGAATTGTGAAGTGCGTCCATGCCTTTGACCTCTTGTTCCTTTTCTTGCTAACACTGTCAGGGGTAACATCAGGTTCTGTTTCAGGTAAGAAACCTTGACCAGCAGCATAACCAGCACCAAGGTTGACATTCTCAGACATCTGAAAAAATAAGTCAGGTAGTTTCCATCCAGATCAGTGACTAATAGCAGAACCAACATTGGAAAATAAAGAATTTATTGCAAAACTGAATAGGAAACATCTATGTGTGTGTTTGCAATTACCAGATTAAGTTCTTCTGGAAGTCATCACACAACTATTCTAGCATGAGATCTGGGAGATGCTACGGCAACCGCAAGTCATCACATCTATCATCTATGTGTGTGTTTGCTACTGAACTACTATTCTATTTCTACCAGAGACAGAGTGAACCAAAGATGAAAAAACGAAGTTGCTTAGTTGCTTACTGATACGTCTCCAACGTATCTATAATTTTTTATTGTTCCATGTTGTTATATTATCAATCTTGGATGTTTTTATAATCATTTATAGCAATTATCTATCATTTTTGGAGACTAACCTATTAACCTAGTGCCAGTTGCTGTTTTCTGCCCTGTTTTTCTTTTACAGAAAATCAATACCAAACGAAGTCCAAATGCCACGAAACTTTTTGGAGATTTTTTATTGGGCAAGAAGAACACCAGAAGCTTCGAGAGGAGGCCAGAAGACCTTGGTGGGCCCCACGAGCCACCAGGGCGCGTCTGGGGGGGCAGGCGCGCCCTGGTGCCTCGTGGGCCCCACCAAGATCCGTTTGACCTAATTTCAGCACTATAAATTCAGAAAAAATCAGAAACCCTCGGGGGAGTCCACGATATACTTTTTTCGCCGCCGCAAGCTTCTGTTCCAGAGAGATCCCATCTGGGGTCCTTCTCCGGTAATCTGTCGGAGGGGGAATCGATCACGGAGGGGCTCTACATCTACCTTGCTGCCCTTCCGATGATGCGTGAGTAGTTTACCACAGATCTTCGGGTCCATAGGCAGTAGCTAGATGGCTTCTTCTCTCTTTTTGATCTTCAATACAATGTTCTCCTTGATGTTCTTGGAGCTCTATCCGATGTAATCACTTTTGCGGTGTGTTTGTTGGGATCCGATGAATTGTGAGTTTATGATCAGATTATCCATGACATTATTTGAGTCTTCTCTGATCTCTTTTATGCACAATTATTATAGCCTCGTATTTCTTCTCCGATCTATTGATTTGGTTTGGCCAACTAGATTGATTTTTCTTGCCATGGGAAGAGGTGCTTTGTAGTGGGTTCGATCTTGCGGTGCTTAATCCCAGTGACAGAAAAGGACATGACACGTATGTATCGTTGGTACTAAGGATAACAAGATGAGATCTATTCATTGGGTTTATTAATTCGTGAGTTTGTCTTGTCTACATCATGTCATCGTTCTTAAGGCATTACTCCGTTCTTTATGGACTTAATACACTAGATGCATGATGGATAGCGGTCGATGTGTGGAGTAATAGTAGTAGATGCAGGCAGGAGTCGGTCTACTAATCTTGGACGTGATGCCTATATACATGATCATTGCCTTGGATATCGTCATGATTATTTGCTTTTCTATCAATTGCCCAACAGTAATTTGTCTACCCACCGTATGCTATTTTCTCGAGAGAAGCCTCTAGTGAAATCTATGGCCCCCGGGTCTATCTATCTCATATTACTAAAACCCTAAAAATATTGCTGCAATTTTCTTTTACTTATTTTATTTTGTATTTTTATTTCAATCTATCAATCTATCAAATACAATTTAATCTTGCAATCTTACCGCCAAGGGATTGACAACCCCTTGTTTGCGTTGGGTGCAAGGATTTGTTGTTTGTGTGTAGGTACTGCTAATGAGGTGTTGTGTGATTCTCCTACTGGTTCGATAACCTTGGTTTCATAATTGAGGGAAATACTTATCTCTACTGTGCTACATCATCCCTTCCTCTTCGGGGAAAATACCAACGCAAGCTACAAGTAGCACTTACCATCCGGCGTCGAGGGCTCGTGTGTTGCTGCGTGGAGGCGTACGCCGGCGCGCGACGGAGGGCGGAGGTCAGCGACGCGGAGGACGGAGGGCGGAAGTCAGTGACGCCGGTGCGCGCGACGGACGACGAAGGGCGGAGGTCAGCGATGCCGGTGCGCGCGACGGAGGACGGAGGGTGGACGTGAACGGAGCTTCGCCTGCTGGGGGGAGCGGATGGATGCGCCGGACGGCCGGAGTGTGATCTAGCTAGGGCGCCGCCGCCATCCTCTGCTCTCTGCGGCTCTGCCTCTCTCCTCTGCCGCTCTGCGTGTGCGTGCGTGAGGGTGAGCCCGTGAATCGCTAGGGTTGAAGGAATAGGGGAAGGCCCGTGCGTGCGTGAGGTTACTGGGCCTGGGAATTGTCGAAGCTGATGGGCCTTTTCGGTTTTGGTCGGTTTAACCGAATTATTACGGTTTTAAACCAAAAAAAGAATTGAATATGGTTTCCTATTTTGCAAACTGAAACCATAATCAGAACCTGGAAAAACCGAAATTTCGGTTCGGTTTGGTTTTTTCGGTTCGGTTTTGCACAGGGTGAATCTCTAGTGTATAGAGGCAACCTTGCCTCTAAGGTAGGCCCCGCATGGCTTGCCTCTTACCAAATGAAAAAGCCACAATGTATAACCAACCTCTAAGGTGGGCCCTAGCAAAAATTAAAAAAGTATTGATTAGCACCACATTTGTCCAACCAACCATCTTTATCTTGTACTTTATTATGGCTTTCTAAGGTTGACAAGTGGGACCGGATGGATTGTTAAAATGTTAGAGGCAGCCTCTAAGGTTTGAGGCGACGCTAGCCAATCTTTTGTTAGAGGCAGCCTCTGAGGAGAGAGAGGGCTTAGAGGCAGCAAAAATCATACACTGTGGGTGAGGTGGTCCTGCAAATTGCAAAGTAGTGTCAGTGTTTTCAGTTTCAGCAGTGCCATCTGAAAAAACATTGGTGTCCGCCCATGAGGGTAAATACTGCGGTATTATTTAAAGTAACTTCATAGACTGTGTGAGCTCTATTGAATAGTGCAGAACAAGCCATCCATGAAGGACAAAGCTCCTTCACGTGTCACACAGCATCGTAGAACAGTGGCCGTCCTGTCATGCTTTTGGAGACTGCGTCGCTGTTAGAAGGAGTCAAATGGGCTGACAAAGCTGGCTGGGCTGCAAATGGTATGATTTTAGTCATGCCGCAGCACGAATCTTAGAGGGATTGGACGGGGCTGATAAGGGGGTGCCGGGAGTCCCGGGAGCTACCACACCTTTTCGTTTCAGCAAATCAATCAACCACAGTGTACTAATTAAAAGAGAGGTCCTGCCTCTCCGATTTCCTAAAGGGAAAACCAAGGTTCAGTTTTACAAACTACCAGTAGGAAAAGAAACTAGAACTACAGGCCCTGAACCAAACGGAGAAGAAAAGCCTGAAAGGCCGCCAAACACAGTGGCGGAGGCAAGCCTAGGTCAGGTTGTACAAGGGATCTTGTACTAGGCCTAGGGCTATAGCTGGCGAGTTACACGGTGGCGAAGTATAAAAGCCCATGCAGCTAGCCAGACTCTCCTAGGTCATTCCATCCTATCCATCCTCTTTCTCTCTCTTTGGTTTCAAGCTAGCGGAGCAGAGAGCACCATGACCGGCGGCGGCAACAACAACGAAGACAAAAAGGAGCCGCCCAAGCCCACAGGTCGGGGCGATTCCAGCCTGTACGACAAGTCGCTGTCGACGGCGTCGAACCTGGCGAGGCTGCTGCCGACGGGCACCACCACGGCGTTCCAGACGCTGGCGCCGTCCTTCACGAACCACGGCCAGTGCCACTCCGTCAACCGCTACTTCACCTGGGCGCTCATCGTCTTCCTCGGCGTGCTCTGCGCGCTCATCTCCTTCACGGACAGCGTCACCGACCGGCACGGCCACACCCACTACGGCTTCGTCCACCCCTGCGGCTTCACGCCCTTCAACTCCGACCCCGATGGGACCGTCCCCATCGACGACGGGGAGAGCAGGAGGCGGCGCATGCGGGGGCGGGACTGGCTGCACTCCGTGTTCCGCTTCATCGTCTTCGTCTCGCTCGCCTTCTGTGACTCCGGCGTGCAGAAGTGCCTCGTCCCGCACGAGAGCAGCCAGTGGCGCGAGTTCCTCGTCAACATGCCGCTCGCCTCGGGCTTCCTCGCCAGCTTCGTCTTCATGATCTTCCCCTCAACCAGGAACGGCATCGGCACCGGACCAGGTGCCCCCGCCGCCCTCGACAACCTCACCGATGCTGGGAATAAGCTGTGACAGAGCACGGTGGCAACCGGCGTCAGTGCGCCAGGTCGGGTCCGTGGCGGTGCAGACCGGCGTGAGCGTCCCAGGTCGGGTCCGCGGGGCTGGGTCACGGCTGTGCATGTGTGTGTCGCGCGTTAGGGTGTGCGTGTTCTCGAGTCTAACACGTATGTGCGTGTGTGTCCCGGTGGCGCGTGAGTCCGTGCTCGCGTTCATGTCCACCGTGGAGGTCTAGGTCAAGCAATGGTGTGCGCCATGGCCTGGCAAGTAGTTGCAGCATGCATGGAGTTTGTTGGCTGCGTGATAGGCCTAGTCCTTGGACGTTGGAGCGATTCAAGGAGAGGTTAGTTGGCTAGCTTAGTGCGTGTGTGTGCATGGGTTAGTTAGTGGCCTAATGTGGTGGCCGGTTAGTGCGTATGTGGGCAACTGGTGTGTGTGGCCGTTGTGTTGTGCGTGTACGTGAGCCTACATAAGGACTTGTAAGGTGGTGTGAGCTAGTTGAGTTGAATAGAAGCCAACATACAAGCCGTTCGGCAGCCGGGGTGTTCGTCGCCACAACCAATAGTCTTCTGTCCATCTCCTTCTACCTCCGTCCCGCGTTCGTCGCCGGAGGGCTGTTCGGCGTATGTCACCGGAGGCAGCTCCAACAACCGACACCAATGCCAAAGCCGCCGTCAAGAGTGATCAGCTCAAGAAGAGCAAGAGTGCTCCCGCGGCCGCAGACACCCGAGTTGCCCCGCCCCCCCCCCCCCCCCCCCCCCCCCCCCCCCCCCCCCCCCCCCCCCCCCCCCCCCCCCCCCCCCCCCCCCCCCCCCCCCCCCCCCCCCCCCCCCCCCCCCCCCCCCCCCCCCCCCCCCCCCCCCCCCCCCCCCCCCCCCCCCCCCCCCCCCCCCCCCCCCCCCCCCCCCCCCCCCCCCCCCCCCCCCCCCCCCCCCCCCCCCCCCCCCCCCCCCCCCCCCCCCCCCCCCCCCCCCCCCCCCCCCCCCCCCCCCCCCCCCCCCCCCCCCCCCCCCCCCCCCCCCCCCCCCCCCCCCCCCCCCCCCCCCCCCCCCCCCCCCCCCCCCCCCCCCCCCCCCCCCCCCCCCCCCCCCCCCCCCCCCCCCCCCCCCCCCCCCCCCCCCCCCCCCCCCCCCCCCCCCCCCCCCCCCCCCCCCCCCCCCCCCCCCCCCCCCCCCCCCCCCCCCCCCCCCCCCCCCCCCCCCCCCCCCCCCCCCCCCCCCCCCCCCCCCCCCCCCCCCCCCCCCCCCCCCCCCCCCCCCCCCCCCCCCCCCCCCCCCCCCCCCCCCCCCCCCCCCCCCCCCCCCCCCCCCCCCCCCCCCCCCCCCCCCCCCCCCCCCCCCCCCCCCCCCCCCCCCCCCCCCCCCCCCCCCCCCCCCCCCCCCCCCCCCCCCCCCCCCCCCCCCCCCCCCCCCCCCCCCCCCCCCCCCCCCCCCCCCCCCCCCCCCCCCCCCCCCCCCCCCCCCCCCCCCCCCGTCACATTTCGTCCAACAGTAGGACGACGATGTGCTATTTCTGAAATTTTTTATTTGTTCATCATATTTTCCGAACTTGTTCAAAAAAAGTCGTATTTCCGAAAAAAAATCTATGAGCTCGACCATCTCGTCTAGATCCTCTAGCTATGGATCGCTGTGCATGCATGCATGCATGGTAAGAGCTGCGTAAGTGAGTGTTCGTCTTCTTTAAATAACGGAATCAAATTGTGTGCCCCACCCCATGCATGCATGCCTCAACGTGTGCTTTCAATTGTCCCTATCATGCATATGAGATTTGCTTTCCATCCTTTTTGTTTCATTTTCTTTTTGGTCCTTGCTTTGGTTGTACCATATTAATTATGTGCCTAGATACTTAAAAGTGCGCGTGCACTATTTGACAGCCGCGAGCGGCCGTGCTACACGACAAACCTTTCACTCGCTGCCGCATGCATGTGATAGAAAACAGCCACAGCGTAACATTTTTTGTTTGTTGACATGCCTACGCTGCCTACTAGTAGTATTAGTACAATACACTGTAGCACTGATGAATGTGTACATGCATATATTCGGGTTTTCAAATCTTTAAAAAGTCATATCTTTCAAACCACGCGTCAGAATTCAGATCCGTTTTCACCGTTGGAATCATCGCAATGAGATCTTTAAAACTAGATCTTATTTGTATACGTTTGAAAAAAAAAATTGATGTCTTATTTGTATACGTTTGGAAAAAAAATTGATGACAACTTTGATACTATTTGGTGCAACTCAATTACTACATGGTGCAACTCAATTACTACATGGTGCAACTTTAGTATTGCATGGTACAACTTTAAAAAAAAATCAGTTTTTGGAGCTACATGGTCCGATTTCCTATGAGTTTGCAATCTAGCTGCCATGACAACCAACTTTTTTTGATGTGCAACTAGTCTGCTGCCTCGGCCAACTACCTAGTAGTCGATGTGAAACCCCCTCCCTACTCGTGGATGTGTAGTTTTCACTGCTAACACACCCTGCCTCACCTACCCTACCAGCGATATGTGCAACTTAGTTTGTTGTTCCAACCAACTGCCTAGTAAACGATGTGCAACTCCCTCCCATCACTACTTATGGATATGTAGTTTCAGTTGGTGGGGGCAACAGACGAAGTTGCACATAGTTTGCTAGACAGTTGGTTAGGGCAACAGACGAAGTTTCACATCTCACTAGCAGGGATTGTTGGATGATGAAAAACTGCACATCCATGAGTGTAGAGAAAAGTTGCCTATAGGAGGGGCCCTAATGTTGTACATCTCATTAGCAGCGGTGGTTGGGACAGGGTGCTAGTAGTGAAAAGTACATATTCATGCGGTACGGGTGAAAGTTGCACATCGACTGTTAGGCAGTTGGCCGGGGCAGCATTCGAAGTTGCGCATCCACTGCAAGACAGTTGGTCGAGACAGCAAATAGTGAAAACTGGACTTCCATGGGCAGGAGAAAAGTTGCACAACAACTACTAGGCAAGTGACCGAGGCAGCAGACGAAGTTGCACATCTCACTTGGTATTGGGTAGTTTGGGGCGACGTGTCATCAGTGAAAACTGCGCATCCATGGTTAAAGAAAGTTGCACATCGACTGTCAGGTAGTTGCACATCGACTACTAGCCAGTTGCACCAAACGGGGAATAAATTGCACAAAACAATTCATCGAAATATACCCATGCGGGATCAAGTTTTGAGGAGCACATCGCAAGGATTCCTACGGTGAAAGTGGATCTTAATTTTGATGTTCGGTTCAAGACTTGTGACTATTTTTTAGAAGAATGAAAACCCAAATTAAATGCATTCACACCTGTTCGCATTAGTGAAAACTGCACGTCCACGAGTAGGGAGAAAATTCACATCTATGGTCAGCTAGTTGCACATCGACTAATAAACAGTTGCACCAAACGGGGACTAAATTGCACACAAAAAAGTTCATCGAAACATACCCATGCGGGATCTAGTTTCGAAGAGCACGTCGCGAGGATTCCTACGGTGAAAGTGGATCTTAATTTCGATATTCGGTTAAAAGTTATGGCTTTAAAAAAATTGAAATTCAAACTAGATTGCCACTTTCCTTTTGGAGACCAGGTGCTTTCCTTTTACCGTGGGCCGCTCGGGAGCCCTACGTGGCACACGCGGCCCAGTAGATGCGTCCAATTATGTGTGATGTGGATGTTGAGTGTGTGTTTTTTTGCGTAGTATGTGCATGGCTACCCGATTTTATTTTAACCATCCAATGTGTGTGCGTGTGTGGAACTGTTGATCCAATTGTAACATCCAAACTTTCTATAATATAGCCAAATTCACACACAAAATATGTTTTTCTAGATATATTTATGTATGTGGTTTTCGCATTTCAAACTAACTAATTAATCTGGTTCATATTCTACATATTGTTTGGATGTCAAGCAAGGTACTCATGATCATAGGTTCTGAAATGGATTGAAACTATGTGGTAAGATCGCAATAGAATCGGATTGTGGCATTATAGTGATTTTTCATGGGACATGAAAATCTTACAGGTGGCCAATGGTGTGCCATAGCACACGAAACAATCCGGAAACACCAACACGTTGATTCTTCACAACATCTCTATAATTGTGTATCGGGGTTCACAGACATGAAAATCGTAATAGGATCCCAAAACGTTGAGCTATAACTCACAAACAAGCGTGGAGCGGTGAAAAGAAGGATTTTGACGATGTTGTTGTAACCATTGGGTCTGGCGGATCTTGCGAGGTGAGGGCGGCCTGTGGTTACAGCTTCTTCAGGTAAAATACCAAGGGGTGAGCCTCTTCTGGCATGTTCTCGAGCTGGGGGGTCTCAGTTTTGGAGATCCATCCAACGGATCAAGGAGAAGATTCATCTTGGGATCTCCTTCACTATAGGAAATGGGGAAGGTATCCAATTCTGGCTGGATACTTGGGTGGGTGACGAGCCAGTTAGGGTGCGTTCCCCTAGCCTGTTCTCTATTTGTGCGGACCCGATACTACTCGTCTCCGCGGCTTCCCGATATGGGCAGTGGAACATCACGTTTCATCGCACATTTGGGCAAACGGAGATTGAGGAATGGACTAGATTGCGGGCAGCCCTCCCGCCGGTGTTGCCGAATTATCCGGGCGCTGTTTCCTAGCGGCTCTCACCTTCGGGTGAGTTTTCGGTGAACTCGGCATATTTGGCATTATGCCGTTCGCCCACCATCCCCTGGCTTTCTCCCCTATGGAAAGCCCCATTGCACTTGAAGATTAAGATTTTTGTCTGGTAGCTACTTCGAGATTGCATCCCTTAGGGGACCGAGGTGATTAAGTGGCATGGCCCGGGTGATGGCTTGTGCCCCTTGTGCGCGTTTCCGGAGACTGGCTCACGTCCTATTCTCGTGCACAGCGACTCGGGTCCTGTGGACGTTCGTTCGCGAGGCTTTGGGGCCCGACTGGGAGGCCCTGGACTTCGTGGATGTGACGCCCCCGACTTAATCGTGCACTAATCATACACGCAAACGTGCACGATCAAGCACAGGGACTCACGGGAAGATATCACAACACAACTCTAAACACAACTATAAACGGAGGTCCACATATTACATACCAGGGATCACGAGGATCCGAATACATAAGTCAGCCATACAAATAATATCTGAGTACAGACATAGTTAGTCAAGGTGCCATAAGATGGCTAGCACAAACAACGACAACGATCGAAGAGGCGCAGGCCTCCTGCCTGCGAACCTCCGAACTACTCCCGGCCAGGTGGCTCGATCCAGTAGTAAGTGCCGTCGGGACCCTCCTGGTAGTAAGCTCCTGTGGTGGCATCTGGCTCCTGGGCTCCATCGTCTGATGTATCATTAATTGCATATGGGGGAAAAGAATAGCAGAGCAACCGTGAGTACTCATCCAAAGTACTCGCAAGACTAACATCAGAACTATGCTAAATATGCATTGGTATCAAAGGAATGGGGCTATATCTTTGGACTAAACTGCAGAATGCCAGAGTAAAGGGGGAGAGGCCTAGCCTATCGAAGACTATCATCTTCAAGCAATCTTGCAGCATCAGAAGAGGGCAGAGTATAGCAGCATATAATGTTGGTGGTATAATAGCAACAACTCCTCGAGATCCTTTCTCGACTAACCCGCGAGAAAGCGATCCCGAGAGCAATAGTAACAGTTTAATATGTATCATCATCACTTTGTAGTTGTCATAGATCCGGGCAAAACTCCGAGCGTCCTGTTACCGTGGACACGGCTATTCGAATAGATAACTTCCCTGCAGGGGTGCACTACTGTTACCCAACACGCTCCATCACATCTGGCCGGACACACTTGCTGGGTAATACCCGGCCTCGGGTGATCGACACGACGTAGTCCCATCTAGGCTCAACAGAGAGGTCAACACGCCGGTCTACATCCTAAGTGCGAAGAGATCTTGGGCCCATCACCCTCTGCACTCCTGCACGTTGCGAGACTGGTCAGGGAGCAGGCACGACACTGAACTCGTCAGTGATGTATCCAGCCCAACCCCAACAATCAGCCCGCATCTCTGAACTGTGACATCTGAAGAGCTTTCGGGAGAAACAACGACGTAGAGGGCCCCATAGCGCCCCCCCCCCCCCCCCCCCCCCCCCCCCCCCCCCCCCCCCCCCCCCCCCCCCCCCCCCCCCCCCCCCCCCCCCCCCCCCCCCCCCCCCCCCCCCCCCCCCCCCCCCCCCCCCCCCCCCCCCCCCCCCCCCCCCCCCCCCCCCCCCCCCCCCCCCCCCCCCCCCCCCCCCCCCCCCCCCCCCCCCCCCCCCCCCCCCCCCCCCCCCCCCCCCCCCCCCCCCCCCCCCCCCCCCCCCCCCCCCCCCCCCCCCCCCCCCCCCCCCCCCCCCCCCCCCCCCCCCCCCCCCCCCCCCCCCCCCCCCCCCCCCCCCCCCCCCCCCCCCCCCCCCCCCCCCCCCCCCCCCCCCCCCCCCCCCCCCCCCCCCCCCCCCCCCCCCCCCCCCCCCCCCCCCCCCCCCCCCCCCCCCCCCCCCCCCCCCCCCCCCCCCCCCCCCCCCCCCCCCCCCCCCCCCCCCCCCCCCCCCCCCCCCCCCCCCCCCCCCCCCCCCCCCCCCCCCCCCCCCCCCCCCCCCCCCCCCCCCCCCCCCCCCCCCCCCCCCCCCCCCCCCCCCCCCCCCCCCCCCCCCCCCCCCCCCCCCCCCCCCCCCCCCCCCCCCCCCCCCCCCCCCCCCCCCCCCCCCCCCCCCCCCCCCCCCCCCCCCCCCCCCCCCCCCCCCCCCCCCCCCCCCCCCCCCCCCCCCCCCCCCCCCCCCCCCCCCCCCCCCCCCCCCCCCCCCCCCCCCCCCCCCCCCCCCCCCCCCCCCCCCCCCCCCCCCCCCCCCCCCCCCCCCCCCCCCCCCCCCCCCCCCCCCCCCCCCCCCCCCCCCCCCCCCCCCCCCCCCCCCCCCCCCCCCCCCCCCCCCCCCCCCCCCCCCCCCCCCCCCCCCCCCCCCCCCCCCCCCCCCCCCCCCCCCCCCCCCCCCCCCCCCCCCCCCCCCCCCCCCCCCCCCCCCCCCCCCCCCCCCCCCCCCCCCCCCCCCCCCCCCCCCCCCCCCCCCCCCCCCCCCCCCCCCCCCGGGCATCTCCAATGCGAGCACATCGGCGACGAAATCGCGCGGGGAGAGAGGGGAAAAGACGCGGCTGCTCACATTGGTCCTGCAGGTGTGCGTTAGCGTGCTCGGGGAAGGGCGACGGTGGCGAATCAGCGCCGGAGGCGAAGACGACCGTGCAGGGAAGAAGAGCTCAGGGAGGTCGCGGCAGAGGCGCTCGGCTCCAGTTAGGCAGTGCAGTCGGTGTAGTCGAGGACGGGACGACGTCGCGCATGGCGGAGCGGTGATCGGGGCACGGTGGCCGTGGGATCGAACATCGGCGGCGGCGTGCTCTCGGGTGTGGCGTGGGATAGAGAGAGGGAGAGCGAGTGGGGATGAATGGATGGGCTAGGGTTCCGCGGGAGGGGAAGAGGAGCACGGGGGAGGTCCTAACCTAGCCGGGGACGGCGCGGATGGCCGACAGCGCGACGGCCATCGCCATGTCAGTGCGGGCGTGCGACACCGCCCGAGGAGGAGGACGAGGACCTCCAAACGGGCTGGGCCGGCTACTGTTCCACTAAGGCCCAGCCGCACAGTACTCGGTAAGTCTTTTTATATTTCCTATTTTCTGTTTTAACTCTGTTTTGCTAATTGTTAGGCCTCCAACTTAGTTTTGTAAAATGTGTTAGTTGGTTCAAATATTAGAGTGCAATATTATATACTACCAAAAACTAGTTTGGGTAAAATATAATTTCATTTGTAAGTTGGATTAAATAAATTGTATTAAAATGTGCTGTTTGGCTACTGTCTTAGGTTGATAGAGTCACTTAGGTATTTTGGGTCATTCTTTTTTGCTGAAATTAATTAGTTATGAATTATCTGCTATTTAATGAACATTTTAGTTTCTGATTTGAACAACTTTTAATTTTCACTTTAAATTTGAATTGCAATTTGAAATGAGATATGATGCAATGATGATCAAGCACTGTTTAATCCTGCTGACATGGCATTAACAAAAATGATCACTGTGGCTTAACTACATGGGTGTTACAATTCTCCTCCTCTAACAAGAATTCTCGTCCCGAGAATCAAGAGGAAGACTGAAAGAAAGAGGGGTACTCTTCGCAAAGACGATCCTCGCGTTCCCAAGTGGCTTCATCTTCAGAATGATTCGACCACTGATCTTTAAGGAATTTGATTGCCTTCTGACGAGTTCGACGACTAGCTTGATCAAGAATGCGGATGGGATATTCTGGATAAGACAGATCTTCCCGCAATTCAAGGATCCACAGCTCGAATAGGATCCTTGAAGCAGCGTCGGAGTTGCGATACATGAAAGACATCATGCACTTGAGAAAGGTTTAGCGGCAACTGCAACTGATATGCCACTTCTCCTCGACGGGCAAGAATACGGAAAGGGCCGATGTAGCGGGTAGCTAACTTGCCCTTGATTCCGAATAGATGAGTGCCTTTCAATGGAGTAACACAAAGGTAAGCTTGCTCGCCAGGCTGATAGACCATTACCTGGTGCTTTCGGTCATAATTACTCTTCTGACGAGACTGAGCAACTTGCACAAATTTTAGGACAATGCGGACTTGTTCTTCAGCTTGTTGAATAATGTCCAGTCCGACAAGTGATCGTTCCCCAGTTTCTGACCAATTCAGAGGGGTTCAACACTTACGGCCATAAAGAACTTCAAACGGTGCCATCTTGAGACTAGCTTGGTAGCTATTGTTGTAAGAGAATTCGGCATATGGAAGAGATTCCTACCATTTCTTACCGAATGAGATAACGCAAGCTCGAAGCATATCCTCAAGCACTTGATTAACTCTTTCGACTTGACCCTGAGACTGAGGTTGAAATGCAGTACTAAAGGACAGATGAGTTCCCATAGCTTCTTGGAAACTCCCCCAGAATCTTGAGGCAAAGAGGCTGCCACAGTCCGAACTGATCTCCAACAAAACACCGTGGAGTGACATGAATCTGGAAACATACAACTCTGCTAACTAACTAGAAGTGATTGTCTCCTTGACTAGCAGAAAGTGAGCAACCTTTGAGAATCGGTCGATGACGACAAGGATAGCATCATGACCCTTCTGTGATCTGGGAAAACCAGTAATGAAATCCATTTGGACCTTGTCCAATTTCCATTCTAGAATTTCAAGGGGTTGCAAAGTACCAGCAGGGCTTTGATGTTCAGCTTTAACGTGACGGCAGACATCACACTCAGCAACATATTGGGCAATATCTCGCTTCATATCGAGCCACCAGTACCACTGACGAATGTCATGGTACATCATGGTACTACCAGGGTGAATTGACAAGGGGGGTGTCATGTGCTTCTTTCATAACTTCCATCCTCATATCCTGGTTATGAATCCTAGGAACCACTAACCGACCTTTGAAATACACGGTGGCATCATTATCCATGTAGAAGCCCGAGGACTTCCCGTTGGTGATATCACGCCAAATCTTGTGAACTTCGGAGTCATACTTCTGAATGTTTCTGACTGTACACTCGAGTTCTGGCTTAATAACAAGGGTATTGAGATGACCCTATGGAACAATGTGAAGGTTCAATTTGCGAAGCTCTTCATAAAGAACAGGTTGTGCTTCCTGAACCGTAAGGTTGTTGCAATAAGCCTTGCGACTCAAAGCATCGGCCATTATGTTAGCCTTGCCAGGGGTGTATGAGATATTCATATCATAATCAGCTATTGTCTCGAGCCACCTTTGTTGACGAAGGTTCAAGTCTGGTTGAGTATACAGATACTTCAAGCTCTGATGATCCGTGTATATCTCGCAATGATTACCAAGGAGGTAATGTTGCCATAGCTTCAATGCATAAATAACTGCACAAGTTTTGAGATCATGTACTGGATAGTGTTCCTCATGAGGACGTAATTGATGAGAGCCATAGGCAATCACTTTGCGCGCTTGCATTAGGACACGGCCTAATCCTTGACAAGATGCATCACAGTATATCACAAAGTCCTTGCGAGTATCTGGTGGTGCTAGCACTGGGGCAGATGTCAATTTATCCTTTAGCGTCTGAAAGCGTTCTTGACATTTTTCTGTCCAATCAAACTTAACACCTTTGTAGAGCAGATTCGTCAATGGCTTTGCAATCTCCGAGAAGTTCTCGATGAATTGGTGGCAATAGCTAGCGAGTCCGAGAAAACTCCTGACTTGCTTGACATTCTTCGGGATAGTCCAGTCAAGAATGGCCTGAACTCATTCTGGGTTGACAGCGATGCCATCCTTGGAAATCACATGACCAAGATAGGTCACTTCAGACAACCAGAATTCAACCTTGGAGAATTTGGCATATAACTGGTGTTCTCGTAGCTTCTCCAATACAAGCCGAAGATGTTCAGTATTTTCTTGTTCATTCTTGGAATATATAAGGATACCATCCAAATAAACCACGATGAATTTGTCGAGGTAATCCATGAAGATATAATTCATCATGCGCGAGAAGGTTGCTGGGGCATTGGTTAATCTGAATGAAATGACGGTGTACTCGTATGATCCATAGCGAGTAACAAAAGCGGTCTTCGAAATATCCTCCTTATGAACTCGGATGTGATGATAAGCCAACCTCAAGTTGAGTTTAGAAAACACGGAGGATCCAGCAAGCTGATCATAAAGATCGTTGATCCGGGGAAGTGGATATTTGTTCTGGATTGTTGCTTGGTTAATAGGCCGATAGTCCTGAACCAAACGGTTAGTTCCATCCTTCTTCTTAACAAAGAGAGAAGGTGCTCCCCAAGCAGAGGAACTGGGGCGGATGAAACCCTTCTTTAGTGACTTATCGATTTCTTCTTTAAGCTCAAGAAGTTCATGCGGAGGCATCTTATAAGGACGCTTCACAATAGGGGTAGTGCCAGGCTTGAAGTCGATGACGAACTTGACAGCTCTAACCGTGGGTATGCCTGGAAGTTCTTCCGGAAATTCAGGAATGACCGGAACGTTCTCGATTCCCTTAAGAGGCGAGGCATTCAAAGCATTCAGTGCATATATCTGAGCGTCGGCATTTTGGGTAATCCGGGCGGTGTAGTTCACTATCTCATCCGAGGGGTGAAGAAGTTGGACGACTTTGGTGGCACAATTGATCGAAGCAATGTGACCTTTCAACCAATCCATTCCCAGAATGAGGTCTATGGTGGAAGACTTCAATATGATGGGTGAGGCAAGGAATTCTAATCCTTCAATTTCGACGGTAACGTTACGTGCCATCATGTCAGCATGACAATGGCCACCGGGAGTTTTTACAACTAACGGAGTATGCATCTTCTCATAATGAATGCCATGCATGAATGCAAATTTTCCAGAGATGACTGAATGTGATGCTCCTGAATCAAATAAAACTAAAGCAGGTATTGAGTTAACGAGAAGGGTACCCATCACAGTAGCAGGCTGATCCTGGACTTCTTCAATGTCGATGTTGTAAGCATGTCCACGACCATAAGCAGCAGGCCCAGTATTATAGTTGCGGGCCTGATTGTTGCCACGACCATTGACATGGCTATTTTGAGGAAATGCCAATTGGTTCCGATTCTGATGACAGTCCTTGGCAAGATTACCTGGTTTGCGGCACTTGAAGCACAAACCGTCTTCAGGACGAAGAGGAGCATTAACTGGAGCAGCTGGAGCTCTGGGCTGCCTCGGTGGTGGAGAAGGTAGATGCGGTGCAGCATAGGACCTTTGAGCAGGCGCAGCTGGACGGTACACACTGTATGGGATCTAGATATGACGCTTCTGAGCTGAGCTCGATGATGAGCCAACATCATGATAGTGCTTCTGTGACTCCTTGTGCTTGATCTGAGCAGTCTCAATCCTGATAGCCTTGTTCATGAGAGTGGCAAAGTCAGTGAAATCTTGGGCAGCAAGTGCAAGCTCGAGATCTGGGTGGAGTCCATTACAGAACTTCTCTTGTCTACAAGCATCAGTGGCAACGTCTTCTTCAGCATAGCGGGATAAGTTAAGGAACTCCCGCTGATAGGCTTCGAAAATCATGTTGCCCTGGACAAGGTTGCGGAACTCGGTCTTCTTGCAGTTGATGATTCCCTGAGGACTGTATCGGGCGCGGAAAACAGTATGAAACTCAAGCCAAGTGACGACTGTCCCAGGAGGCAGTGTACGTTTGTGAGTGGACCACCATTGCTGAGTGGGGCCTTTCAGAAAGTAGGTCGCAAAGGTGACAAGGTTGTCAGGGGTGACACTAGCAGACTCCATCTCATGTGTGATGTCGCGCAGCCAGTCATCAGCATCCAGTGGCTGCTCAGAGTTGCGGAAAGTAGTGGGGTTGAGCCCCACAAACTCCGACAGAGTTATTGAGGCAGGGTTCTGGTTCTGATTGTTCAGATGCGGAAACTGAGCTATAATCCCCGTCATGAACTGACGGTTGAGCTCGAACTTTTGCATCATAGCTGCCATATAATCTGTCGGTGGTGGGTGTTCAAGGGCACGACCACGACCACGAGAATAGTTCTTACAAAAGGTGAGTGGGAGGACAGTGCAACTCGACGAGATAAACAGTATCTTCGTCATCAGATCAAAGGAAAGAGACCTTTGAAGTAATTCCAGAGTTTCCTACTGCGACTGATACGGAAGTCTCTACAATAAAATGTATGGACTTCGGTCGAACTTGCAGCTGAACCACATAGGCATGGCTCGTGCAAACCTCTCAGGTGCGCAAACGAGATACTGTTGTTAGACAACAGTATACCTACAATACACAAGGAAGCGTTGATGGGCCCTGACTCCGGAATTGGCTAAATGCCAATACAATCCGAGATAGTTTCCATATAAATGTTTCAAGATTAAAATCTTGATATACCTTTCGGAAGACTTAGAGTCTAACGAATATTTATGGAACTAAAAACTGATACGGATAAAAATGTTTGTCCATAAAGCTTGACTTGTTGAAATAACAAGTTCACCCCCCCCCCCCCCCCCCCCCCCCCCCCCCCCCCCCCCCCCCCCCCCCCCCCCCCCCCCCCCCCCCCCCCCCCCCCCCCCCCCCCCCCCCCCCCCCCCCCCCCCCCCCCCCCCCCCCCCCCCCCCCCCCCCCCCCCCCCCCCCCCCCCCCCCCCCCCCCCCCCCCCCCCCCCCCCCCCCCCCCCCCCCCCCCCCCCCCCCCCCCCCCCCCCCCCCCCCCCCCCCCCCCCCCCCCCCCCCCCCCCCCCCCCCCCCCCCCCCCCCCCCCCCCCCCCCCCCCCCCCCCCCCCCCCCCCCCCCCCCCCCCCCCCCCCCCCCCCCCCCCCCCCCCCCCCCCCCCCCCCCCCCCCCCCCCCCCCCCCCCCCCCCCCCCCCCCCCCCCCCCCCCCCCCCCCCCCCCCCCCCCCCCCCCCCCCCCCCCCCCCCCCCCCCCCCCCCCCCCCCCCCCCCCCCCCCCCCCCCCCCCCCCCCCCCCCCCCCCCCCCCCCCCCCCCCCCCCCCCCCCCCCCCCCCCCCCCCCCCCCCCCCCCCCCCCCCCCCCCCCCCCCCCCCCCCCCCCCCCCCCCCCCCCCCCCCCCCCCCCCCCCCCCCCCCCCCCCCCCCCCCCCCCCCCCCCCCCCCCCCCCCCCCCCCCCCCCCCCCCCCCCCCCCCCCCCCCCCCCCCCCCCCCCCCCCCCCCCCCCCCCCCCCCCCCCCCCCCCCCCCCCCCCCCCCCCCCCCCCCCCCCCCCCCCCCCCCCCCCCCCCCCCCCCCCCCCCCCCCCCCCCCCCCCCCCCCCCCCCCCCCCCCCCCCCCCCCCCCCCCCCCCCCCCCCCCCCCCCCCCCCCCCCCCCCCCCCCCCCCCCCCCCCCCCCCCCCCCCCCCCCCCCCCCCCCCCCCCCCCCCCCCCCCCCCCCCCCCCCCCCCCCCCCCCCCCCCCCCCCCCCCCCCCCCCCCCCCCCCCCCCCCCCCCCCCCCCCCCCCCCCCCCCCCCCCCCCCCCCCCCCCCCCCCCCCCCCCCCCCCCCCCCCCCCCCCCCCCCCCCCCCCCCCCCCCCCCCCCCCCCCCCCCCCCCCCCCCCCCCCCCCCCCCCCCCCCCCCCCCCCCCCCCCCCCCCCCCCCCCCCCCCCCCCCCCCCCCCCCCCCCCCCCCCCCCCCCCCCCCCCCCCCCCCCCCCCCCCCCCCCCCCCCCCCCCCCCCCCCCCCCCCCCCCCCCCCCCCCCCCCCCCCCCCCCCCCCCCCCCCCCCCCCCCCCCCCCCCCCCCCCCCCCCCCCCCCCCCCCCCCCCCCCCCCCCCCCCCCCCCCCCCCCCCCCCCCCCCCCCCCCCCCCCCCCCCCCCCCCCCCCCCCCCCCCCCCCCCCCCCCCCCCCCCCCCCCCCCCCCCCCCCCCCCCCCCCCCCCCCCCCCCCCCCCCCCCCCCCCCCCCCCCCCCCCCCCCCCCCCCCCCCCCCCCCCCCCCCCCCCCCCCCCCCCCCCCCCCCCGAATCATTATGGAAACTTTTGGGAATTTTCTAGAAGAAAAACCGGAAATGTTCCGGAGCTGCCGGAACCACTTCAGATGCTTTTCGCAGATGAAAATCACTAATCCGGAATTGTTTTGGATCACGTTGAAAATTATTTTAGTGGGTACTAGAAATGTTCTAAGCCCACATAAATATTTTCATTTCGAACGGACGCTGAAAAATGTCGTCATGAATAGTGAAAGTGCTTTTTGGGATATTTTTTGGAAAGCCACCTTTTAGGGCTTTTGCTAAAGGCTTCTAGAAGGGCTTGGGGGGCCATGAGAGCACCTCATGGGGCCCCCAAGGGGGTGGCCGGCCAAGCATGGTGGAGCTCCTTGGAGCTCCACATGGCATCCCATTTTGTCCTTAACTCCCTCATGTGTGACCTAATGCATGGGGTTTTTGGTAAATTGTGGAGGCACACTACCCATTGGTTTTCCTATAAATAGGAGGTGAGGGGGCTGCCATAAGCTTCATCCCTTACTCTCATACACATGCCATGCATTATCTGGCTTCTCTCTCCCTCCCACGAAAAGAGTTTCATACAGCCGAAAGGCTGTCTGGGTTCCGGCAGGAACTAGTTCTGGACGGCGAAGCCCTGCCGGATAGATGACACCGTATGTGTGCAACTCTGTAGAGAGGTCATAGTTTCGATCTTAGTGCCCGAGGGGCTGTTCGAGAGTGCCTCATGAAGGGCTGTCCAAGTGATGGTCTGAGTTCTGTGAGTCCTCCCGAAGGGCTGTCCGAGTTTTGAAGGTCCTCTCGAAGGGCTATCCGCGACACCATCCGGGGGACTGTTCGACTGCCTCCCGGAGGGCTGTCCGAGTGGCGGATGAGGGTATACATCCTCGCGGTTGGGAGGTTGTAAATCCTAGCTGCGGGGATCTGCACCGCCGATCGTCATCGACTCTACTTCCGCTGCGCTACGAGTCGATAACGAAAATGATCAAACCTTGTATGCAGTCTCCATAGTGGTCCTGGGCTGGTGCGTAGGTCAGAAGATTTTTGTTTTCTGCTGCGTTACCCCACAGAGAAAGCTATCCCGGGAGCAATAGTAATAGTTTAATATCACTCGCGCAGGTACTCTTGGAGCCGACCCATCTTTAATGTTGTTCTCTCGCGGGCACCCTTGGGGCCACCCCGACTTTAACAGTTTAAGCATTGCGGTAATGAAATCATTTCCGCGATCAGCACCCAGTGCGATCACAGCCCGACTACAGCATGGCATACGGACAAGGTGAAGGGCTACAGATGGAATGGCAGCATAGCTAACTAGGCATCATGGGATAATAGGTAATGTATCAGTAGCAAGCGACAAAATCAGGCTATGCATCAGAATAGGATTAAGAAAAGCAGTGGCAATTACTAATGCAAGCAGGACGGCGAAAGAGTAGGATGTGTCGGCATGTGTCAAAGGGGGATTGCTTACCTGGAAGCTCTGCAGTGATGTGCTGGTCGACAGAGGGCTGCTCGTCGAGAACGGGGTCGTACTTTGCTGCGTCGGCGTCGGTGTCGGCGGCTATCGAGAGAGAAGGAGGGGGAAGAAACAATAAATTCACGGCAAAGGTGCAATCACTATGCATGACATGCCTAAATGATGTGCAAATGTGGTTTACTGCCTAACTAAATGGTTTAGTTAATTTAAGAATTTATTTGGATTTATTTAATTAAAGTTGAGCACCATTCATTTATCGAAATCAGTCAAAAAGTTCCATGTTCACCTAGATAGGAGTGATGGTCAAGCATTAGCATTAAGTAGATTATTGACTCTAGTGCAAGTGGGAGTCTATAGGAGATATGCCCTAGAGGCAATAATAAATGTTATTGGTTATCTCCCTGTTCATAATTAGGTTTATGTTCCATGCTATAACTGCTATGGTTCTCGAGTCTGCAAATAAAACGAGGCTCCCCCCCCCCCCCCCCCCCCCCCCCCCCCCCCCCCCCCCCCCCCCCCCCCCCCCCCCCCCCCCCCCCCCCCCCCCCCCCCCCCCCCCCCCCCCCCCCCCCCCCCCCCCCCCCCCCCCCCCCCCCCCCCCCCCCCCCCCCCCCCCCCCCCCCCCCCCCCCCCCCCCCCCCCCCCCCCCCCCCCCCCCCCCCCCCCCCCCCCCCCCCCCCCCCCCCCCCCCCCCCCCCATATTCAGAATCTTCATATTTTTCTGATGATTTTTCATATATAAATTATTTTCTTCTGACTTACGGTTTAAAAGATATGATTTTTCAAAGTTTTAAATATTTTCTGGAATTATTTAATTACTAAATTCTGAATTATCCAGAACAGTGTGGGATGACGTCAGCATGATGTAATGCTGACATCATCGATCAACAGCGCGGTTGACCAGAGTCAAATCTGACCTGTGGGTCCAGTGGGACCCACAGGTCAGTCGCTGATTAGTCTAATTAGGACTCAATTAACTAATTACGGTATAAATTAGGGGTGGGGCCTACTGGTCAGTGGGTAATTAGTGTTTTAATTAACCAATTAATTAATTCACTTATTATTGATTTAATAAAATGTTTTATCGAGCGGGACCCACATGTCATACACTGTGGGTGCCACGTCAGCCGTTGACCCGGTCAACAGGTCAACGGGACCCACACGTCAGTAGTACAGTGGGCCCCACCAGTCAGGCCAGCTCAGCCTTGCCGGCGACTCACCGGAATCTCGCCGGCGAGCGCGTTTGCGGCGGCGCGGCTTCGGGAGGTGATCGGAAAACGCCCACAGGCCACCATTCAAGGCGCGGCCAGGCTCTTTCGAATGGCAAGAAGATGCCACGGCCAATGGCGGAGGTGCGAGGCGCTGAAACGGCCGAAGTTGAGCGGTATGAGCTCGCCGGCGGCGAGCCGTTCGGGTGGTGCACGGGTAATTCACTATGGCGTGCAAACGGACAAGGCAAAGCGATGGGGAGGCTGTACGCGTGCGGGCGAACAGGATGGACAGCAGCACTGGACCAAATGGTCGCCGGAACTACGCCGGCGATGAGGTCAGGCGGCGGCGCGTTCGTGCATCTCCAATGCGAGCACATCGGCGTTGAAATCGCGCGGGGAGAGAGGGGAAAAGACGCGGCTGCTCACATTGGTCCTGCAGGTGTGCGTTAGTGTGCTCGGGGAAGGGCAACGGTGGTGAATCGGCGCTGGAGATGAAGACCACCATGCGGGGAAGAAGAACTCGGGGATGTCGTGGCACAGGCGCTCGGCTCTAGTTAGGCGGTGCAGTCGGCGTAGTCGAGGACGGGGATGACGTCGGGCATGGCAGAGCGGTGATTGGGGCACGGTGGCCGCGGGATCGATCGTCGGCGGTGGTGGGCTCTCTGGTGTGGCGTGGGACAGAGAGAGGGAGAGCGATTAGGGATGAATGGATGGGCTAGGGTTCCGCGGGAGGGGAAGAGGAGCACGGGAGAGGTCTTAACCTAGCCGGGGACGGCGCAGATGGCCGACAGCGTGACGGCCATTGCCTTGTCAGTGCGGGCGTGCGACACCACGCGAGGAGGAGGATGACAACCTCCAAGTGGGCTGGGCCGGCTACTGTTCCACTAAGGCCCAGCAGCACAGTACTCGGTAAGTTTTTTTCTTTTTCTATTTCCTATTTTCTGTTTTAACTCTGTTTTGCTAATTGTTAGGCCTCCAACTGAGTTTTGTAAAATGTTTTAGTTGGTTCAAATATTACAGTGCAATATTATATACCACCAAAAACTAGTTTGGGTAAAATATAATTTCATTTGTAAGTTGGATTAAATAAATTGTATTAAAATGTGCTGTTTGGCTACTGTCTTAGGTTGATACAGTCACTTAGATATTTTGGGTGATGTTGTTTTCCTGAAATTAATTAGTTATGAATTATCTGCTATTTAATGAACATTTTAGTTTCTGATTTGAACAACTTTTATTTTTCACTTTAAATTTGAATTGCAATTTGAATTGGAATTTGAAATGAGATATGATGCAATGATGATCAAGCACTGTTTAATCCTGTTGATATGGCATTAACAAAAATGATCACTGTGGCTTAAGTACATGGGGTGTTGCAATTCTCCTCCTCTAACAAGAATTCTCGTCCCAAGAATTAAGAGGAAGACTGAAAGAAAGAGGGGTACTCTTCGCAAAGATGATCCTCGCGTTCCCAAGTGGCTTCATCTTCAAAATGATTCGACCACTGAACTTTAAGGAATTTGATTGCCTTCTGACGAGTTTGACGTTCAGCTTGATTAAGAATGCGGATGGGATATTCTGGATAAGATAGATCTTCCCGCAATTCAAGCATTTCATGATCCACAGCTCGGATAGGATCCTTGAAGCAGCGTCGGAGTTGCAATACATGAAAGACAGCATGCACTTGAGAAAGGTTTAGCGGCAACTGCAACTGATATGCCACTTCTCCTCGACGGGCAAGAATACGGAACGGGCCGATGTAGCGGGGAGCTAGCTTGCCCTTGATTCCGAACCGATGAGTGCCTTTCAATGGAGTAACACGAAGGTAAGCTTGCTCGCCAGGCTGATGGACCATTACCTGGTGCTTTCGGTCATAATTACTCTTCTGACAAGACTGGGCAGCTTGCAAATGTTTCCGGACAATGCGGACCTATTCTTCAGCTTGTTGAATAATGTCCGGTCCGACAAGTGATCGTTCCCCAGTTTCTGACCAATTCAGAGGGGGTTCGACACTTACGTCCATAAAGAACTTCAAATGGTGCCATCTTGAGACTAGCTTGTTAGCTATTGTTGTAAGAGAATTCGGCATATGGAAGAGATTCCTACCATTTCTTACCGATTGAGATAACAAAAGCTCGAAGCATATCCTCAAGCACTTGATTAACTCTTTCGACTTGACCCTGAGACAGAGGATGAAAAGCAGTACTGAAGGACAGATGAGTTCCTGATACGTCTCCAACTTATCTATTATTTTTGCTTGTTCCATGCTATCATATTATTATTCTTGGATGTTTTTATTATCACTTTATACCTTTTTATATCATTTTTGGGGACTAACCTATTAACTTAGTGCCAAGTGCCAGTTCCTGTTTTCTGCCCTGTTTTTGTTTCGCAGGAAATCAATATCAGATAAGATCAAATCATCCCGAAACTTTTTGAGGATTTCTTATTGAAGATAAGGATCACCTGGAACTTGGAGGCTATGAAAGATGATGCTGGAGGGCCCCACACAACACCAGGGCACGCCCAGGGGGGCGCCCAGGTGTTGTGTGGGCCCCACCTTGCTACAACCGACCTACCTACAGCTCTATAAATTCTCAAATATTCCAAAAACCTATAGGGAGTCCACAAAATATTTTTTCCGCCGCCGCAAGCCTCTGTTCTCGCCAGATCCCATCTGGAGGCCTTTTCCGGTACTTCGACGGAGGGGGAACTCATCACGAAGGGGCTCTACATCATCCTTGCCGCCTCTCCAATGGTGCGTGAGTAGTTCACCACAGACCTACGGGTCCGTAGGTAGTAGCTAGATGGCTCTCTCTCTCTCTCTTTGTATCTCAATACAATGGTCTCCATGATCTTCATGGATATCCATCCGATGTAATGACTTTGTGCGGTGTGTTTGTTGAGATCCGATGAATTGTGAGTTTATGATCAGATCTATCCTTGTTTTACTTGAGTTCTTTGCTGATATCTTTTATGCATGATTTAGTATAGCCTTGTATTTCTTCTCTGAAGTTTTGGTTTGGTTTGGCCAACTAGATTAGATCTTCTTGCAATGGGAAGAGGTGCTCGGTAATGGGTTCAATCTTGCGGTGTTCAGTCCTAGTGACAGAAGGGGAGTTGATACGCTTGTGTTGTTGCCATTAAGGATAACAAGTTGGGATGAATTCTTATATGCTTTTGTCTTGACTATATCATGCCATCGTTCTTAATGCATTACTTCATTCCTATGAACTTAATACACTAGATGCATGCTGGATAGTGGTCGATGTGTGAAGTAATAGTAGTAGATGCAGGCAGGAGTCGGTCTACTTGATTTGGATGTGATGCCTATATCATGATCATTGCCTTGGATAGCATCATAATTATTTGCTCTTCTATCAATTGCTCAACAGTAATTTGTTTACCCACCGTATGCTATTTTCTTGAGAGAGATGCCACTAGTGAATCCTATGGCCCCCGGGTGTACTTTTATTATAAGATCTATCTTGTTTACTTATACAAAAATAGTTGCTGCACTTTTTTATCCTTTATTTATTTATCAATCTATCAATCTATAATATACCGTTTAATCTCGTTCTTGACCGCCGAGAGATTGACAACCTCTCATTTGCGTTGGGTGCGAAGGTTTGCGTTGTGTGTGCAGGTGCTGTTTACGTCATGTTGCTTGGTTCTCCTACTGGATTGATAACCTTGGTTTCTTAAATGAGGGAAATACTTACTCTACTGTGCTGCATCATCCTCTCCTCTTCGGGGATAAAAATCCAACGCAGTTTACGAGTAGTAGGAAGAATTTCTGGCACCATTGCCGGGGAGACATCATCAACATTACCAAGTACCTGCACTATCAACTATCATCTTTGCATTTACTTTATTTGCCATTTGCCGCTCGTTTTCATCTCCCCCACTTCTAAAACAATTTACAAAAATATTTGCCTTTTCTTTTGCCGCTTTTATTTGCCTCTTTTTCTTCGCCGTTTTCTCTTTTGCTTTCTGTCACAATGGGAGATTTTGTTGTGGAGAAAAGTGAGGACGGAAAAATTCCAAGGATTGAAGTTCCTATTAATTTGGTTGCCAAAATTTTGTGTTGGGACATGGAAATCTCTTGGGTAAAAATATTGTCCAAGAGTTCTTCAATTGTGTCGGAAATTTGCCTTCAGAGGATGCCTCTATTCTTAAAAAAACTAATAATTATGGTGATGCTATTTCTCTTTTGGTGCTCAAACTTGAAAGAAAATTAAATCGTATTCATCCCACTTTGCAAAGATTATTTTATGAATTGCCTGTTATAAAAAATCCAAGGGCTAAGAAAATAGCTACCCTTGTTCTCATGAATGAATTTGATGATATAGTGAGGGAAGCTAGGGAAATCTTTGATTTTTATGGTTTGAATCATGAGAAGCCCATAATAGATGAGATTATTTACGATAAGGATTACCTGTTGAGGCACCTTTTTCATGATAATCACACTTTTGATGAGAACACAAAAAAGGAGATGCCTCCTATGCATATTATACAACAAGTTTTTAATGGCATCAATAAACAATTTTCTTGGATCGTTTCCGGTAATCAAGGAGGTTATGAGGAGACACAACTTGCTAATGCTAAGATACCTTTGGATGATGTGTTTTATATTGCTTTTGAAAAACCTCTTGCCAAAAGCTCTTCTACTAAATCCAAGGATGACAACACTTGATGTGTTGCTTTATGCCTAGCTAAGGGCGTAAAACGATAGCGCTTGTTGGGAGGCAACCCAATGAATAAAATAATTTTTTATCTTTTGCTTCTGTTCTTTTGATTTTCCTTTATTTGCTTCTGTTTTGAGTTGGTTTTATATATTTTAATTAGTGTTTGTGCCAAGTAAGACCTTTGAGATGATGTGGATGCTTGTGAATGCAATTCTGTGAGAAACATAAACTTTGATGCCCAGTCCAAGAATTTTATAAATTCATCAGTGTGTCAAACGTGTCTGAATTTTTTTACAGAAGATTGATATACAAATTTTTCAGGAATTCCTAATTTTTCAGAATTTTTGGAGTTACATTAGTATGTCTTTTCGTCAGAATGCTACAAACTATTCTGTTTTTGACAGATTCTGTTTTCATTGCATTGTTTGCTTATTTTGATAAATCTATGGATTGTATCGGGGGGTGCAAGCCATGGAAAAGTTAGAATACAGTACCTATAATGTAATTATTAAATTTGAATGGGTTTTGGACAGTACTTATCGTAGTGATTTGCTTGGTTATACTATCAGATCTCACGAAGGTTTTGTTGAGTTTTGTGTGATTGAAGTTTTCAAGTTTTGGGTGTGACAACGATGGATGAAGGAATGAACAGATGCAAAAGCCAAAGCTTGGGGATGCCCAAGGCACCCCAAGGTAATATCTAAGGAGACTCAAGCGTCTAAGCTTGGGGATGCCCCGAAAGGGGGGCATCCCCTCTTTCTTCTAACGACTATCGGTAACACACTCGAGGCTATATTTTTATTCGTCACATGATATGTGTTTTGCTTGGAGCGTCTTGTATGATATGAGTCTTTGCTTTTTAGTTTGTCACAATCATCACCTCTGAACATACTTGCTTGAGATGGCCTCACGTCATCATAATTTGTTAGAATTGCTCTTTGTGCTTCACTTAAATTTGTTGAGCTAGGTGGTTGCTCTAGTGCTTCGCTTATATCTTTTTGAGCATGGTGGCGCGAATGTTTTGAAGAAACTTGTTTTCATGCTTCATTTATATCTTTTTGAGAATGCTATATGTTTTTGAAGAAACTTGTTCTCATGCTTCACTTATACCTTTCCCCCCCCCCCCCCCCCCCCCCCCCCCCCCCCCCCCCCCCCCCCCCCCCCCCCCCCCCCCCCCCCCCCCCCCCCCCCCCCCCCCCCCCCCCCCCCCCCCCCCCCCCCCCCCCCCCCCCCCCCCCCCCCCCCCCCCCCCCCCCCCCCCCCCCCCCCCCCCCCCCCCCCCCCCCCCCCCCCCCCCCCCCCCCCCCCCCCCCCCCCCCCCCCCCCCCCCCCCCCCCCCCCCCCCCCCCCCCCCCCCCCCCCCCCCCCCCCCCCCCCCCCCCCCCCCCCCCCCCCCCCCCCCCCCCCCCCCCCCCCCCCCCCCCCCCCCCCCCCCCCCCCCCCCCCCCCCCCCCCCCCCCCCCCCCCCCCCCCCCCCCCCCCCCCCCCCCCCCCCCCCCCCCCCCCCCCCCCCCCCCCCCCCCCCCCCCCCCCCCCCCCCCCCCCCCCCCCCCCCCCCCCCCCCCCCCCCCCCCCCCCCCCCCCCCCCCCCCCCCCCCCCCCCCCCCCCCCCCCCCCCCCCCCCCCCCCCCCCCCCCCCCCCCCCCCCCCCCCCCCCCCCCCCCCCCCCCCCCCCCCCCCCCCCCCCCCC
This sequence comes from Thinopyrum obtusiflorum, assembly GCA_036873465.1. Taxonomy (NCBI): domain Eukaryota; kingdom Viridiplantae; phylum Streptophyta; class Magnoliopsida; order Poales; family Poaceae; genus Thinopyrum; species Thinopyrum obtusiflorum. The sequence continues at coordinate 24,539 of JAAAWM010012182.1, read as the reverse complement.
CCCCCCCCCCCCCCCCCCCCCCCCCCCCCCCCCCCCCCCCCCCCCCCCCCCCCCCCCCCCCCCCCCCCCCCCCCCCCCCCCCCCCCCCCCCCCCCCCCCCCCCCCCCCCCCCCCCCCCCCCCCCCCCCCCCCCCCCCCCCCCCCCCCCCCCCCCCCCCCCCCCCCCCCCCCCCCCCCCCCCCCCCCCCCCCCCCCCCCCCCCCCCCCCCCCCCCCCCCCCCCCCCCCCCCCCCCCCCCCCCCCCCCCCCCCCCCCCCCCCCCCCCCCCCCCCCCCCCCCCCCCCCCCCCCCCCCCCCCCCCCCCCCCCCCCCCCCCCCCCCCCCCCCCCCCCCCCCCCCCCCCCCCCCCCCCCCCCCCCCCCCCCCCCCCCCCCCCCCCCCCCCCCCCCCCCCCCCCCCCCCCCCCCCCCCCCCCCCCCCCCCCCCCCCCCCCCCCCCCCCCCCCCCCCCCCCCCCCCCCCCCCCCCCCCCCCCCCCCCCCCCCCCCCCCCCCCCCCCCCCCCCCCCCCCCCCCCCCCCCCCCCCCCCCCCCCCCCCCCCCCCCCCCCCCCCCCCCCCCCCCCCCCCCCCCCCCCCCCCCCCCCCCCCCCCCCCCCCCCCCCCCCCCCCCCCCCCCCCCCCCCCCCCCCCCCCCCTTTAGGATTTTTTATTGAAGATAAGGATCACCTAGAACTTGGAGGCTACGGAAGATGATGCTGGAGGGCCCCACACAACACTAGGGCGCGCCCCAGGGGGGGCGCGCCCAGGTGTTGTGTGGGCCCCACCTTGCTCCAACCGACCTACCTCCAGCTCTATAAATTCTCAAATATTCCAAAACCCTATAGGGAGTCCACGAAATATATTTTTTCCGCTGCCGCAAGCCTCTGTTCTCGCCAGATCCCATCTGGAGGCCTTTTTCGGTACTCCGCCGGAGGGGGAACTCATCACGGAGGGGCTCTACATCATCCTTGCCGCCTCTCCGATGGTGTGTGAGTAGTTCACCATAGACCTACGGGTCCGTAGGTAGCAGCTAGATGGCGCTCTCTCTCTCTCTCTCTCTCTCTCTTTGTATCTCAATACAATGGTCTCCATGATCTTCATGGAGTTCCATCCGATGTAATGACTTTGTGCGGTGTGTTTGTTGAGATCCGATGAATTGTGAGTTTATGATAAGATCTATCCTTGTTTTACTTGAGTTCTTTGCTGATCTCTTTTATGCATGATTTAGTATAGCCTTGTATTTCTTCTCTGAAGTTTTGGTTTGGTTTGGCCAACTAGATTAGAACTTCTTGCAATGGGAAGAGGTGCTCAGTAATGGGTTCAATCTTGCGGTGTTCAGTCCTAGTGACAGAAGGGGAGTTGATACACTTGTGTTGTTGCCATTAAGGATAACAAGTTGGGATGAATTCTCATATACTTTTGTCTTGACTACATCATGCCATCGTTCTTAATGCATTACTTCATTCCTATGAACTTAATACACTAGATGCATGCTGGATAGCGGTCGATGTGTGAAGTAATAGTAGTAGATGCAGGCAGGAGTCGGTCTACTTGATTTGGATGTGATGCCTATATCATGATCATTGCCTTGGATAGCGTCATAATTATTTGCTCTTCTATCAATTGCTCAACAGTAATTTGTTTACCCACCGTATGATATTTTCTTGAGAGAGATGCCACTAGTGAATCCTACGGCCCCCGGGTCTACTTTTATTATAAGATCTATCTTGTTTACTTATACAAAAGTACCAAAAATACTTGCTGCACTTTTTTATCTTTTATTTATTTATCAATCTATCAATCTATCATATACCGTTTAATCTCGTTCTTGACCGCCGAGAGATTGACAACCTCTAGTTTGCGTTGGGTGCAAAGGTTTGTGTTGTGTGTGCAGGTGCTGTTTACGTGGTGTTGCTTGGTTCTCCTACTGGATTGATAACCTTGGTTTCTTAACTGTGCTGCATCATCCTCTGCTCTTCGGGGATAAAAATCCAACGCAGTTTACAAGTAGCGGTTCCCATAGCTTCTTCGAAACTCTCCCAGAATCTTGAGGTAAAGAGGCTGCCACAGTCCAAACTGATCTCTAATGGAACACCGTGGAGTGACACGATTCTGGAAACATACAAGACTGCTAACTAACTAGCAGTGATTGTCTCCTTGACTGGCAGAAAGTGATCAACCTTTGAGAATCGGTCGATGACGACAAGGATAGCATCACGACCCTTCTGTGATCTGGGAAAACCAGTAATGAAATCCATTTGGACCTTGTCCCATTTCCATTCCAGAATTTCAAGGGGTTGCAAAGTACCAGCAGGCCTTTGATGTTCAGCTTTAATGCGACGGCAGACGTCACACTCAGCAACATATTGGGTAATATCTCGCTTCATATCGGGCCACCAGTACCGCTGACGAATGTCTTGGTACATCTTGGTACTACCAGGGTGAATTGACTGGGGGGTGTCATGTGCTTCTTTCATAACTTCCTTCCTCATATCCTGGTTATGAGTCCTGGGAACCACTAATCGACCTTCGAAATACACGGTGGCATCATTATCCATGTAGAAGCCTGCGGACTTCCTGTTGGTGATATCACACCAAATCTTATGAACTTCGGAGTCATACTTCTGAATGTTTCTGACTATACGCTCGAGTTCTGGCTTAATAACCAGGGCATTGAGATGACCCTGTGGAACAATGTGAAGGTTCAATTTGCGAAGCTCTTCATAAAGAACAGGTTGTGCTTCTTGAACCATAAGGTTGTTGCAATAAGCCTTGCGACTCAAAGCATCAGCCATTACGTTAGCCTTGCCAGGGGTGTATGAGATATTCGTATCATAATCGGCTATTGTCTCGAGCCACCTTTGCTGACGGAGGGTCAAGTCTGGTTGAGTATACAGATACGTCAAGCTCTAATGATCCGTGTATGTCTCGCAACGATTACCAAGAAGGTAATGTCGCCATAGCTTCAATGCATAAATAACTGCAGAAAGTTCAAGATCATGTACTGGATAGTTTTCCTCATGAGGACGTAATTGACGAGAGCCATAGGCAATCACTTTGCGCTCTTGCATTAGGACACAGCCTAATCCTTGACGAGATGCATCATAGTATGTCATGAAATCCTTGCGAGTATCCGAGGGTGCTAGCACTGGGGCAGATGTCAACTTATCCTTTAGCGTCTGAAAGCTTTCTTGACATTTTTCTGTCCAATCAAACTTAACACCTTTGTGGAGCATATCCGTCAATGGCTTTGCAATCTTAGAGAAGTTCTCGACGAATCGGCAGCAATAGCTAGCGAGTCCGAGAAAACTCCTGACTTGCTTGACATTCTTCGGGGGGGAGGGGGGTCCAGTCAAGAATGGCCTGAACTCGTTCTGGGTTGACAGCAATCCCATCGTTGGAAATCACATGACCAAGATAGGTCACTTCAGACAACCATAATTCACACTTGAAGAATTTGGCATATAACTGGTGTTCTCGTAGCTTCTCCAATACAAGCCGAAGATGTTCAGCGTGTGCTTCTTCATTCTTGGAATATATAAGGATATCATCCAAATAAACCACGATGAATTTGTCGAGGTAATCCATGCAGATATAATTCATCAAGCGAGAGAAGGTTGCTGGGGCATTGGTTAATCCGAATGACATGACGGTGTACTCGTATGATCCATAGCGAGTAACAAAAGCGGTCTTCGGAATATCCTCCTTACGAACTCGGATCTGATGATAACCCAACCTCAAGTCGAGTTTAGAGAACACAGAGGATCCAGCAAGCTGATCATAAAGATTGTTGATCCGGGGAAGTGGATATTTGTTCTGGATTGTTGCTTGGTTAATAGGCCGATAGCCCTGAACCAAACGGTTAGTTCCATCCTTCTTCTTAATGAAGAGAGAAGGTGCTCCCCAAGCAGAGGAACTAGGGTGGATGAAACACTTCTTAAGTGACTTATCGATTTCTTCTTTAAGCTCAAGAAGTTCATGCGGAGGCATCTTATAAGGACGCTTCGCAATAGGGGTAGTGCCAGGCTTCAAGTCGATGACGAACTCGACAGCTCTAACCGGGGGTATGCCTGGAAGTTCTTTCGGAAAGACGTCCGGAAATTCATGAACGACCGGAACATTCTTGATTCCCTCAAGAGGTGAGGTATTCAAAGCATTCAGTGCATATATCTGATCTTCAGCATTTTGGGTAATCCGGGCGATGTAGTTCACTATCTCATCGGAGGGGTGAAGAAGTTGGACGACTTTGGTGGCACAATTGATCGAAGCAATGTGAGCTTTCAACCAATCCATTCCTAGAATGAGGTCTATGGTGGAAGACTTCAAGACGATGGGTGAGGCAAGGAATTCCAATCCTTCAATTTCGACGGTAACGTTAGGTGCCATCATGTCAGCATGTCAATGGCCACCGAGAGTTTTAATGACTAACGGAGTATGCATCTTCTCATAATGAATGCCATGCATGAATGCAAATTTTCCAGAGATGAATGAATGTGATGCTCCTGAATCAAATAAAACTGAAGCATGTACTGAGTTAACGAGAAGGGTACCCATCACAGTAGCATGCTGATCCTGGACTTCTTCAATGTCGATGTTGTAAGCCTGTCCACGACCATAAGCAGCAGGCCCAGTATTATTGTTGCGGGCCTGATTGTTACCATGACCATTGCCACGACCATTTTGAGGAAATGCCAATTGGTTCAGATTCTGACGACAGTCCTTGGCAAGATGGCCTAGTTTGCGGCACTTGAAGCACAGACCGTCTTTAGGACGAAGAGGAGCATTAACTGGAGCAGCTCGAGCTCTGGGCTGCCTCGGTGGTGGAGGAGGCGGACGCGGTGTAGCATAGGACCTTGGAGCAGGGGCAGCTGGACGGTACACACTGTGTGGGATCCAGATACGACGCTTCTGAGCTGAGCTCGATGATGAGCCAACTTCACGATAGCGCTTCTGTGACTCCTTGTGCTTGATCTGAGCGGTCTCAATCCAGATAGCCTTGTTCACAAGAGTGGCAAAGTCAGTGAAATCTTGGGCAGCAAGTGCTAGCTCGAGATCTGGGTGGAATCCATTACGGAACTTCTCTTGTCTACGAGCATCAGTGGCAACGTCTTCTTCAGCATAGCGGGATAAGTTAAGGAACTCCCACTGATAGGCTTCGACAGTCATGTTGCCCTGAACAAGGTTGCGGAACTCAGTCTTCTTGTGGTCGATGATTCCCTGAGGAATGTATCGGGCGCGGAAAACAGTCTGAAACTCAAGCCAAGTGACGACTGTCCTAGGGGGCAGTGTACGTTTGTGAGTGGACCACCATTGCTGAGCGGGGCCTTTCAGAAAGTAGGTCGCAAAGGTGACAAGGTTGTCAGGGGCGACACTAACAGACTCCATCTCATGTGTGATGTCACGCTGCTAGTCATCGGCATCCAGTGGCTGCTCAGAGTTGCGGAAAGTAGTGGGGTTGAGCCCCACAAACTCCGACAGAGTTATTGAGGCAGGGTTCTAGTTCTGATTGTTCAGATGCGGAAACTGAGCTTTAATCCCCGTCATGAACTGACGGTTGAGCTCGAACTGTTGCATCATAGCTGCCATATAATCTGGCGGTGGTGGGTGTTCAGGGGCACGACCACGACCATGACCACGAGCACTTGGTCTAACCATCCTGCTAAAATTTCAACAGGGGGTAGTTCAGTAAAAGCAATTGCGAGTGTTTAGCGACAAGCGTGAGGTAACATGACAATAATCAAGTAGTGCAATAGATACATAATAGTAGTCAATTAAGACATACAGATCCATACACAGAGTCGGTTACACGCGGACAGCCTAATGGCGCAAATTTAAAAACTAGACATACTGGGCGGCGCGCAGGCATGCGGTAAGGAAGTACACAACGAGACATATCAAAGGCTACATCAACGTCAGAGAAAACCACTAAAATGGGGTAACTGCAAGTGCGGATGACGAGTGTCCGTCGTAGGAAAGTCCTGCTCTCCATGTGCACTCTGACGCAGAATCCGGTCTCGAACTGGAAGCAGAGGTCCACGCACAGGTGTATGTCCTCCAACAGTAGGCCAATCAATGCCAGCCGGCAACTGAGTCCTGCGTGGGTAAAGAATGTACTACGGGTGTATCCCTGCAGGAACAACTGGTAGCAACTGTGTCATAGCATCGTAAAGATGTGCTCGAGTGGCAAACAGTTCGACGGCGAGAGCCCGGACGATGCGATCCAGAGCCTAAGTGCACTGAATCAAAACGTGCGGGTCATATCGACGACGCTCGTACGGGGCACAGATAGCTGTGTAGTACCCAGTAGCATCTCCAACAGGGGCATACGAAATGTATCGAAACTGAGAGACATCCAAGCTACTATGCTCTCCATGGAGTCGTGCGACAGCAGAATAGACAGCATCATGGACTGCCATCTCAATCGTCATGCCGATACCGTGGAAAAGGTGCAGCTCAGTGTCTGAGTCATCTCGATGATCATAGATACGAACATCAGCATGGTACTGCTCCTGGTTGAACTCGCAGTAATCCTCGTAGATCATGTACTCGGGGTACCAGCGGTAGCCCAGTCTGGTGAGGAGAGCGATCAGGATAGTCGGAAATCCAGGCATATCACGAGCCCAAGTGCGGAGCCCAAGCTGCGTCTCAGGGCGTGGTGGAAATAGACGATCCATCTGAAAAAGAGAAAATTCGGGTTTGTCAAATGACAATGAGAAGTATAATATAACTTGGAGAGAAAGGTTAAACAAACCAATGGAAAGGAAAATGATTATCAGACTAATCAGATCAATGGTAAGGAATACGCACAGATATCCAGCTCTCTGGGTAGACGAGATTTATGAGATCCTAAGTGTCGGCGTTAGTAAAATTCATTTACCCCGAAAAGAAGAGAATTCAGAGTCCCAGAGTATAGGAGAGGAATAAAATATCCTAATACCACCTAGTTGGCAACATGGGCCCGCAAGCCATACAGCTAAGTTAGTAAAATAGTTTCCGAAATTCTAGACTCAACTTCTACCATGGAATTGGAAGGGGGCTTCCTACAGGCAGTTGGCTCTGATACCAACTTGTGACACCCCTGACTTAATCATGCACTAATCATACACGCAAACATGCATGATCAAGTACATGGACTCACGGGAAGATATCACAACACAACTCTAAACACAACTATAAACGGAGATCCACATATTACATACCAGGAATCAAGAGGATCCGAATACATAAGTCAGCCATACAAATAATATCTGAGTACAGACATAGTTAGTCAAGGTGCCATAAGATGGCTAGCACAAACAACGACAACAATCGAAGAGGCGCAGGCCTCCTGCCTGGGAACCTCCGAACTACTCCTGGCCGGGTGGCTCGATCCAGTAGTAAGTGCCGTCGGGACCCTCCTGGTAGTAAGCTCCTGTGGTGGCATCTGGCTCCTGGGCTCCATCGTCTGATGTATCATCAATTGCATATGGGGGAAAAGAATAGCAGAGCTACCGTGAGTACTCATCCAAAGGGGGGCATTAACTGGAGCAGCCCGAAAGGGGGGCATCCCCTCTTTCTTCTAACGACTATCGGTAACACACTCGAGGCTATATTTTTATTCGTCACATGATATGTGTTTTGCTTGGAGCGTCTTGCCCCCCCCCCCCCCCCCCCCCCCCCCCCCCCCCCCCCCCCCCCCCCCCCCCCCCCCCCCCCCCCCCCCCCCCCCCCCCCCCCCCCCCCCCCCCCCCCCCCCCCCCCCCCCCCCCCCCCCCCCCCCCCCCCCCCCCCCCCCCCCCCCCCCCCCCCCCCCCCCCCCCCCCCCCCCCCCCCCCCCCCCCCCCCCCCCCCCCCCCCCCCCCCCCCCCCCCCCCCCCCCCCCCCCCCCCCCCCCCCCCCCCCCCCCCCCCCCCCCCCCCCCCCCCCCCCCCCCCCCCCCCCCCCCCCCCCCCCCCCCCCCCCCCCCCCCCCCCCCCCCCCCCCCCCCCCCCCCCCCCCCCCCCCCCCCCCCCCCCCCCCCCCCCCCCCCCCCCCCCCCCCCCCCCCCCCCCCCCCCCCCCCCCCCCCCCCCCCCCCCCCCCCCCCCCCCCCCCCCCCCCCCCCCCCCCCCCCCCCCCCCCCCCCCCCCCCCCCCCCCCCCCCCCCCCCCCCCCCCCCCCCCCCCCCCCCCCCCCCCCCCCCCCCCCCCCCCCCCCCCCCCCCCCCCCCCCCCAAGAGGGCAGAGTATAGCAGCATATAATGTTGGTGGTATAATAGCAACAACTCCCTGAGATCCTTTCTCGACTAACCCACGAGAAAGTGATCCCGAGAGCAATAGTAACAGTTTAATATGTATTGTCATCACTTTGTAGTTGTCATAGATCTGGGCACAACTCCGAGCGTCCTGTTACCGTGGACACGGCTATTCAAATAGATAACTTCCCTGCAAGGGTGCACTACTGTTACCCAACACGCTCGATCACATCTGGCTGGACACACTTACTGGGTAATACCCGGCCTCGGGTGATCGACACGACGTAGTCCCATCTAGGCTTAGTAGAGAGGTCAACACGACGGTCTACATCTTAAGTGCGAAGAGATCTTGGGCCATCACCCTCTGCACTCCTGCACGTTGCGAGACTGGCCGGGGAGCAGGCGCGACACTGAACTCGTCAGTGACATATCCAGCCCAACCCCAACAATCAGCCCGCATCTATGAACTATGACATCTGAAGAGCTTTCGGGAGAAACAACGACGTAGAGGGCCCCATAGCGATTCCCCACGTGGTGGTAGTGCGTATAGGGCACGACGACCCACTCAGATCAAATACCCAGTTCCGTTAGGCGTATTTAGTAACTCACAGAGACGATCAGAGTGTCTGTCGCTCCGACTTGATATCACTCGCGCGGGTACTCTTGGTGCCGACCCATCTTTAATGTTGTTCTCTCGCGGGCACCCTTGGGGCCACCCAGACTTTAACAGTTTAAGCATTGCGGTATTGAAATCATTTCCGCGATCAGCACCCAGTGCGATCACGGCCCGATTACAGCATGGCATACGGACAAGGCGAAGGGCCACAGATGGAATGGCAGCATAGCTAACTAGGCATCATGGGATAACAGGTAATGTATCAGTAGCAGGCGACAAAATCAGGCTATGCATCAGAATAGGATTAAGCAAAGCAGCGGCAATTACTAATGCAAGTAGGAGGGAGAAAGAATAGGATGTGTCGGCATGCGTCAAGGGGGGATTGCTTGCTTGGAAGCTCTGCAGAGAGGTGTTGGTCGACAGAGGGCTGCTTGTCGGGAATGGGGTCGTACTCTGCTGCGTCGGCGTCGATGTCGGTGGCTATCGAGAGAGAAGGAGGGGGGAAGAAACAGTAAATTCATGGCAAAGGTGCAATCACTATGCATGACATGCCTAAATGATGTGCAAATGTGGTTTACTGCCTAACTAAATGATTTAGTTAATTTAGGAATTTATTTGGATTTATTTAATTAAAGTTGAGCACTATTTATTTATCAAAATCAGTCAAAAAGTTCCATGTTCACCTAGATAGGAGTGATGGTCAAGCATTTTGATTACATTTTTAGAATCTTCATATTTTTCTGATCATTTTTCATATATAAATTATTTTCATCTGACTTACGGTTTAAAAGATATGATTTTTCAAAGTTTTAAATATTTTCTGGAATTATTTAATTACTAAATTCTGAATTATCCAGAACAGCGTGGAATGACATCAACATGATGTAATGCTGACATCATCGATCAACAGCGCGGTTGACCAGAGTCAAATCTGACCTGTGGGTCCAGTGGGACCCACTGATCAGTCGCTGATTAGTCTAATTAGGACTCAATTAACTAATTACGATTTAAATTAGGGGTGGGGCCTACTGGTCAGTGGGTAATTAGTGTTTTAATTAATTAATTAATTAATTAACTGATTATTTATTTAATAAAAATGTTTTATCGAGCGGGACCCACATGTCATACACTGCGGGTGCCACGTCAGCCGTTGACCTGGTCAACAGGTCAACGGGACCCACGCGTCAGTGGCACTGCGCGCCCCACCGGTCAGGCCAGCTCAGCCTCGCCGGCGACTCGCCGGAATCTCACCGGCGAGCGCGTTTGCGGCGGCGCGGCTTCGGGAAGTGATCGGAAAACGCCCACAGGCCACCATTCGAGGCGCGGCCGGCCTCTTTCGAACGGCAAGAAGATGCCGCGGCGAATGGCGGTGGTGTGAGGCACTGAAATGGCCGAAGTCGAGTGGTATGAGCTCGCCGGCGACGAGCCGTTCGGGTGGAGCTCGGGTAATTCGCTACGGCGTGCAAACGGACGAGGCAAAGTGCTGGGGAGGCTCTACGCGTGCGGGCGAACAGGATGGACAACAGCACGGGACCAAATGGTCGCCGGAACTACGCCGGCGACGTGGTCAGGCGGCGGCGCGTTCGGGCATCTCCAATGCAAGCACATCGGCGACGAAATCGCGCGGGGAGAGAGGGGAAAAGACGCGGCTGCTCACATTGGTCCTGCAGGTGTGCGTTAGTGTGCTCAGGGAAGGGCGACGGTGGCGAATCGGCGCCGGAGACGAAGATGACCGTGCGGGGAAGTAGAGCTCGGGGAGGTCGCGGCAGAGGCGCTCGACTCCAGTTAGGCGGTGCAGTCGGCGTAGTCGAGGACGGGGATGACGTCGGGCATGGTGGAGCGGTGATCGGGTGTGGCGTGGGACAGAGAGAGGGAGAGCGAGTGGGGATGAATGGATGGGCTAGGGTTCCGCGGGAGGGGAAGAGGAGCACGGGGGAGGTCTTAACCTAGCCGGGGACGGCGCGGATGGCCGACAGCGCGACGGCCATCGCCGTGTCAGTGCTGGCGTGCGACACCGCTCGAGGAGGAGGACGACGAGCTCCAAACGGGCTGGGCCGGCTACTGTTCCACTAAGGCCCAGCCGCACAGTACTCGGTAAGTATTTTTCTTTTTCTATTTCCTATTTTCTGTTTTAACTCTGTTTTTCTAATTGTTAGGCCTCCAACTTAGTTTTGTAAAATGTGTTAGTTGGTTCAAATATTACAGTGCAATATTATATACCACCAAAAACTAGTTTGGGTAAAATATAATTTCATTTGTAAGATGGATGAAATAAATTGTATTAAAATGTGTAGTTTGGCTACTGTCTTAGGTTGATACAGTCACTTAGGTATTTTGGGTGATGTTGTTTTCCTGAAATTAATTTGTTATGAATTATCTGATATTTAATGAACATTTTAGTTTCTGATTTGAACAACTTTTATTTTTCACTTTAAATTTGAATTGGAATTTGAAATGAGATATGATGCAATGATGATCAAGCACTGTTTAATCCTGCTGACATGGCATTAACAAAAATGATCACTGTGGCTTAAGTACATGGGGTGTTACAGTGGAGTTCCTTCAGACCAGAGCTACCCAACCCGGGCGACATCGCCGTTTATTTTGACTTATCTTTGTGGCGATGTCGTGGACTCTTTGGACGACACGTAATAAGATGGTTATTGAGCGGGTCTTCCCACGGCAGGCGTCTGACTCGTTCTTCAAATTTCTTGCTTTTCTACGGCACCAGCACCCGCTCTCTGGGCAGCACGACCGTGATCGACTGGGGCTCATGCTGGATGCGCTTCTGGTTACTGCACGTCGCCTATCGTCTTTGTAGGACCGCATGTCGGCAGCCACTAGGTGGCCTTTTTTCTTATTTCTCTTATGTTCCCTAGGCGTGATTATGTTGTTGCCCCAGCCATCGTTTCTATTTCGGAGTTTGGACATTGGATGTATGGATGGTTGCTTTATTTATAAAGCGGGGCAAAAGCCTTTTTCAAGAACCATGCACTGGGGATCATGAAACGTGAAAATGCTCTGGGGACCCCAAAATAGTGAGCTAGTGATAAGCCGAGCTTTGGCTAGGTGGCTTGATCTTCACGAGTTGGAGAAGGGAAGAGGCAAGAATACAAAAACATGGAGGTAAACACGAGGACAATGGGATAACTAGCATAGCACCCCTGACATAAGACGCAGCCAACAACACACAAATATGCGCACTCTTGAGTTCGTTCTTCCACACCACACAGAACGATTGTGGTTTACCATAAACACAAGTGAAAGCAAGAACAAAGGTGGAAGGTTCTTCCCCGATCCTAGGATACAGAGATCTTGCACTCTCTAGAGTCCTGATCACCTCCACTACAAGGAAAGTGGACTTCTGTGACAAATCTCGTGATAGAAAGTCAGGTTTTTGTCATAGATGCACATCTAATGATGAATTTATGAAGAAAAAAAAGGGTCCATGGTAGCAGGTGTGTCATAATGTGCACACCCTCTTTTTACCCCCACGCCACCCCTGATCCGGACGAAATGTAACTTCAAAACATCATTTTTTCGTGGGTTTCACCGGTTTCGTGGGGCTCTGAATTATGATTTACATCACACTAGTAGAAACAAGGCCTTTGGTCCGGAGCTTTGGGCTCGGCCAGATTTTGGCCCGGGACTAATGTGACCATTAGTCCCGGTCCCAACGGCTAGGAGCGTACGATGCCATTGCAACATCTAGTCCCGGTTCGTTTGGGACCTATAGTCCCGGTTTGTGATACAAACCGGGACTAAAGGGATGGTGGCAGGTTGGTGTCAGGCTAGGGCCCCCACGAGCCCCTTTAGTCCCGGTTTGTATCACAAACCGGGACTAGAGGTAGACCTTTAGTCCCGGTTTGTATAACCAACCGGGACTAAATACGTCCCTATATAAACCCTTAGTCCAGCCCGAGCCCATTCTCTTTGTTTTCCCCTTTCTCTCCTCTGTTCTTCCCCTTGCTTGAGCTCATCCTCCATTTTTGTCAAAGATTTGTCAAGATTTGAAGGCACCCCATCTATCCAAGTGTTCACAAAGGTTAGCAACTTTGTCCTCTCATCTCTCATTGCTAGATTAGCTCGTGCAATGCTCTATAAGTATAGTGATTTGTGGGTTTTAGTTTGGGAGTAATTATGTGGGATTTTATTTGATTTATATGCAATTTGAGCTCAAATTAACTTCTTAGTTTGCATATTTGTAGGTGTGGTTTACTTAGTGCCTTCTCGTCCTCGTCCTAACCACCGTCGATCGCCCACACCGTCCCATCGCCGGCACCACCTTGGTGAGCCTCTTGTTCTTATCCTTTTTATAAAAAAATAATCATGTTTGTATGATTTAGATAGTTACTTGTATAATTTTCTTACCTGTATGGTTGTTTGTTATACATAGTGGCATGGTTTTGATATCCATCCCCGTCGGCCCTCATCCGGTTTATGATTCGGATGTGGTATATATATTCTTTTTTATAACTATTTGTTGCATTTTGTGTTTATGACAATTATGCCCATCAAGTTGACATAGATATTTTCATCTAGGAGGTATGTGAACCGGAAATTGCAACCGACCCTCTTGTCGAGAAGGTAAATTTAGTTGAAAAAGAAAACGAGTATTTGAAAGAAAAATTGAAAAGAATTGAAGAAGAGAAGATGAAATTGGAGTTGTATGTTGCCGATGTCGTCGATGATCACAAGATCAAGATGGATGCAATGCGCTTGAAGATTAAAAAGATTAGAAAATATGCCATTAATAAAGAAGCTTGGTATCACTATGCTGTTGGATCAATTGTTACCTTAGTTGCGATCTTGATCGCATTTTTTGTTGCATTTAAATGCTTTAGCTAGAGAGTTTCTATGTTGTTTTATGAGAATAAGTGTGTATGAACTTTATGTATGAGCTTGTATTAATTTGGTCTTTTCGGTATTGTGTAATGAAGATGAGCCAGCAATGGATGTACGATGATCGACGCTCTCCCCAGTTCATTGATGGCGTGCATACTTTTCTGCGTGCGGCTGAGGCAAATAAGCGGGATGATGGTTTTATGTGTTGTCCATGTGCTGTCTGTAAGAATGATAACAATTACTCTAGCTCAAGAGTCATTCACGTCCACCTGTTTACGTCCGGTTTCATGTCTGGCTATAACTGTTGGACCAAGCACGGAGAAAGAGGAGTTCTAATGGAAGAGAATGAAGAAGAAGAGGATGATGACAGCTATCCTGGGTTCCCTGAATACGATGGTACTACAATGGGGGAAGAAGCTGAAGAAGAGGTATCAGATGAGCCCGCTGATGATCTTGGTCAGGCCATTGCTGATGCAAAGAGAAACTGCGCAAATGAAAAGGAGAAGTTGAAGTTGCAACGCATGTTAGAGGATCACAAGAAATTGTTGTACCCAAATTGCGAAGATGACAACAAAAGATCGGTACCACACTGGAATTGCTGCAATGGAAGGCAGAGAATGGTGTAACTGACAAGGGATTTGAAAAGTTGCTGAAAATGTTAAAGAAGATGCTTCCAAAGGACAACGAATTGCCCGACAGTACATACGAAGCAAAGAAGGCTGTCTGCCCTCTAGGATTAGAGGTGCAGAAGATACATGCATGTCCTAATGACTGCATCCTCTACCGCGGTGAGGAGTACGAGAATTTGAATGCATGCCCGGTATGCGGTGCGTTGCGCTATAAGATCAGCCGCGATGACCCTGGTGATGTTGAGGGCGAGCGCCCCAGGAAGAGGATTCCTGCCAAGGTGATGTGGTATGCTCCTATAATACCATGGTTGAAACATTTGTTCCAAAACAAAGAGAATGCCAAGTTGATGCGATGGCACAAAAAAGACCGTAAGAAAGATAGGAAGTTGAGAGTACCCGCCGACGGGTTGCAGAGGAGAAAAATCGAGAGAAAGTGACGGGACTTTGCAGATGACGCAAGGAACGTATGGTTTGGTTTAAGTGCAAATGGCATTAATCCTTTTGAGGAGCAGAGCAGCAATCATAGCATCTGGCCTGTGACTCTATGTATCTATAACCTTCCTCCTTTGTTGTGCATGAAGCGGAGGTTCATTATGAACCAGTGCTCATTCAAGGCCCCAAGCAACCCGGCAACGACATTGATGTGTACCTAAGGCCATTAGTTGAAGAACTTTTACAGTTGTGGGGCATAAAAGGTGTACGTGTGTGGGATGAGCACAAACAGCAGGAATTTGACCTACGATCGTTGCTGTTTGTAACCATCAATGATTGGCCTGCTCTTAGTAACCTTTCAGGGGATACCACGCATGCACGCACTATTTAGATGAGACCCAAAGTATATATTTGGATAAATGTAAGAAGAATGTGTACCTGGGACATCGTCGATTTCTTCCGATCAAGCATGTTTAAAGAAATAAAGGCAAGCATTTCAAAGGTGAGGCAGATCACCGGAAGAAGCCTCGCCACCGTACTGGTGATGATATACTTGATATGGTTAAGGATTTAAAAGTAATCTTTGAAAAGGGTCCTGGTGGACAATCTGTTTCGAATGACGCTGACAGACACGCACCCATGTGGAAGAAGAAATCTATATTTTGGGAGTACCCTATTGGAAAGTCCTAGAGGTCCGCTCTGCAATCGACGTGATGCATGTGACGAAGAATCTTTGCGTGAACCTGCTAGGCTTCTTGGGCGTGTATGGGAAGACAAAAGATACACCGAAGGCACAGGAGGACCAACAACATATGCACGAAAAAGACGGCATGCATCCAAAGCAGTATGAAGGTCCTGCCAGCTACGCTCTTACCAAAGAAGAGAAGGAAATATTTTTTGAATGCCTGCTCAGTATGAAGGTCCCGTCTGGCTTCTCATCGAATATAAAGGGAATAATAAATATGGCAGAGAAAAAGTTCCAGAACCTAAAGTCTCATGACTGCCACGTGATTTTGACGCAATTGCTTCCGGTTGCATTGAGGGGGCTTCTACCAGACAATGTTCGATTAGCCATTGTGAAGCTATGTGCATTCCTCAATGCAATCTCTCAAAAGGTAATTGATCCAGAAATCCTACCAAGGTTACATAATGATTTGATGCAATGTCTTGTCAGTTTCGAGTTGGTGTTCCCATCATCCTTCTTCAATATCATGACGCACGTCCTAGTTCACCTAGTCAACGAGATTGCCATTCTGGGTCTTGTATTTCTACACAATATGCTCCACGTTGAGAGGTTCATGGGAGTCTTAAAAAATATGTTCATAACCGTGCTAGGCCAGAAGGAAGCATCTCCAAGGGCCATGAAACAGAGGAGGTCATTGAGTTTTGTGTTGACTTTATTCCAGACCTTAAGCCGATTGGTGTTCCCGAATCGCGGCATGAGGGCAGACTGGGTGGAAAAGGCACGCTAGGAAAGGATTCAGTAATATGTATGGACGCGCATTCTTGGGCGCAAGCACACTACACAGTTCTACAAAATTCCAGCTTGGTGGCTCCGTATATCGAGGAACACCTGGATAGTGTACACTCCAAGAACCCGAAGCAGTCTGAGCCCTAGATCAAACGTACACACATGGTGTCATTCGGCGGTTGATTGCAAACACGTCTCATGCATGACGACACTATTGGAGATGAGGTGTACTTGCTGACCAAGTCACCATCTTTGACTATATCGACTTTCAAAGCGTACGAGATAAATGGGAATACATTTTACATGATCGCCCAAGATAAAAAGAGCACCAACCAAAACAGTGGTGTCCGCTTTGATGCAGCAAACACCAATAGGCCAAAGGACACATATTATAATTACATAGAGGAGATATGGGAACTTGACTATGGACGTGATTTGAAGGTCCCTTTGTTTTGGTGCAAATGGGTCAATCTGACTGGAGGCGGGGTAAAGGAAGACCCGCGGTACGGAATCACTACTAGGGAAAACCCTAGTAGTAGCGCTTGAAATATACATAGCAGTAGCGCTGGGTCCAGCGCTACTGCTACCGCGCTACAGCTAAGTTGTAGCAGTAGCGCTGGTATGGGCAGCGCTACTGGTAAGTATGGTTAGCAGTAGCGCTGCCCATACCAGCGCTACTGCTATACCTAGTTAGCAGTAGCGCTCGTGGTGGAAAAGCGCTGCTGATAGTAGTAACTAGCAGTAGCGTTTCTTTTGAAAAGCGCTACTGCTTATTTTTCCTATATTTTTGAAATTGTAGCTTATTCTCACTGTATTTGTATAGGTTTTATATACAGTACTTTCATCATATGATTTTATGACCATGATTAGTTAGTATATACAACAGTGGGTGAAATGAATGTGGATTAGATTCAAGTGGAGGCAACATGTGGTACACATCGAAAGTACTACTAATCCAATAGGAACGTGGATTAGATTCAAGTGGAGGCAACATGTGGTGCATGTCTAAAGTATACTACTAATCTAAACTTGAGCTAGTTTGGATTAGTAGTATACTTTCGATGTGCACCACATGTTGCCTCCACTTGAATCTAATCCACGTTCCTAGTCATTACCACCAACACTAGCTATTTAATCATCATAGTAATTACCACCAACACAAGCTATTTAATCATCATCATAGTCATTACCACCAACACTAGCTATTTAATCATCATAGTCATAGTGTAGCACATCATCATCTTCAAACTCATTCTAGCTAGCTAATCACTACCAACACTAGCTATGGTAGCTAGCTAATCACTCCTGCTGCTCTCTCTCAGGTAAAATAGCATAAAACATGTGTAGCACTCCTACTTCATCATATTGGAGCATGCAGATGAACCTGTCTCCTAATTGTGGGTTGCGCTTCTGATTGCTGCCCCCTAGTACTTCTCTGCTGCGATCCTTCACAATTTTGCTCCAGTCTCTGACTATTAAGACTTGCTCGCTTCGAAAAATGATGAATGCACTCATGTGCAATGCAGGATATCTTGGTCGTAAGCTAACTATTGTCATGCGACCTTTAGGCTCGAGCCAACGAGGCACAACACTCATCGGGAGTCCCTGTTGAAGAACATCGTAGTAACATACTTAGCAATGAAGTTTAACTTAAAAAATAATATATGCAAAAGATGCACTGAGGACAAATAGTAAAAATCTGACCATCTTTCCTAAATAGATGTGACCGTAGTTCAATACACACACTAGTGGTCACACATTTTGAGTACTAATATCTCGAAGTCTAGGAAAATAACCTGTCTTGACAGTATCAAGATCCTCAAGCCATGAAACATAATGACCTATCTCCTCGCAGTTTAGTTCAGCCCCGGGACAGTAGTAGGTGTTGTCTACCAAGCGCCTGACAGGTTTGCTGGAATCGAAATAAGCTGTCAATAGAAATTAGTTGTCAACTATTTTTAAATAAACAATATAAATTACTTAATAAATATGGTTGAGAAACTCACATAATGGTAGAACTGGAGGCGTCTGCACATCGATCCAGATGTCGATATTACCTTCAATTTCATCTTCCGGACGAATATCAAAGGTGATAAGCATATTAGGCTCAAATGCATAAGCCTTGCATAGTGCTCTCCAATTTTTGCATTCAAAATAGGAGTAGGTATCTGCATTGTATAATTTTACGGCAAAAGTATAACCATGCTCGGTCCTCAAGTGAACTCTCTTTACCTCCATACTTTCCATAGTATTGAAACCAATCTTATCCAAGACATACATTCTTGCATGGAAGGGGATACGCTAGTAGAATTGTAAAAAATTAAAATTATAAGTTGAAGCAAAAGAAGCAGAAGCCATGCTTAATTACGAAAAAAGACTTATCGTTGTGACTTACTGTATCCACTTCGAAGGTCTCATCCAGCATGATGCTGAAGCGCCTACCACCAACTAGGTGAGGCCTGTCGCACAGGCCGCGCTTGTCTTCGCAGTATTCGCACATAACGAATTCCCTTTCGTCGTCAGACATTTCCTATGTTCGTAGTGGAAACATTAATTGAAAATTGATTGAAGGCAACTACCAGGAAACTCAACACACAGATCACTATTACTCAATATGCAACGGGTTGACTTTAGGTCTGTCGAGTCTTCCTTCCTAAACTCTCATCTCACGTATATGGTGGGCACTCCCTCTTTGATATTGCGACCGTCGGTGATGGTCTCTACTCCTCCTTTCCCTAGTGCATTACAAATATCTAGCACAAGGAAAAGAAGGAGAAGCGACCCCCACGACAACAGTCGGCATTCTTCTCTCATATATGGTGGACACTCCCTCACTGATTTTTCGACCGTCAATGATGGTCGCTACTCCTTCTTCCCCTAGTGCATAACAAAGGTCTAGCACAAAGAGAAGAAGGAGAAGCGACCCCCACGACAACAGTCGGCATTCTTCTTCTCTCATATATGGTGGAGACTCTCCCTCACTGATTTTTTGACTGTCATGTATGGAGCCCCGACAGACTTAAAGTCAACTCAAAATGTCGTTTAATTCTCTTTCTAGCAAATTTGGGGCACTCGATATTTCCTACATATTCTAGCACAAGTCATGCTTAAATTCACGGCAAAATTCAGCATGACCTTTGCTAAAATAGGACATATCGAGCGCCTGAAATTTGCCGGAACGGAAATGAATCAACACTCCGGCAAAACATAGGCCACTCAGAAATGAATCAACACTTCGCACATGAGCATAAACTGGTGCTCATTGCATTTCAATGGTTCAATATTGACCCGAAACATTTCAATATATCTTATAGCCCGAACAATTCATTTGGTTAAGAAGCATAACTAAATACCCTAGTTCTACTCTATTCAACACCGAGGAGTGGAGAAGGAGGAGGTGGACTTTTAGCTCACCGACTCGGGTGTGGAGGAAGTAGAGGTAGCTCGGATGACAATCACTCCAAGGAGGCATGACTCTACATAGCCTGCATATTCCACCGAGTAAAATTTTAATTAGATCATCAAATCTCATATAGCATTCCCCCCCCCCCCCCCCCCCCCCCCCCCCCCCCCCCCCCCCCCCCCCCCCCCCCCCCCCCCCCCCCCCCCCCCCCCCCCCCCCCCCCCCCCCCCCCCCCCCCCCCCCCCCCCCCCCCCCCCCCCCCCCCCCCCCCCCCCCCCCCCCCCCCCCCCCCCCCCCCCCCCCCCCCCCCCCCCCCCCCCCCCCCCCCCCCCCCCCCCCCCCCCCCCCCCCCCCCCCCCCCCCCCCCCCCCCCCCCCCCCCCCCCCCCCCCCCCCCCCCCCCCCCCCCCCCCCCCCCCCCCCCCCCCCCCCCCCCCCCCCCCCCCCCCCCCCCCCCCCCCCCCCCCCCCCCCCCCCCCCCCCCCCCCCCCCCCCCCCCCCCCCCCCCCCCCCCCCCCCCCCCCCCCCCCCCCCCCCCCCCCCCCCCCCCCCCCCCCCCCCCCCCCCCCCCCCCCCCCCCCCCCCCCCCCGCGAGAGTGAGAGTGGGGGCGCGAGGCCGGTTGGATAAGGCGCTTAGCAGTAGCACGCGTCAGGATAAAGCGCTACTGCTAAACTCCATAGCAGCAGCGCTTTTAACTCGAGAAGCGCTCCTGCTATGCCTGTAGCGGCAGCGCCTTCTGCAAAACGCGCTACTGCTAAGGCTAAGCATGTAAAAAAATACATTGGTCATCAATGATCTTTTTGTGTAGAATCTAAATTGTCAATAGGAATCTTCCCCGGTTTAAGAACCGGCGAAGATTCCTATTGCGGCCACAGATCCTACACAGAGAGTTCAATGAAGACCAAGTGGTTGTGATGGTTTGAGAAGCACCATATTTAAGGTGGTAAACATTCTGTTCATGGAGCGAGGTGGGACTAAACTTTGGTCTTATTAGGGGACTGAATTTAGCAGTAGCACTGGTTAGAGGAAAAGAGCTATTGCTAAGATCAATAGCAGTAGCGCATTTAGCGAATGGGCGCTACTAGTATCCCCAGCCTACCTGCAACGGTCTGGCAATTGTAGTAGTAGCGTGTTTTCTTGATACAGCGCTACTGTTATGCTCATAGTAGCAGCGCTCAATTTTCCCAAGCGCTACTGCTATTTATCGGCAGCGCTTCCTTTTTAAAAGCGCTACTGGTGAGCTCCTGTGTATAAGCATTTCCCTAGTAGTGAATGACAACAGTGGATCTCAACAATCTTGGATACACAGACGAACCATTCGTCCTAGCCAATGATGTGGCACAGGTTTTCTATGTAAAGAACATG
Organism: Thinopyrum obtusiflorum; assembly: GCA_036873465.1. Lineage (NCBI taxonomy): Eukaryota > Viridiplantae > Streptophyta > Magnoliopsida > Poales > Poaceae > Thinopyrum > Thinopyrum obtusiflorum. The sequence continues at coordinate 3,588 of JAAAWM010012182.1, read as the reverse complement.
TCTACCAAGCCGAGGAAAAGAAAAGATAAGAAAGCGAATACATCATACGATGAGCCAAAGCGCCACATAGTTCTTTCAGGGAAAAGAAACATCGTGGGAGTGGAGGACAAGACAGACATGTCAGAAGATTATGAAAAGTTTCATGAAATTGCTCCCTTCACAGTGAAGACTGGCCCAAGCATCCTGTTAAATGATGAAGATTGTCCATGGTTACGGCGCAAAGGGACACACGCGAAGAAAAAGTTTTATACCCAAGATCCCACTCTGGGATGTGACTTTCTTCTCTAGTGAGTTTCCGGACTTATCTGGAAAGTCCCACTTCGGACAAACCGGAGGGAATCTTTATAATAGTTAGGGTATATATGTGTTTTGGCATTTGAAACGCGAAGGAACGCTATTTTTCATGCATTTATTGATTTTTTTGAGCTAAATGACCCTAAAATTGAAAAGCACTACAAATGAACTCTGAAAAGGTTGAAACTTGGCATGGTATCATCATTTCACCCACATAGCATGTGCTAAAAAGTTGAGAGGGTTACGGCAAAAACTGGATGCACTTTGTGAACAAACTGGACAATCTCTTTCGAAGTATCCGGGTTTCGGACGAAAACTCATCTGTTACAAAGGCATTTCATTTTTTTAAACTTATTTTAACTCTAGACTTTTGTGCATTTAATATGCACCATTCAAAGCCACGTCATCAAATTTCAACCCTTTCTGACTTCATTTGCTATTTTTCATGCATTTATTGATTTTTTGAGCTAAATGACCCTGAAATTGAAAAGCACTACAAATGGACTCTGAAAAGGTTGAAACTTGGCATGGTATCATCATTTCACCCACATAGCATGTGCTAAAAAGTTGAGAGGGTTACGGCAAAAACTAGATGCACTTCATGTACAAACTAGACAATCTCTTTCGAAGTATCAGGGTTTCGGACGAAAACTCATCTATTACAAAGGCATTTCATTTTTTTAAACTTATTTTAACTCCAGACTTTTTGTGCGTTCAACATGCATCATTTAAAGCCACATCCCCCCCCCCCCCCCCCCCCCCCCCCCCCCCCCCCCCCCCCCCCCCCCCCCCCCCCCCCCCCCCCCCCCCCCCCCCCCCCCCCCCCCCCCCCCCCCCCCCCCCCCCCCCCCCCCCCCCCCCCCCCCCCCCCCCCCCCCCCCCCCCCCCCCCCCCCCCCCCCCCCCCCCCCCCCCCCCCCCCCCCCCCCCCCCCCCCCCCCCCCCCCCCCCCCCCCCCCCCCCCCCCCCCCCCCCCCCCCCCCCCCCCCCCCCCCCCCCCCCCCCCCCCCCCCCCCCCCCCCCCCCCCCCCCCCCCCCCCCCCCCCCCCCCCCCCCCCCCCCCCCCCCCCCCCCCCCCCCCCCCCCCCCCCCCCCCCCCCCCCCCCCCCCCCCCCCCCCCCCCCCCCCCCCCCCCCCCCCCCCCCCCCCCCCCCCCCCCCCCCCCCCCCCCCCCCCCCCCCCCCCCCCCCCCCCCCCCCCCCCCCCCCCCCCCCCCCCCCCCCCCCCCCCCCCCCCCCCCCCCCCCCCCCCCCCCCCCCCCCCCCCCCCCCCCCCCCCCCCCCCCCCCCCCCCCCCCCCCCCCCCCCCCCCCCCCCCCCCCCCCCCCCCCCCCCCCCCCCCCCCCCCCCCCCCCCCCCCCCCCCCCCCCCCCCCCCCCCCCCCCCCCCCCCCCCCCCCCCCCCCCCCCCCCCCCCCCCCCCCCCCCCCCCCCCCCCCCCCCCCCCCCCCCCCCCCCCCCCCCCCCCCCCCCCCCCCCCCCCCCCCCCCCCCCCCCCCCCCCCCCCCCCCCCCCCCCCCCCCCCCCCCCCCCCCCCCCCCCCCCCCCCCCCCCCCCCCCCCCCCCCCCCCCCCCCCCCCCCCCCCCCCCCCCCCCCCCCCCCCCCCCCCCCCCCCCCCCCCCCCCCCCCCCCCCCCCCCCCCCCCCCCCCCCCCCCCCCCCCCCCCCCCCCCCCCCCCCCCCCCCCCCCCCCCCCCCCCCCCCCCCCCCCCCCCCCCCCCCCCCCCCCCCCCCCCCCCCCCCCCCCCCCCCCCCCCCCCCCCCCCCCCCCCCCCCCCCCCCCCCCCCCCCCCCCCCCCCCCCCCCCCCCCCCCCCCCCCCCCCCCCCCCCCCCCCCCCCCCCCCCCCCCCCCCCCCCCCCCCCCCCCCCCCCCCCCCCCCCCCCCCCCCCCCCCCCCCCCCCCCCCCCCCCCCCCCCCCCCCCCCCCCCCCCCCCCCCCCCCCCCCCCCCCCCCCCCCCCCCCCCCCCCCCCCCCCCCCCCCCCCCCCCCCCCCCCCCCCCCCCCCCCCCCCCCCCCCCCCCCCCCCCCCCCCCCCCCCCCCCCCCCCCCCCCCCCCCCCCCCCCCCCCCCCCCCCCCCCCCCCCCCCCCCCCCCCCCCCCCCCCCCCCCCCCCCCCCCCCCCCCCCCCCCCCCCCCCCCCCCCCCCCCCCCCCCCCCCCCCCCCCCCCCCCCCCCCCCCCCCCCCCCCCCCCCCCCCCCCCCCCCCCCCCCCCCCCCCCCCCCCCCCCCCCCCCCCCCCCCCCCCCCCCCCCCCCCCCCCCCCCCCCCCCCCCCCCCCCCCCCCCCCCCCCCCCCCCCCCCCCCCCCCCCCCCCCCCCCCCCCCCCCCCCCCCCCCCCCCCCCCCCCCCCCCCCCCCCCCCCCCCCCCCCCCCCCCCCCCCCCCCCCCCCCCCCCCCCCCCCCCCCCCCCCCCCCCCCCCCCCCCCCCCCCCCCCCCCCCCCCCCCCCCCCCCCCCCCCCCCCCCCCCCCCCCCCCCCCCCCCCCCCCCCCCCCCCCCCCCCCCCCCCCCCCCCCCCCCCCCCCCCCCCCCCCCCCCCCCCCCCCCCCCCCCCCCCCCCCCCCCCCCCCCCCCCCCCCCCCCCCCCCCCCCCCCCCCCCCCCCCCCCCCCCCGGTTGCAGCCACCAACGAGGACTAAAGGCCTAGGCAAAAAATAAAAAAATGCCCGCCTACTAGGCCACCACGGCCTATATACGACTAGAAACCCAACTACATATAGGCCAGGATGCAGGCCCACAGGGCATGTAGGCCCAACAGGGCAGAGAGAGTGTTAGGCATGTACTGCCTGCAGTTGAGAGGAGCTCGCGATCGGAGTCGCAGCAGGGCTTATAAACCACTGCGAGCGCCCTTCGCTGGGCGAGGTGGGACTAAACTTCCACCACGCCAGGACCAACCCTTTAGTCCCGGTTGGTGGATCTAACTGAGACTAAAGGCCCCCCTTTAGTCCCGGTTCTAGCCACCAACCGGGACTAAATGTCTGGGCTTTCCACCGCTTCGCCTATTGAAATTCACCTTTAGTCCCGGTTGGTGGCTCGACCCGGGACTAAAGGTGGCCTTTAGTCCCGGTTGGAGCCACCAACCGGGACTAAAGCTCGGTGTATATAAGCAGCACTTAGCAAATTTCCGAAACAACATCTGCAGTTTTCGATCTCCTCTCGACCCCAACGCCGATTGAAGACCACCTCGATGCGCCGCCAGGCTGCCGGACCTCGCTGTCGCCTCCGAGCCGTCCCGGAGCCCGCTCCTCGTCACCGGACCTCCCCGTCCTCCTCGTCGCCGGACCTCCTCGCCCTCCT